>ML661891.1:15927780-16024348 GCA_007570785.1 Antilocapra americana | reverse complement strand
AAAAAAAAATTCATTTGAAGCAATTCTACTCAGATGGACGAAACTGGAGCCCATTATCCAGAGTGAAGTAAGCCAGAAGCAAAAACAACAATACAGTATATTAACACATATATATGGAATTTAGAAAGACAGTAATGAGAACCCAACATGGGAGACAACAAAAGGAACGCAGATGTATAGAATAGACTTGTGGACTTTGTGGATGAGGGTAAGGGTGGGATGATATGGGAGAAGGGCATTGAAGCATGTTAATTGTCATGTGTCTAATCAATCGCCAGCCCAGGATTGATGCTCGGGACTGGTGCAGCGAGATTTCCCGGGGGGGAGGGAGGAGGGAGGGGGGTTCCGGAGGGGAAGCATATGTAAACCCATGGTGATATCATGACAATGTATGGCAAAAACAATAATAAAAAAAAATGAATAATAAAAAAAAAGAGTTTGGCTTAATATGTTATTTATTTTCCATTATTATAATTATTATGTTTAATATGCTGTGCAGGATTTTTTCATTGTTGTAAATGGCAGAAACCCAGGTCAGATGAGCTTCAGCAAAAAAGGGAGTTGATTATAACTGGGATGTCCCAGGGTGGCACAGGCGTTAACCATGGGTCCTCACTGTCATCAGTGCCTGCCAGCCCCCATCCCTTGACTCTACTTCCTATGAAGTCTCAGACAGGCTCTTTTTAGGTGATGACAAAGTGACCACTAGCTGTTCTAGCTTTAATAACCACGGCCAGTGGGGAGCAGCACTTTCCGGCAAGCTCCAGCAAATTCCCAAGCGTGGCTCCCATTCCTCCCCCTGGGCTCTCTGTGCTAGTCTAGACCAGTGGTATGCAGGATCACCTTGGTCAGGCCTGAGTCATGTGGCCACACTGAGCATCAGGGCATCGACCGCCTGCTGCCCTCCCCTACCACAACCACGTGGGCTGAGACTAGGTCAGAGGTGGTTTTGCATGGAGACACTGAGCTGCCAAAAGTCTCTATCTAGATTTGCTTACACTCGAGGAGATGCAAAAACGTATGACTCTTTAGATTGCAAAATCAAATGCTCAAAATAAACTTTTCCATAAACAGACAAAGAAAAGCCTTTCTACTATGATTGCAGAGTAGAGTTTCATGTTCTATAAAAGATCTAAAAATGAAAAGTGAGTTAGATTGCTACATTTTATAACCTGCCATTTCCAGACAATGGGTAAGTACTAATTATTTCTCCCACAACCCCTTGAAAGGCAAATAGTGCTATTAAAATAAATCTCTCACAGATTAAACAGCAGAGAGGTTGTGACAACATCTATACCAGAGGATAAGACCTATGCACGCATGCTCTGCTGCTTCAGCTGTGTCTGACTCCTAGTGACCTTATGGACTGTAGCCCACCAGGCTCCTCTGCCCTTGATATTCTCCAGGCAAAAATACTGCAGTGGGTTGCCATGCCCTCCTCCAGGGGATCTTCAAAAGCCAAGGATTGAACCTGTGTCTCCTGCATTGCAGGTGGATTCTTTAACCACTGAGCCACCTGGAAAGCTCAAATTAGGACTGATATTAATGGCTTAAGAGTTCTGGGTTCATAAATTCTGGGTTAAACTCTCCCTCCATCTCTAAGAGGCATAAATAAACCACTTCATATTCCTGGGCCATGATGATATAGCCCCTACAGGCCTCTAAAATGGGCCAAAATGTATTCTTAAATGTAAAACTGATGGTCACACCATTTCTTCAGCCAGCCAATCAGCATTTATTTGCCCTGACACTAGAGATAAGAGTCTGGTGCTTGAGGTACATGAGCCAAAACCAGCTGTGTGAATAAAAGGTTGTGAAAAGACGTGTAGTTATTGTGATAAAAGCCTGTTCCTAGGCATCTGAGGAGGGAGAAACTGACTCCCCTAGTGGATGTGGAGGCTAGTTCACAAAGCCATAGGCTAAGGCTTGAAAGACATGTGGATGCTCACAGGTGAAAGGTAAAAGAGGCAGGTGACAAACACTGGGACACAGGCCTGCCCAGCTCAGCTCACAGCCCTCCCCGTAGACTGGCCCTCTGCAGCCGGGATTCACAGTGCTCGACCTGTCTCCGTCTGGCCACAGCTGCCTGGACCAAGGTGGATGGCTGACCCAGGACAGAGTCTATTGGCTGAATGGAATGGAGTCAATCAGATTCTCTTTCTTGGGAATTTGAAGTCGAAAACTTGGGTCAGACAGAAGAAAATGTTGGACCTTCAAGGCCATGTCAACGGCTGCCCTGCAGAGGCAGTCCACTGGGATTTTCTATGTTGATGTATAAATAGGAGGTTTGCAGAAAAACCTGGAGAATGAGAGTGAAGAGAAAAGCAGAGCGAGAGACCCCAGGGCCCAGACACACACACACACACAAGCAAGCACGAACACAAGGGGAGAGTGGCTGCACCTAGCTTCAGGATCTGTCTCATAATGAATCATTTTTAATTAAAGCTCAAGGTTTCTGTTTGCTTATAACAAGCAATCCTTGACTCAAATGGTTTTCCGGACACTGGCACAAGCAAAGTCCTAGAGATGCAATCTCTTAATTCATGCTATTTTTTTCCCCTCCTTTTATTGTATATACTTTAAGTTCTTTCCTCTTCCTCCTTCTCTCATGGAGCTAATCTTTTCTGATGCTCTTTCACATTTTTTGAGGCTTTTTGGGAAAATGGACAACAGCTTCACATTATCTGTGTCACCATCACCATTATCATCATGTTAGTACACAAAATTACAGATTAAAAAAGTCACATTTTAAAATTTTCTTTAAGTCACGTTCAGTCTAGCTTGAAACTTCCATCCACCTGGTTGCTGGGAAATTTAACCTCAGCTACTGTCAGGTCACTATTAGTCAAGGCTGCTATAGGAATCTGTGAGGTCCTACCGCATCCTGGGGTGCTGCCAGCATCCTTCTCTGCTCACCTTGACTTGCTCAGTTTGTAAGAGACCTTTCCTCATTTCCCAAACTGCCCTCAGGGGCATGCCCTCTCTCCCTTCTCCATGCATAATCCCCTTAATGGACACCTGTTCTGGAAAGTAAATACCCAGAAGGCAGTTCTTGGAGGAGAAACACTGGAATAAAAATGAAAATCTCTTTAACATGCCATCCAGATAACATTGCTTGAATGGGTAGTTGAACATAAGTCAAGCATTGTGCTAAGAGGGTTATTTTTCCCCAATTTTTAACAAAACTGTGATAAGATGTATATATAACATGTGCTGAAAGTTTTATGGGCTCCCTGATGGCTCAGATGGTAAAGAGTCTGCCTGCAATGCAAGACACCCAGGTTCAATTCCTGGGTTGGGAAGATCCCCCGAACAAGGGGATGGCTACCCACTCCAGTATTCTTGCTTAGAGAATTCCATGAACAGAGGAGCCTGGCAGGCTACAGCCCATGGGGCCGCAAAGAGTCGGACACAACTGAACGTTTAACACAAATGTTTTACACACTTTATTTCATTTTAACCTGGGTATTATATACTATAATACACTGAATGCATCTGAGCCACCAGGGAAGCCCAGTATACTGTATATACCATAATATTCTCTCTATTAAAGATGAGGACCTTATGGTTTAGGAAGGTTAAGTAGCATTCCCAAAGCCACCCATAAGAATACAACAGTGTAGAGATCCACGGCAGGTCAGTCTTGCCCTGGACTCTTCATCCTAGCTCCCTCCTCTAGCTGATTTAAGTGAAGGACATTATAAGAAGTGGTCTGTCACTTCTGCAAACAAAATGTGTGTGAGTCCTCTGAGTTAGGTGCTCCTAAAAGCTTGGTTTCCTGAATTCTGTTGGTGCCATTTCTGGGGCTTTTAAGCGGAATTTAAAATTAGAAAAAAAGAAAGTTTTACATCTTGAAAGGCCACTGTGTTTAATTTGAGATAATTCTTGCCCATCTGGAGAGTGGTAGAAGAGGGTGTTTCGTGAGTGTTCCATTAAGAAGGTTCACAGTCCCAAAGTGAGTTCTAGAAAGAGTGTCTTGATGTGAAGCCTGCCGTAAGCCTGGGGTCAGTGTTCTGAGATGGCTGACCAGGCTGGTCGACTTGTCAGAAAGCAATGGCAAAAAGCAATAAGGTTCATTTTTTTCCAATGAGATGCGGTCAATGAGAGGAGGAACTTCTGTAATGTGGCCAGAGGTGGCATCTCTGATCAGAAGTCATACCAGGATATCAGCTCTGGGTCATGGAGGGGACAGCCCACAAAACACGGACCTCTAGTGCGCTGCACGATTGCATCCCCCCAAAGTCATACATTGAAGCTCTAACCTCCAAAGTGATGTTTGGAGGAGGGGAGATGATTAGAACATTGAGTGACGGCCTCAGAATTAGTGCTCTCATGAGACCCATGATCTCTGCCTGTCTCTCTGCCATGTAAGAACACAGCAAGAAAGTGGGTGTCTACAAGCCAAGTGGGGAGCTCTCACCTAGAAATGAGACTGCTGGCTCCTGGATCTTGAACTTCTCAAACTTTAGAACTGTGAGGAATACGTTTCTGTTGCTTAAGTCACCCAGTCTCTGGTACTCAGCAGCCCAAACTAAGACAAAATGTGGAGGTTAACCCTGACACCAGGGCGCTCAACAGCAGCCTCCTTGGTGCCACTGGTGAGAAGTCACTCTGGCAGAGTTTGGGCAGCTTGTAGCACTGGATTGATTTTTTCTCTTCCTGTTTTAATTCAAAATTTCCTGAGGTCCCACTGATAAAATATGACTTGTTCCCTGGCCCTGTCTTTATGGAACTTCCAGGAGTGGGGCAGGACTGAGCTTGGGGAAGGTCCTCTTGCTCACGTGGAATTCTTGTGTTGGTGCCACTGCACCTCATCCACCCTGTCCTGGTGTGGCAGGAGCACGCTGACTGAGGGTCCTGAATCACCAGCACACCAGGCTGCAGTCAGTCCTGGTGTTTGAACTATGAATCTAGTTTCCAGTTTGAGTCTTTGACCTCAGCTTGCAGATGAGCACAGAGTAGGAGTCCAGGAGATGTTCATTGAATTGTGAACAAACAGAGACAGACAAGTTTCCTACTGATGGTTTCTTTGTAGTACCATTTTTGTCAAGTTGGATAAGTGAGTCTGTAAAGGCGGCCCCTCCATAAATCTAAATTTATTAAAATAAAAATGGAAAATGGGGAAAAAGTGGAAACACTGCCAGATTTTATTTTCTTGGGTTCCAAAATCACTGCAGACGGTTACTGCAGCCATGAAATTAAAACCTTTGGAAGGAAATCTATGGTAAACCTAGACAGCATATTTAAAAGTGGAGACATCACTTTGCCGACAAAGGTCTATCTAGTCAAAGCTATGGTTTTTCCAGTAGTCATGTAGGGATGTGAGAGTTAGATCAGATAAAGGCTGAGCACCAAAGAATTGATGCTTTCGAACTGTGGTGCTGGAGAAGACTCTTGAGAGTCTTGGACAGCAAGAAAACCAAACCAGTCAATTCTAAAGGAAATCAGCCCTGAATATTCATTGAAAGCAGTGATGCTAAAGCTGAAGCTCCATACTTTGGCCACCTGATTTGAAGAGCTGACTCACTGGAAAAGGCCCTGATACTGGGAAAGTTTGAGGGCAGGCGAAGGGGGCGACAGAGGATAAGATGGTTGGATGGTATTGCTGACTCAATTTACATGAGTTTTATTAGACTCTGGGAGATAGGGACAGGGAAGACTGGCGTACTGCAGTCCATGGGGTCTCAAAGAGTCAAACATGATGTAGCGACTGAACAAGAACACAATGAAAATATTGGCAAAACCTCACTTTTCTTTTTATGTTCACAGGAGGCCAAATACATTTGATTTTTTTTTTTTTAAATATTCTGCTTTGTTACTTGTCATCTCAGTACTAAAAGGACAAGACACATGGGCTTGACAGAAAATGGACATAAAGCTAGGATTCCCAGGGTGCAGCTGACAGCATCACGTGAGAGTTGCTTGGGGCAGAGTAGCTCCTGTCTCTGTTACTATTACTGAAAGAAACTGGAGGAAACAGGGAAGAGAGAAAAGAAGGAGCAGGAAAGAGAGGAGAGGCGGGAGAGAAGCACGTGAAGGCTTAGCAGGGCAGAGCAGCAGGCGGAGGCATTCGGCTTCCTGGGAGGGAGGAGCACGAGCTTCATAACAACGGCTCTGAGCCTACTGACTCTCTTCCCTGGGTGCTAACTCCACACAGGCCTGGGTGCCAGGGCCTCCATGGGTCCCCGGGAACAAACAGGCTTCTCCTGGTTGTGGCCACAGTCCTTGCTCAGGGCACTGGTGGCAGCGGGGGCAAGACAGATGACAACTGGGACAATGAAACGGGAAGGGTCTGCGCTGCATGACGGGCTGGGTGGTGGGAACCCGTCCACCCCTGATGTGCGGACTGAAGAGGACTGATGCCCAGTAGGGGGAAGAGAGCCTGCTCTCGGCTGAGGCCCGGCCATGGGACTAACAGGGGGCCTGTGACCACTGGAAGGATACTCAGAACCTCAAGAAGCAGGAAGTTTGAGTAAATTGAACCCCCGCCACGGCAGCCACCACAGCTACAAAAGAGGAGGTAGTGCTCGGACAGAGGTGGTGGGTCCCCGCACCATGGGAGTGACCCTCTCAGCCCAATGCAGGGGACTGAGCAACCCCTGGAGGGCAGGAAGTCTGACCTGTCCTGCTCACAGCTGAGTGCTCAGTGCCTGGAGCAGGGCCGATGCCCTCAGCCAGTTTCTGGACTATAAATGCTCTGTGATCGTGAACATGCAGATGGACCAGACCAGCGCTGTAGAGTTCACACCCCCAGCCTCTGCAGCATCCGAGAAGCCATGCCAAAGTGCCCAGGGCAATCAGGACCTGATCAACGACTCTGAGCCTCCCTATTGTTAGAGTCTGCTTCCAACTCGGAACCAACCAGAGAACGCCAAATATGCTCCCCAAACAATCATCTCAGGGACCTCAGTCTAGTTAGCTCGCCTCCAGCCTCCCTACGCCAACAGCTCCCAATCAGAGATAGTCTCAAGCCTTCCCTTCTCCCCACTCCCCTGCCTGCCTTCGCATCTCTGCCAAGTGAGGCGATGGTGGCCAACCCCCCAGCACTTCCTCTGCTGATGGCAGGTGTCTAAGCAATTATAACCCCTGCCTCTCAATGAATTCACACAGCGATCCTCCCAGGAATGTGATTTCCATTCCGCAGTTGAAGAAACTGAGGTCAGAGATGTGTCACTTGCTAGGACTAAAATCCAGGGATATTTAACCCCAAAGCCCTGTGCTCTTTTCCTAGCTTGGTGTCAAATCGGGGACCATATTGCTTTTTGCAAAGAATCGCAAGTGGTTTTCTTTCAGCTTTTCCCAGCTCCTTCTGACTGCCACAATGACAATGCAGAGAAACTTAAAATAACCATAGAATTTGTCCTTAGGGAGGCTTTCTGCCTGCACCACTCTCATCAGATCTGACTAATGGTCCCAGGTTGGGTGGATGTCTCTGAACCCTTTACTTCTATGTAGAATCCTCTGTGAGGTGGATTGTGTGAAATCCACCTGTGTTGTGAAATGGGTAGGGGTGTTTTAGGCAGCCTTGTGTTACTTCTGGGAGCATTCTTGTGTGGCAAGCTGCATAGAGGTGGATTAATTGGACTCCTTCACTCATTACTCAGGCTTCCCTGATGGCTCAGATGGTAAAGAACCTGCCTGCAACGCAAGAGACCTGGGTTTGATCCCTGGGTCAGGAAGATCCCCTGGAGAAGGGAATGACAACCCACTCCAGTATTCTTGCCTGGAGAATTTCATGGACAGAGGAGCCTGGTGGACTATGCAGTCCATGGGGTCACAAAGAGTTGGACATGACTGAGTGACTAATACATTCATTACCTGAAACCTTACCTTTACTGAGCACCAGCTGTATGCCAAGTCCTGTGTGGTGCATGGGACATAAGGCCCACAGACCACCTGCACCAGGATCCTGGGTCCCATCCCACACCTCCTGAGTCAGTTTCTCCTGGGAGGCCTGAGGGTCTGCATTTCTAAAAAGCTCTTGGGGGACTGTTATGTTTTCTAAAGCTGGACAGCCACTGGCTTCAGGAACAGGTGGCCCAGATGAGCAGCTCACACTGAGATATGTAGCCCAAGTCATCGGTCTAGCTTTGAGTTAACTTGGGTTGGCCTCAGTTCCTCTCTATTCTACTACAATCTGACCAAATGCCAAACTCTCCTCATACCTCTCTGCCTTTGCACATCTGTTTCCTGCCATCAGGAATGGCCTTTCTCTCATTCTCCACTTGGTAAGTTCATATTTATCCTTCAAGAGCTATCTCCAATACCCACTTCTCTGGAAAGACATCCCTGACTCCACTCTCCTGCCCCAGCAAATTCTCGTGGTATTTTAAGTATCTTTCTTTTGAAATGGACATATTCTGCCAAGGCCTCACGACAAGAGACATCCTATTCCAAAGTGAGGTGAAAAGCTGTGTTGCATCACTAGCAAGGGAGGAACTCAAAATCCAGTCCTGCTTCTACTAACGCCCGCCTCCCATTAAAGGTAGAACAGATCTAGGAACTCACAGATTTCTTTCTGTGGTCCTCAAACCTGCCAGAGTCTTCTCCATAACAGCCTCACACGTGCCCTCCCCTCTGCCTGCACCACCTTTCCCCATCACCCCTCCATCCCTACGCTTCAAGCTACGGAAGTCTTCCTCATCCCACAGGTCTCTGAGATGCTTTATGATTCCCCTGTCCTGCTCCAAAGGGTTACCCTATTGCACTCTCTCCCAGTTCCCTGCCTGTTTCTCTTCTAAGACTGATCTTAGTAACAGTTACAAGTTTATCAGCACGGCGATTTGTGTAGCCCTTCATCTACTGCTACTTAGCGCTGACCTGTGTTCCGACAAGGAATTTGCACCAGAATGCCAATCACATGAATACTGTTTTTGTCGAAAAAGTCTTGCCATGGAGAAAATGTCCACTGCCCTGAACAATGTACACAGTTGATCTGGTACACTTCTTAGCACAAGCTACAGTGGGTGGGACAGATGGCCATGATTTCAGACCATAGTTTAGGAACTGTTACCCTAGACCATGACCTGCTGCAGCTGTTGTTCAGAGTAAAGTTACTGGAGGTACACTCCTGGGTTCCAATCCCAGCTTTGCTATTTACTGTGTGACTTTGGCAAGACAACTTTGCTTCAGTTTTGTCCCTGTGAAATGGCTGTAATAATATTACCTTCTGCACACGTTTGTCAGGAGTATTAAGTCAGTCTTTGGAAACAGAGTGCTTAGAACAGTACCTGGCAGATAGCTGGTACTTGCATGCATTAGCTAGAAGTCCTGTAAGAGCAGGAATGACATCCACCTGGCATGCAGCAACGATGCTCAGTAGCACGTGTTCTTGAACAAATGAGTAAATGAGTGTTCCATGGGCCCTGATCTCTTTCATCCACTGCTACTCACAGTGTTGCCCCTGTGGCTAGACAAGGAGTTTGTACCAGCATGTCAATCACAATAATACTCCTTCACTGAGAAAGTCTTGCTATGGAGAAAACGTCAGCTGAACTCAATGGTGTGCAGAGTGAAGCCGGTGCACTTTCAAGCACAGCTGGGAAAACAAAGATTGTCTCCAAACTCAGGTTATCACATTGGCTTGGCGCTCCCTTGGATCGCTCCCCTCGTGAAGAGTCTGTCCCTTGAAAGGGAACGACAGTCGCGCTGACCCTGTAGGGCCGTTGGAATGAGCCAGTCCAAGCACGTCATGCATGTTACCAGAAGAAGACACGCCTGGTACTCAGTTAAAGCTCGGCGACTATTTAGCTGTCCTTATTGTTGTTATTTTTTTCCTGAATATTTCAAAAAGAAAATTGTTCACAATTCTTTTTAGCTTCCCTACAATGACTCTGAGAGCTCTTAAAATGCAAACATAATCTTGGCATCAATTTGTTCCCTTGTGCCCTGAAGTCTTCAGGACAAAGTTTAATCAAAATCATATATATTCTTGCCTGGATGTATAAAGTGTCCTGAACACTTATATTCATACACCTTATTTTATTTAATCTTCACACCACTTGCGAGAGGTATGTAACACTATAATTCCATGTTATCAATGAGAAGACTGATGTAAATGAGGTTAAACCAAGCTCCCAGAAACATGAGGGACCTTTACAGACATGGCCCCTCCCTGCCCATCTGTTTTTCCCAGGAATGTCCATGTGCACAGTACTTCTCCCCATCTCGGTCTGGAGTCTCCTGTCTCCAGGATTTTGCCCATGGTGTTCCCTCCACCTGGAACACTTTCTCCCTGACCTTTATCCGGAAAACTCATATGTTTGAAACCTCAACCTGAACATCATTTTGGACTGCTTCCCTGGCCTTCCTCTCTGAGATACAGTTTCTTACTTCTTCCTCTTGGATACTGTAACCCTTGGTTGATCTTCTGGTACTGTGGTTATTATACTGAATTCCATGTGTTTCCTGGTATGAGAGTTCCTCTAGGAAAGGAACTGAATACCGTTTTTCTTTGTGTCCGCAGCCCCGAGCACAGTTTAGGCATCTAAAAAGGCAACAAGGAAAGGTTTGATGAATAACTGAATTAATTGATCTTTTCAACATTTAAAACTCAACATTCAAAAAACAAAGATCATGGCATCCGGTCCCATCACTCCAGGGCAAATATATGAGGAAACAATGGAAACAGTGACAGACTATTTTCTTGGGCTCTAAAATCATTATGGATGGTAACTGCAGCCCTGAAATTAAAAGATGCTTTCTCCTTGGAAGAAAAGCTATGACAAACCTAGACAGCGTATTAAAAAGCAGAGACATTACTTTGTCCACAAAGGTCCATATAGTCAAGTCCATATATGTGGTTTTTCCAGTAGTCATATATGGATGTGAGAGCTGGACAATAAAAAAAGCTGAGTGCCAAAGAATTGATGCCTTCGAACTGTGGTGTTGGAGTCCTTTGGACTGCACAGAGATCCAAACAACCAATCCTAAAGGAAATCAGTCCTGAATATTCATTGGAAGGACTGATACTGAAGCTGAAGCTACAATACTTTGGTCACCTGCTGTGAAGAACTGACTCATTGGAAAAGATGCTGATCCTGGGAAACATTGCAGGCCAGAGGAGAAGGGGATGACAGAGGATGAGATGGTTGGATGGCATCGCCAACTCGATGGACATGAGTTTGAGCAAGTTCCAGGAGATGGTGAAGGACAGGGAAGCCTGACATGCTGCAGTCCACGGGGTTGCAAAAAGTCAGACATGACTGAGTGACTGAACAACAGCAACATTTAAACATGGGAGGATCATATGCTGATGAGACTATCACTCAATTTGTTCAGTTCAGTGCTCAGTCGTGTCCGACTCTTTGAGACCCCATGAACCACAGCATGCCAGGCCTCCCTGTCCATCACCAACTCCCAGAGTCCACCCAGACCCATGTCCATCGAATCGGTGATGCCATCCAGCCATCTCATCCTCTGTTGTCCCCTTCTCTTCCTGCCGTCACTCTTTCCCATCACTCAGTACCTGACGTGAAAAGTCAAAGCTGAGTGTGTTGCTTACTGCTGGTCAGGCAGTTCTCTGAGCAGAGCAGACTATTGATTTTGTACAAGGCTTTGGGGAAGCATGCGTTGAAGAGATTGGCTGACTTTTTCTAAATCGACATATAGTTTCCTGGTGGCTCAGATGGTAAAGAATCTGCCTGTAATGCAGGTGACCTGGGTTCAATCCACAACTGAGTGATTGACACTTCCACGCTTTTACATAGGTGATGCACAATATTATGTAAGTTACAGGTGTCCTCTATAGTGATTCATAATTTCTACAGGTTATATTTCATTTATTGCTATTGAGTGTGTGTTGTACACTATATCCTTATAACACCTTATTTTTGCGACCCTTTAAAAAACGCATTGGAGCACAGTTGATTTACAGTGCGGCATCAGTTCCAGGTGCACAGCAAGGTGAATCAGTTATAACACCCACGCTTTTTTAGATGCTTTTCCCATATTGGCCATTAGAGAGGACTGAGTACACTTTCCTGGGCTATACACCTGGTTCTTATAAGTTATTTACTTTGCATATCCTGTGTATGTTAGCTGTTCAGTCTTGTCTGACTCTTGGCGACCCCAAGGACTGTAGCCTGCCAGGCTCCTCTGTCCATGGAATTCTTCAGGTGAGAATCCTGGAGTGGGTAGCCATTCCCTTCTCCAGGGGATCTTCCTGACCCAGGAATCAAACCCAGGTCTCCTGCATTGCAGACAGATTCTTTACTGTCTGAGACCCCAGGGAAGATCCATAGTAGTGTGTCTATATATCGGTCTCCATCTCCCAATAAATCCCTCCCTGCCTTATCCCCTGATACCTGTAAGTTTCTGTGCTACATCCGTGACTCTACTTCTATTTTGTAAATAAGCTCGCTTATTTTTTTAGATTCCCCATGTAAGGGATAACAAATGACAATCTCTAGGTCTATCCATGTTACTGCAAATGGCATTATTTTGTTCTTTTTATGGCTGAGTAATAGTCCATCGCATATATGTACCTCTTCTTTATTCCTCTGTTCATGGACATTTACGTTGCTTCCATGTCCTGGCTATTGTGAATAATGCTGCAATGAACATTGGGGTGCACGTATCTTTTTCAAGTGTGGTTTTCTCTGGGTATGTGCCTAGGAGTAGAATTCCTGGGTCATAGGGTAGTTCTATTTTTAGTCTTTTAAGGAACCTCCATACTGTTCTCCATAGTGACTGTCGCAACTTAAATTCCCACCAACAGTGTGGGAGTGTTTTCTTTTCTCCACACCCTCTCCAGAATGTATCGCTTGTAGACTTTTTGACTATGGCCATTCTCACAGGTATGAGATGATACCTCACTGTAGTTTTGACTTGCCTTTCTCTCATAATTAGTGATGCTGTAAATTTCTTTTTTCATTGTAGCTCATACATAATAATTTTGCCTCTCATACATAATAGTTTGTACCTATTTTATTTTATGCATAATATTTTGAATGTAGTAGTTTTATTTTTACATATTTTATACATAACAGTTTGTATCTCTTAATCCCTTACCTTTATCTTGCCCCTCCCCATTCCCTCTCCCCAATGGTAACCACTGGTTTGTTTTCTGTAAATGTGAGTCTGCTTCTGTTTTGTTCCTTTCACTAGTTTGCTGTGTTTTTTATATTCTCCCTACAAATTATATTATACAATATTTATCTGTCTCTGTCTGACTTATTTCACTTAGCATAACACCCTCCAAGTCTGTCCATGTTGCTGCAAATGGCAAAATTCCACTCTTTTTTATGGTTGAGTAGTATTCCATTATATATATCATATATATGCATTCCATTATATATATACATTATGAGCATATGTACATATATTCATTTTATGTATACATATATGCATATTAATACCATGCACTAATATTATATATATAGACATGCATAGCACACCTTCTTTATCTGTTCTTATGCTGATGGACACTTCAGTTGGTTCCATGTCTTGGCTATTATACATAGTGCTGCTATGAACATTGGGGTGCATATAACTTTTTGAGTTAGTGTTTCTGGTTTTTTGGAGCATATACCATAACGACATGTCACCTCATCCCTGTCAGAATGGCTATCACTAACAAGAATATCGATAACAAATACTGGGGAGAACGTGGACAAGAGGGAGTCCTTATACACTGTGGGTGGAGGTGTCAACTGGTGCGGTCACTGTGGAAAAGTTTGGACATTCCTCAAACACCTGAAAAACAAAAAACAAAATGAAAAATGGGATTGGTTGACTTTTAGAAAACTCGTATCAGCTGGTATTGTTTATAGAAGTAGAGTTACTTGAAGTCGACCGCTGTCGATAGGTTTCCCTCAAAGACATCGTTTTCTGGCATGAGTCTGTCCCAGTCTGACTGGATTTCAGAAGCAAGAGGCTGACTGTTTGCAAAAGCAGATTCACTGAAGCAAGTTGTCACTGACTAACTGAACAGATTTTAAATCGCTCCTATGGACACTTGTCACCGTAGTTACAGAAAAATCCTCTTTTCCTAAGTTTTAGGTACTTACTTTTTTCTCAGAGAGAAAGTATTTATGGTCCAATATATAATATTAGTAATTTTAGTTAATGCAACTAACTTTCATGGGCTCCAGATTTCATAATTTCATGTTTTCACAGAAACACACTCTGTTATGATTACAAAATCAAGATTCTGTATCAGCATTTATATATTAATTGTTTCCAAGAAGTTCAAGTCTAATGTTTTCCCTAGTGAATAACTTCTTAGAATCAGACTCTAAGTGTTATTTAACCTCCCAGCTTTGAAAAATTTTATGATGTTGTTAGCAGATCACAAATAGAAACAGGATGCCTGAGTTCTGAATCTTTGGGGAAATACTCATTGTACGTTGCTTTCTTTCAGTAAATGGACAACATTCAAGAAAGTCTTGGTATTTCATACGAAAATATCACTGCAGCCAGAAATAAGTAATCACTTTTTCTGAGTCAGCCTGCTTCTGCCCCACAGGCTTAGAAAATTCCAAAAAGTCCCATGGAGTGGGACTTACGTGGGAGGGATGACAGAAGGACCCCATGATGGGTGAGAGTCCATGTAAGCATGGGAGCCAGTGAGGCTTTCCTGAGATCACTTCTCTCTCCAATGGTTTGCAGAAAAAGGGCTGGGTGCCCTGGGGCAGCATCACAGCCCATATTTATGAGCTGTCTTGTGATCTCAAATGCTTGCTTTCAATGGAACAGGGAGCATACAGCTGCCCAGGCCACTGGTGGCCCCTCCGTGTCGCCCAAGGCAATGGCCAGTTCCTTGTGTTTGCCTTAGTTTCTGAAGCATCTGGCCCATGTCCTCCCTTCTCTCCTTCCTGGCTTCTATGACGGCACAGTCTCCTGGCATCCCCTCCTTGTTCAAGGGTGACTCATTTCCTGTCTCTTTTCAGCTCCTTCCTTCTCTCTTTCTCCATCTCTCAAAGCAGGAAGGCTGCAAGGCCCTTTGGGGGCCTCTTTTCTTCATGTGTATCCTTTCCCTCAGGGTCAGTCACATGACAATGACTCCCAATTTCACATCTCTGGTCTCTATGCGTCCTTGAACTTGATACTCAAACACTTAGTGCATCTCTGGAATGTCCACTTGGGTGTCTAATTGGCATTCCAAAAGTAGCATTGTCAGATTAAACCTCCTGATTCCTTCCCCTCTGTCCTCCCTCTCCTTAGCAATATGCCTCTTTCTTGCCTCCCCACCAAGCAAGTTGCTTAGCTTAGAACTGGATGTCAAGGCTGATCATCCCTGTTCCCTGAATCCCCGCAACCCATGCATCAACAATCCTGATGACTCTTCCTCCCAGACACATCCCAGCCTGCCTCTGTCTCTCGTCTTCCAGTTCCACTATCAACCAGGCCACATCTACCCTCTGCCTGCACTTTTGCAGTAGTTTTTCTGCGGGGTTTCCCTCTTCCACTCTTGCCTCTTCATGGTTTTACCTCCCTGGTGGGATGTTGTAGATGTGTGAGCACTCCGGTAGCCATTGTTTGCATCTGAATCGAACCCACCCCTCTTTCTAAAGCCCACAAGGCTTGCTTTAACCTAGGCCCTGCCTCTGATCCAACTTCTCCCTACATCATCGTCCATACGCTCAGCACAGTCCGGGTCCATGGGTTCATACACATCACACTCTTTCCCTCTAAGGACGCTGGTTCTTGCTGCATCCTCTGCCTCCATCCCTCTTTTCCCAGATTTTTCGCACACCTTCCCTCTGTTCATTCAGGTCTCAGTTCACATAGTACCTCTTCCAGAAAGGTCTTTCCTGACTCCTTCATTTAGAGTGGCTGAGTCCCTGGCAGCTGTGAGAGGTGTCACATTTCTCTATTTTATCTTCATCACAGCACATCACTACTTAATATTCTCTTGTTTATTTATTGTTGAGTATTTCTCAGCTTGAAAGTCAGCTCCAGAGAGCAGAGACCCCTCTGTCTTGTGAAGCACTGTGGTTCATAAGAGCTGGGTTCGTGGAAGACAACTGATAAACATTAACTGAATGAGCAGTTGAATTATAATGGATGATTTGTTTTTGCTTCAAATTTTCCAAAACGGATTCTCATTATTTTATAACAAGAGAGTAAAATTTAAGATTAATTGAGAGAGAGAATGAACCAAATTCTTGAAGTTTAAAACAAGCTGACAAAGGGAAATGCTTTCTTGGGTTGGTCAAGTATAAATAGGGTAGTCCCTCAGCCAGCCGTTGGCTTCTTAGGTGGGTTAGTGGTAAAGAATCTGCCTGCCACCGCAGGAGGCACAAGAGACGTGGGTTCAATCCCTGGGTCGGGAAGATCCCCTGGAGTAGGAAATGGCAACCCACTCCAGTCTTCTTGCCTGGAAAATCCCACATACAGAGAAGCCTGGGGGGCTACAGTCCATGGGGTCACAAAGAGTCGGACACAACTGAGCACACACACACACACACACACACACACACACACACAGCCAGGTTCATCAAACTGAAGCCATTCTGCCTGAAAGGAAGAGGCCTTGGGCTTAGTCTTTATATTTATCTCCATATTTCATTCAATTCTTAGAGCAAAGTCAGAGCAGCAGTTGTCCTCATTTTGCTCACCCACTCCCATTCCATCCTCCCTACCATCATTTTACACATAAAGAGACTGAGGCTTAGAGAGATAAGGTCATTTATCCAAAGGTGTGTGATTCATAAATGGCAAGACCATGTGTTAAATTTGGATCTCTTCAGAAGGCTGTAACTATTAAATTAGGCATTCTCATTCCTAATGGAGGATGTGAAATCATGAAGCCAACTTCAATTTGCATCCAGTTTACTGCATGCTTTCCCTCCCACCACCACTTTTAAGCCTCACAACATCAAAATGAGTTATTGTCCTTTCTCTTTTACCCCTGAATCTCACTCAATTTCAGATGAGAAACTTGATGTCCAGAGTTGTAAACACAGTCTCACAAGGTCACTCAGCTGGAAGTGACAGAGCCAGGTCTGGCTACAATTCTACTGTTTTCTCTGATGCTCCAATGACCCTGAGTAGACAAACCTGCAATTTTTTGGTGCTGACTTCTGTCCTCTCAAAATGAGGAGGCTAACTCAGTAGCATTTCCTATTTTGTTATATTATTTCTGATGTCCATGCCTTCCTCATTTCACCTCCAAAGAATACCAAGGAGGAAGGGGAAGACGAGCCTATTTATTGAGCATTTAGTATGTTCTAGGGGCTTTAGTTCCACATGGTATTTTCGTTCCACATGGTATTTTGTTTAGCAGCAGACCTGATTAGACTGGCTTTGTGAAAGAGGTTTTGGTAAAATCACTGGGAGAGACACAAGCTTGGACCAGATTCACATGGAAAGAGCAAAGAAAGTTGGGAGAGGAAGTTGTCCTGCAGAAGACTCCCTTGACAGCATGAGCAGGGAAGTCTTGGGGAAAATGGGAAACACTGAGTGAGCACTTTGAGGTCATCTTCTGTGCAATGAAGGCTTCTCAGGTGACACTCGTGGTAAAGAACCCATCTGCCAGCGTAGGAGACATAAGAGATGGTGAGGGTTCAATCCCTGGGTCAGCAAGATCCTCTGGAGGAGGGCAAGGCAACCCACTCCACTGTTCTTGCCTGGAGAATGACATGGACAGAGGAAGCTAGTGGGCTATGGGTTCACAGGCCCCCAAAGAGTCAGACGCAATGCATTCATGCACTGTGCAATGAGTGATTTAAAGCCTATGCTCCTCTTCCTCCTTTGACATCAGTAAAAAGCCCATTGTTCATTATTGTTCTGAAGCCATGAGTGAATGCACAGCAGAGCTCTCAGCCCTACATCAAAGTTAATCCACAGTCAATCTGGCAGCTGCCTGGGGTGAGGTTACATCTACTGTCTCTAGTCCTCTTCACTTATTTAAACCAAAGAGCTCATGAGTCTCATCACAGAATGGAGGATGACTCCCAAAATAGAGAGGAGGAAATCCAAAATGATTCATAACTTCCCAAAGATCCCATGCTGGTAAATGGTAGTGGAATTCTTCTGCCAGAACTGAAGCTTACCCTGCAGCATTTCAGTTCCAAACTGCTCCATGGCAGTAGCTTGAGTTTTACCAAGTCCTGTCGGCTGTGGATTCAAAAGAGGTCATAGAAACCCTACAGATAGGACTCCAGGGGTAAGCTGCCCCCATCTGCTAAGAGTTTCATGCAGAGAAATTCTCCTTTACCCGAAGAGGTGTCTCACAGAGACTCGCATATACAAGCCTGATTCTGCTGACACACCATGCCTGCTTTGTCAGTTAGCACAGATTTTGCCAAGCATGCCAGGGTGCATTCTTTGGGGGCACTCACTGCCATTAAGCATAGCATTTGCCAGGGGTGGTAACCAATGATCAATAAGGGCGCAAAAGGTGTTTTAGATTCTTGACCTAATTGGAAAGGACTTCCTCTCTGGGTTTAACCTCACTTTGGAAGTATTTTTAATTTCAGGGGCATGGAATTTCAAAACTGCTCACCCAGACAATTCCTATTTAGCTCATCCCACTTTCAGCTCTCTGCTCAAGATGGTTAATTTTATATACCAACTTGATTGGGTTAAAGGTTGTCCAGATAGCTGGTGTAACATTATTTCTGGGTGTGTCTGTCCTTTTGATTTTTTGGCTCAGGGAAGACCTCCACCCTCACCAATGTGGGTGGGCATCAGAAAATCTGTTGGAGCCTGAATAGAATGAAAAGTGATGAAAGAATGAATTCTCTCCCTTTCTTTTTAGCTGAGAAGTTATCTTCTCTTGTCCTTGAACATCAAAGTCCCTGGTTCTTGGACTTTTGGACTCTGACACTTACATTAGTTGCCACTAGTTTCCAGGCCTATGACCTTAGATTGGGAATTCCATCAGTGGCTCCCTTGGTTCTTGGGCCTTTGGTTCTGGGCATAACTCAGACTGAGTTATTTCACTAGCTTTCTTGTTTCTCCAGCTTGCAGACCATAGATTATGGGATTTCATATTAGCTTCCTGAGGTGAAGAATTGATTCACTGGAAAAGTCCCTGATGCTGGGAAAGATTGAAGGCAGGAGAAGAAGGGGATGACAGAGGATGAGATGGTTGGATGGCATCACTGACTCAATGGACATGAGTTTGAGCAAGCTCCAGGAGCTGGTGAAGGACAGGGAAGCCTGGCGAGCTGCAGTCCATGGGGTCGCAAAGAGTCGGACATGACTGAGCGACTGAACTGAACTGACAGGTGCCTGAGACAATCTTTTCCATAAATATCTTCATATATCTGTCCATTTATCTATCCTATTTGTCCTGTTTCTTTGGAGGACACTAACACACTTCAAATTACAGCAAAATCCCCGTGGTGGCAGCACTTGCTTGGACAAAGGGATGCGTATGATTGCTCGCCCACCATCTATCACCTGTCTTGGTAGACATGACAAATTGCTGTTTGGAAAGAAGGAAGTCTTCTGTTGCCATTTTTTAGCTCCCCTAGAGCAAAAATGGCGGGTTAGTGTTGAAATCAAGACACTATTTTTGAGAAACTGAAGGAAAATTCTCTTTTTTATTTTCTAAGGGAAGCCAAGTCATCCAGCCTGCAAAATCAAGGGACTCTGAGTAAGGGCAACTGAAACTTTTATATTTTTTCCTTGCCTCAATATGGTTCATCTTCTGAGACAGAGGAATGTGGGTTGTACTATGACTGATGGTAGGAACAACGAAGAGCTGTCTCTATTTGTCAGCAGTTTTTCACAGTAGAGAACAAGTTAATAAACAGTACATGCTCCAGCCTAGAGAAGAGTGTTGCCTAATGCGTGCTCCACTTCTGGAGCCAGAGGTGAATTTATTCATTATTGTTCATTCCACACCTACGCACCGTGTACTCACTATGTGGTAGATACTTTGTGGTCCTTGAGAATACTTGTCTGACAACAAAGGCTTTGTCCTGGGTCAGCCCCAGATTAGTTCCCTCATAGGATGCTTCATGGTTTTCCCACAGATTGTATGCCAGACCTGTCCTGGCATGTACCCATCCCATCCATGAACACAGCTTGAGTTATTTTCTAGAAGATCCCCTGCTTCCCTGCAATTAGGGCTACAGCATCTGTCAGCCCCACAGCTGCAGCCTTTGTTTGCCAGATCCTCTTACACAAACCTGACTCTAACACTCCAGGTAGGACTTCCACTTGTATGTTAATTCTAGGCAGACTTGAAGAAACTTAGTGTTTCTATAGCTTATCAAAGTCATTTGTACCCCCTTGTTCCTCTACAAAGTTCTGAGCTAATCACCTCTAGGGAGATCATTGGACTTGCATCTCACACTGGGGCTGACAAAGCTCTGATGAGAGACTGGTTAACACGACAGCCTCAGGGTTCCTTCTTTTGAAGGCACTGTAATTGCCTGCCTCTCATTATCCCCAGCTCACCCCGGCTGCTCTGTGGTTGTCCTTGCCAGACAAATGAAGTCTGCAAAGTCCACCCAATTAACAGGAAATTTGAGTCAACCCTCCCTTTGCCAAGTTTAAGGCATCAGTCATTAAGGAGAGGTGCTTCAACCTCTGCTTCTTCTCCCTCAGGTGGGACACTGGCAAGCAGAACTGGACGGCAGACCACTCAGATTGTCCCTGGGCCACTCTGGACTGTGCTCTGCTCTGCCTATTTAATTATGAAACCCAGCACATTCTCAGTATGGATTGATTAGTGACTTGGAGCCAGGGAACACACACGAGATCTGCCATTTGACTGAGGCTCATGGGAGAATGGCATGGGCAGAGGAACCCGGCGGGCTTGGAAAGAGTCAGACATGGCTGAGCAGCTAACACTTTTTCACTTTATGCTTACTATTTATAAATCACTGTCCTATAATTTATCCTACCATTTATCAAAATCTAGCCATTTGAACACTGCCATCTCCACACTTGCCACCCCTACACCTGATAATAGCTCTGAACACCAAGTCGTGGCTTTGCCCCACCAATATTATTCAGTTAACTTGGAAAAAAAAATAAAAGCTATCCTTCAAAAAGAAAGCTCTATGCCATCACCTTGGACTTCCCTGGTGACCCAGTAGTTAAGAATCCACCTTCCAATACAGGGGACATGTGTTCAATCCCTGGTCTGGGAAGACTCCACATCCTCAAAGGCAAGGCTGTTACCCTTACTCTTTTGGAAAGAAAATGTTGGGGTAAGGCAATAAAGATATTAGCATATATGAAGACCTTCTCTTTGAAGCAGTCAGAATGTCTCCTAATAGTACCTTTGGTACAATCAAAACCATCCATTTTCTGTGACTGTTCCACAGACTGTATATTGAGAAATGCTGCATTACCCCCAGTGAATCTTGGACAGTCTTGGCTGGAAGGTGCTATAATCCCATTCTACAGTGGAAGATGTGGAGGATATTGGATAGAAGGTGATCCACCCAGTATCACAGACTGAAGAAGGGCTACATTTTTCAGTTTTACTCACTCCGACATTTCTGGTCAGGTTTCCTGGTTGACCAGAAGGCCTGATCTTGGGCTCTCTGTTCATTTCCCATTTTGTCCTCAAGGCAGCTTGGAGACCTTTAAAGCTGTCCTTTTCCCTGGGAGGGACAGAGCTTTCTTGTATGAGAGAGTGGAGTGGAATTTCACAGATGAAACAGACTTGAGAAGCCCTCCTCTGGCCAGAGGGTCAACCTGCTAGAGTAGCCTGAGCATTATACAAAGATGAAGATACTGCATTCCTAAAACTTCCTAGCAAGCCACCATGGTCCCAGAACCATTATATCCCATCCAGTGGGAAATGGTGAGGGCAAGGAGGGGTTAACTTTTTGCAGTAGACCCCAGAGTGGTCCAGCCCTCATCCCTTGGTCTGTGTTTCCTCTCTCACAACCTTTACTCCTATCGTCTCTACATATGTTGTCCCTCTCCCATCTGTCTAGGGTGGCATGCCCAGGACTCCTCTTTGCTTCTAGCCGAGGTATGTTCATGTTCAAAGACACTACTGAACCTCTTCTCCATAAGATCTTTCCAGATCCCATGGTGATTAATACTTTTCTGTTCTTCCTGTGCTCCCACAATATTTGGTATATACCACACTGATAAGAGCTGGAGGAGGGCATGGCAACCCACTCCAGTATTCTTGCCTGGAGAATCCTGTGGACTAGGAGTCTGGCAGGCTATAGTCCATAAGGACACAGGGAGTCTGACACAAATGAAGTGACTTAGCATGCAGGACACATGCACGCTGATAAGAGACACCCCCCGGAATCCCCAGAATAGAATGTAAGACTTAACCCAGGAGTTCTATGAACATACATTTCTACACTTTTAATTAAGTATTGCAACTGTTGGCCAGCAACCCCTACTCCTGAGTTTATGAACTACTGTAATTGAAGACAAAGACTTATTAATAATTTTAGTTACTCTGACAGAGCTACAGTTCCAGGGCAGTCTCATTATTTGCTGAAGTATGTTGAATAAATAGTTGTTACATTGAATAAAGCTGGGTGGATATACTTCACAGCTTGTGAACTTTGAAAAATTGTTCTCATGAATGTGATTTAATTAATTTCAAATCACCCTATTTCACAGACATTCATCAAGCACTTCTTATAAGCCAGGCATTGTACCAAGTGTGAAATACAACATCAGTGTGGCTTGTCTGTCCTTGAAAAACTCAGATGCAAGTGAGGCAGCTGGACATAAACATAAATAAACACAATAGATTATGAGATGGGTGAAAATGGAGGTAGATTCAAGACAGAAAGATTGTGCACAAAAGCCAATGGTTACTTCTAATAGGTGAGTGGCAGGGGAGACTTTAGGGAGAAACTGACTTCTGAATTGAACTCTGAACATGACAAGGATTTAAGTAGGGCACATTCCAGGCAGAGAGAAAAAAAAAGAGGTATAAAACCTCAAGGGTCTCTTCACAGTATCCAAGACTGATAGAAATCACTTTTTTATTCAGACATTATCGTTAAATGCTTACAAACACAAACTCCATGCTAGGCACTGCAGTAGTGAAAAAGACAGGTAAGGTCCTAAGGTTCACAGAATTTCCACTCTGGAGCAGGGGACCATAAACAAATCCCCAAACTAATGACTAAAAATGGCTATTTCAACTAATTGTCACATAAAGAAAACAAGGCAAGTGATAGAAAATGAAGGGAGAAAGACAGCAATAGTCAGTAGCATTTAGGGAAAGGCTTGAGAATGGGACACTAGAGCTGACACTCAATGGATGAAGGAATGTTGTCTTATGAGACCCAGCTGAAGAGCATTCCAGAGAGTATAGGGTCTGCCAACCCATGAGGGCAAGTGAGCTTGGTGTGTTTCCAAAATAAAAGAAGTTCACTGTGGTTGGAGGGAGGTGAGCCCCAGCTTTGCTGGGGATACAAAGTTGGCATGACTAAAGGTTGAAGGCATGAAGTCACTTGCAGATTGTGCTCAGGATCTTAGATTGTAATCCAAATGCAGCTGGAAAATATTTTTATTAAGTTGTAGTTTAGAGAAGACACTTGAGAGTCCCTTGGAAAGTAAGGAGATCAAACCAGTCAATCTTAAAGGAAATCAACCTTGAATACTCTTTGGAAGGACTGATGCTGAAGCTGAAACTCCAATACTACGGCCACCTGATGCAATCAGCTGACTCATTAGAAAAGAACTGACGCTGGGAAAGATTGAGAGCAGGAGAAGGGGACGACAGAGGATGAGAGTTTGGATGGCATCACTGATCAATGGACATGAACTTGGGCAAATTTCAGGAGGTGGTGAGGGACAGGGAAGACTGGTATGCTTCAGTCCATTTGATTGCAAAGAGTTGGACACAGCTTGGCGATTGAACAACAACATATAGAGAGTGGACTATTACTCATCCATAAAAGAAATGAAATTGTGCCATTTGCAGAGGTGGACCTAGAGACTGTCATAGAGAGTGAAGTAAGTCAGAAAGAGAAAAACAAATATCATATATAAACACATATATGTGAAATCTAGAAAAATGGGATAGATGAACTTATATGCAAAATAGAAATACAGACACAAACTTATGGATACCAAGGGGGTAAAAGGGGGTAGGATGGATTGGGATTTACATAGAGACTTGTCACTCATGGTGGGGAATTTGACTCTTTGAGCTGAGTGTTAATAGGGTTTCCATCTTACTCATCTTTTGAGCTCTGGGACAGAGTTGCCAGATGGGTTGGGGAGAGGTCATGGTTAAAGGGCTGGGATGCTGGTTTTGAACAGGGAAAAGGTTTGGGGCTCTAGCAGTCTTAAGTTCAGATTTTGGATTTTCCATTGACTAGTTGTGTGGGGAAAACTGTTTATGCCTCTAAGACTCAATGTGTATAACTGCGAAGTCTAGAACAGGGTCTGACACACACAGCTGTATTTGGATTACAACCCAACATCCCAAGCACAATCTGCTTAATAAATGTTGTTTTCCTTCTTCTCGTCTCCCTTTTCCCTTCTCCACACTTGCTAGAATAAAATGCATGCTTCTATTCTTAAATGTGACAAGCCACTTTGCAAACTGGGCTTATGGGCTCTAAATACTTATTTGCCTCCAATAACAAAGAGTTAAAAAAAAAATTGAGTGAGTCTGTAATTGCTGTATTGGGCTAACTCAATTAACACTCATAGGGAGAAGCATCATTTCCAAGGAACGGTTCATTGTGCCTTTGGGTTTACTTCCAGCCTCATGTTGACAATGTAAAACAGTTTACATTTATTGTCAATTTACTCTGTGCTACACATTTCACAAACATTGTCTTATCTAATCCCTATAATCTTAAGAGTAGGGACTCAGCCCATTTTACAGATTAGACAACTGAGGATCACAGAAAAGAAGTGTTCTGTTGAGTGACACAGAGCTGGGACTCAATATGGATCCATTATCCTCCAGTGCTGCTGCTGCTGCTAAGTCGCTTCAGTCATGTCCAACTGTGTGTGACCCCATAGATGGCAGCCCACCAGGCTCCACTGTCCCTGGGATTCTCCAGGCAAGAACAATGGAGTGGGTTGCCATTTCCTTCTCCAATGCATGAAAGTGAAAAGTGAAATTGAAGTCGCTCAGTCGTGTCCAACTCTTAGTGACCCCATTGACTGCAGCCTACCAGGGTCCTCCATCCACAGGATTTTCCAGGCAACAGTGCTGGAGTGGGGTGCCATTGCCTTCTCCAGTTATCCTCCAGTACTACCCTCTTTATCTCTGCTTCTGCAAGTCTTGGGAAGACATGGTCATGTGGCTGTTGAGGGAAACATTGTCCAAGAGATCTTTATTAACTACTCGAGACTCAAGCAGCCAATCAAAAAATTATATTGATTAACTATGGAATAAACATGTTGAACCTGAAATCAAGTTTCTATGTCAGAGCTAACACCTTCAGATATAACTCTCCAGAAAATGCTGGATTTTTAAAAAGTCTTTTAAAAAACCATCTGCATAATTCTGTTCTATTGTTTCAGTGGAGGGTCTGTTTGTAAGTCCACCAAAAAAAAAAAAAAAATGCTTTCTCCTGCACAGGTCCATTTATCTTTCAGGCAACAATGAGCCTGCTGCTCCAAGACCAGACAGTGGAGAGTTACATCCGCTGTCACCTACCACCTCTCCTTCTTGTCCTTTTCCATCTTCACCCCACGTGGGCCTCAGAGGAATGGCATAAGATGTTTAGATTTTCCATCACCACTCTTCTGATTGAAGGAATCAAACAAAACACGAAGCATTCAAATGAGTTTGTATTTTGCCCCCAGGCTGGCCAGTGCTGAGGGACATCTGACTGGATAGGTTGGCTTCTCTGTTTCTCAATCAATTTACTGATTCCTTCTGGCTCCTAATTTCTTTATCTCCAGGAGTGAGGCTAACCCCAAAACTGCTGAGAGAAGTCATGGCCTTACTGACAAGCTGTCCATCTTTTCAAATGACCACAGGAGAGTCAGGAATCGATTCTAGCCCTGGGACTAATTTCACCCATGGTTTTTCTAACTTTTAAGAATATGAATCCTCAGCACAACTTTTATCCCATCTTAATCCACTGGGTATTAATTAGTTTCAAAATGAATGTATCACATCTTTAACCTTGCTTCTGAAATTTTGGCTTAGAAATTCAGAATTTAAACTTCTAGAATATTTATTCATGCCCTTCAATATCTGGCTCTTTGGGTACACTTTTCATCCTATGGGCTTTTATTTATTGCAAAAGCAAAGGGTTCTGTGGACCAAAAGAAATTACCAGCAGTTAAAATTTACTTTACTCCATGCTTATTTTGTGTCAGAAACAAAATAATAGTGTTCAAGCTCTATAAGGTATATGATGACATTATGTTCATCTTGACTTTATAAAAGAGAAAGAGAAGGTGTATAGAGGTAGAGATTAATTGGGGCTTCCCTAATAGCTTAGTTGGTAAAGAATCCACCTGTAGTGCAGCAGACCCCTGTTTGATTCCTGGGTCAAGAAAATCATCTGGAGAACGGATAGGCTACCCACTCCAGTATTCTTGAGCTTCCCTTGTGACTCAGCTGGTAAAGAATCCTCCTGCAATGTAGGAGACCTGGGTTCAATCCCTGGATTGAGAAGATCCCCTAGAGAAGGGAAAGGCTACCCACTCCAGTATCCTGGCCTGGAGAATTCCATGGACTGTATAGTCCATGGGATCGAAAAGAATAGGACATGACTGAGCCACTTTCACTTTCATAGAGGTTAATGAACTTGCCTGAGCCCTCATAGGAAGTTACAGAACTGGGATTAATTCCCAGGTCTGTTTGACTCTACAGCTTGTTCTGACTACTGCTTTTTATTGCCGCAACCACTAATTAAGTACGGAAGCATTGAGCTTCACAAGACACTGCTGAAGGGAACAGCGTTCATGGTAAGGTGTCAAGCACTGGGCAAGTGTCAGTTACTGCCCTAACATCATCCCTGTTTTACGGACAAAGAAGCTGAGGCTCAGAGACTGAAGTGACTTGCCCAGGGTCAAATGACTTGGTGGTGCCGCTGGGGCTGAAACTCTAGTCCCTCTGACACCTTACACTCTTATTTATCTAGAGGAGCAGTTCTTGTAGTTGGAGCAGCAGCATCTAAGAAGTTGTTAAAAATACAAATTGGTGAGCTCCACCCCAGACCTACTGAATTAGACTCTGAGCTATTTAATGTTACGACCTCTTTGACTATGTGGATCACAACAAACCGTGGAAATTTCTTAAAGAGATGGGAATGCCAGACCACCTGACCTGTCTCCTGAGAAATCTGTATGCAGGTCAAGAAGCAACAGTTAGAACTGGAAAGATGGTAATGATAACCCTGTATGCGAGACAGCAAAAGAGATGCAGATGTATAGAACAGTCTTTTAGACTCTATGGGAGAGGACAAGGGTGGGATGATATAGGAGATCGGCATTGAAACATGTAAATTATCATATGTGATATGAATCGCCAGCCCAGGTTTGATGCCTGATACAGGGTGCCCAGGGCTCTTGCACCGGGATGACCCAGAGGGATGGAATTGGGAGGGGGGGGGGACGGGGGTGGGACGGTGGGAAGGGGAACGCATGTATACCCATGATGGATTCATGTCAATGTATGGCAAAACCAACACAATAATGTAAAGGGAGAAAAAAGAAAAAAGAACTGGACATAGAACAACAAGCTGGTTCCAAACTGGGAAAGGAAGCGGATACCACTGACCGACTGAACTGACTTCTTGAAATTTCCAAGTGATATTTCAAATATAATTGCATGTACACATATCCCTTTTTAATTTTTTTAAACTTTTTATTTTATGCTGGAGTATAGTTGATTAACAATGTTGTGTTGGTTTCAAGTATACAGCACACTGATTCAGTTTTTCAAATTCTTTTCCCATTTAGATTGTTACATAATATTGAGCAGAGTTCCCTGTGTGGTACAGTAGATCCTTGTTAGATAGCCATCTTAAATATAGCAGTATATACATGTCAATCCCAAACTTCCTAACTACTCCTCCCCTTGCCATCCCCCTGCTAACCAGAAGTTCATTGTCTAAGTCTCAGTTTGTCTCTGGTTTATAAATAAGTTCATCTGCATCATTTTTTTAGATTCCACATATAAGTGATATCCTATATTTGTTTCTCTCTGTCTGACTTACTTCGCTCAATATAACAATCTCTAGGTCCTTCCACAGGAGAAATTATGTATTTCCTGCCATGTCAATAAACAACGATGTCACAGCCATCAGCTATTCTGGCCCTCCAAATGTGCATTTCTAAGCCCCGTCAGTTAGTTCAGTCACTCAGCCGTGTCTGACTCTTTGTGACCCGATGGACTACAGCATGCCAGGCCTCCCTGTCCATCACCAACTCCTGGAGCTTACTCAAACTCATGTCCATCAAGTCAGTGATGACATCCAACCATCTCATCCCCTGTTGTCCCCTTCTCCTCCCGCCTTCAATCTTTCCCAGTTTCAGGGTCTTTTCCAATGAATCAGTTCTTCGCATCAGGTGGCCAAAGTATTGGAATTTTAGCTTTAGCATCAGTCCTTCCAATGAATATTCAGGACTGATTTCCTTTAGGATGGACTGGTCGGATTTCCTTGCTGTGCAAGGGACTCTCAGGAGTCTTCTCCAACACCACAGTTCAAAAGCATCAATTCTTCAGCGCTCAGCTTTCTTTATAGTCCAACTCTCACATCCATACCTGACTACTGGAAAAACCACAGCTTTGACTAGACAGGCCTTTGTTGGCAAAGTAATGTGTCTGCTTTTTAATATGCTGTTTAGGTTGGTCATAGCTTTTCTTCCAAGGAAGAGGTGTCTTTTAATTCCATGACTGCAGTCACCTGACATCTGCAATGATTCTAGAGCCCAAGAAAATAAAGTCCCTCTTTGTTTCTATTGATTCCCCATCTATTTGTCATGAAGTGATGGGACTGGATGCCATGATCTTAGTTTTTTGAATGTTGAATTTTAAGCCAACTTTTTCACTCTCCTCTTTCACTTTCATCAAGAGATTCTTTGATTCTTCTTCACTTTCTGCCATAAGGATGCTATCATTTGCATATCTGAGGTTATTGATATTTCTCGCTGCTGTTTTAATTTCAGCTAGTTCTTCATCCAGTCCGGTGTTTCTCATGATGTACTCTGCATATAAGTTAAATAAGTAGGGTGACAGTATACAGCCTTGATGTACTCCTTTCCCACTCTATGGTTCCAGGCCCAGTTCTGTTGCTTCTTGGCTTGCATACAGACTTCTCAGGAGGCATGTAAGGTGGTCTGGTATTCCCATCTCTTTAAGAATTTTCCACAGTTTGCTGTAATCCACAGAGTCAAAGGCTTTGGTATAGTCAATAAAGCAGAAGTTGATGTTTTTCTGGAACACTGTTGCTTTTTTGATGATTCAGCAGACGTTGGCAATTTGATCTCTGGTTCCTCTGTCTTTTCTAAATTCAGATTGAATACCTGGAAGTTCATGGTTCATGTACTGTTGAAGCCTGGCTTGGAGAATTTTGAGAATTACTTTGCTAGCGTGTGAGATAAGTGCGATTGTGTAGTAGTCTGGACATTCTATGGGATTGCCTTTCTTTGGGATTGGAATGAAAATTGATCTTTTCCAGTCCTGTGGCCATTGCTGAGTTTTCCAGGTTTTCTGGTATATTGAGTGCAGCACTTTCACAGCATTATCTTTTAGGATTTGAAATAGCTCAACTGGAATTCCATCACCCCCACTAGCTTTGTTCATAGTGATGCTCCCTAAGGCCCACTTGACTTCGCATTCCAGGATGTCTGGCTCTAGGAGAGTGATCACACCATCGTGGTTATCTGGGTCACAAAGATCTTTTTTGTATTGTTCTTCTGTGTATTCTTGCCACCTCTTCTTAATCTCTCCTGCTTCTGTTAGATCCATAACATTTCTGTCCTTTATTAAGCCTATCTTTGCATGAAATGTTCCTTTGGTATCTCTAATTTTCTTGAAGAGATCTCAAGTCTTTCCCATTCTATTGTTTCCCTCTATTTCTTTGCACTGATAGCTGAGGAAGGCTTTCTTTTCTCTCCTTGCTATTCTTTAGAACTCTGCATTCAGATTGGTGTATCTTTCCTTTTCTCCTTTGCCTTTCACTTCTCTTCTCTTCTCAGCTGCTTGTATGACCTCCTCAGACAGCCATTTTGCCTTTTTGTATTTCTTTTTCTTGGGGATGGTCTTGATCACTGCCTCCTGTACAATGTCATGAATCTCTGTCCATAGTTCTTCAGGCACTCTTTCTATGAGATTTAACCCCTTGAATCTATCTGTCACTTCCACTGTATAATCCATAAGGATTTGATTTAGGTCATACCTGAATGGTCTAATAGTTTCCTTCACTTTCTTCAATTTAAGTCTGAATTTGGCAATAAGGAGTTCATGATCTGAGCCACCGTCAGCTCCCAGTCTTGTTTTTGTTGACTGTAGAGCTTCTTTATCTTTGGTTGCAAAGAATATAATCAATCTGATTTTGGTGTTGGCTGTCTGGTGATGTCCATGTGTAGGGTGAGGAAAAAACAATCCCTGCCTTCCAGCAGCTATCAGGTGCCTGCCACTGCCCATGCCACTCCCTCTGGTGAACCAGGAACAAATGCTGAGAAAACACCAATGGCAGAATGCTGGCCCCAAGAAGCTGAGATGCATATGGCAGGAATGCTGCCAGTGAGCCCAGACTCTTGCATCTTCCCATACATAGAAAAGTGATAAATTCCTTAACTTGGGATATCTGGTTTTCTTTAATTAACAATAAATCTTTGATATTCAAGCTCCTTGCCCCTTGTTGCAAACTTCTACATAACCCGACTGCTCCGCATGGCATCCTCGGAATAGTTCTCTCAGGGTTGAGGTGCTGTCTCCAGGGCTTGAAGTTCTAAAAATTTTCACCAAACAAAACATAACTCTCATCTTTTAGGCTATGACTATTTTTTTTAGCTTGACACATGTTGCTGAAAATGGCATGATTTTATTCTTTTCGATACAAAATCTGAAATATTGCTGAGCAATATTCCATTGTTTATATGTACCACATCTTCTTTATTCATTCCTTTGTTGATGGATATTTAGGTTGTTTCCATATTTTGGTTATTATAAACAGTGCTGCAATGAATATTGGGGTGAATGTATCCTTTCAGAGCATGTTTTTCTCTGGATATGCCCAGGGGTGGGATTGCAGGATCACATGGTAACTCTATTTGTAATTTTTGAGGAACCCTCCATACTGTTCTCCACATTGACTGTATCGATTTACATATTTACATTCCTACCAACAGTGTAGGAAGTTTCCATTCTCTCCATACCCTCTCCCGCATTTATTGTTTGTGAATTTTTTGATGATAGCTTTCCTGACTGGTGTGAAGTCATATCTCACTGTGGTTTTTATTTGTATTTCTCAAATAATCAGCAATGTCATCAAAACAAACAATCCAGTCAAAAAAATGGGCTAAAGACCTACATAGACATTTCTCCAAAGAAAACATACAGATGGTCAAGAGACGCATGAAAATATGTTATACCTTTTTCACTTTCTTTGTAAGGAAAGCGACGCTGATCTCTATATTAATTTGCAATTTGCTATTTTTATTGTCATCACTTATCCTAGATGTCTGTCTACATCAATATACAAAGATCTGCAGCATTCCTTTCCTGAAACAGCTTTATTGAAATATAATTTACATAGTATGACATTCATTGACTTTCAGTGTACAACTCAATAATCTGTAGCAAATTCACCGGTTGTACAGCCATCAATACAATCCAATTTTGGTTCTTCTCCATTACCCCTAGGAGGAACCTGGGGCTCACTTGCAGTCACTCTCTGTTCACACTCCCACCCCAAGGAAGCAATTCATTGCCTGGGAATTGTCTTATTCTGGACATTTCATATAAATGGAATCAGACAATATGTGGTCTTTTGTATCAAGCTTCCCTAACTGAGCACAGTGTTTTTGTGGTTTGTTTTTGGCCCTTTTATGACTGAGCAGCAACTTGTGGCAAGGAGGTATTGATTCATTGATTTCCACTCACCAGCTGATGGACATTCCAGCTGTCTCCTGCTTTTGGCTATGATGAGTCATGCTTGGACATTCCTGGACAAGTCTTGTGGATGTATACTTTGCTTTCTCTTCGGTAAATTGTTCTCACTGCAGAGCCTGTTTCTGTTATCTAAATGTACCATAAATTATTTAAGCTTTTAATTCTGGGGACATTGACTTTCTCTTTTTCTCTCTGTCTCTCTGGCTATTATAAAAATGCTGCCACAGATATTCTTGTGTTTGTGTTATTGTTTCTGTAGCATCAAAAACACAAAAAAGGGAAAAGATTTACAATAGGCAAGATATAAGCAATGTAAGTATCCCTCAGTAGATGAACAGATAAAGAAGACATGATACACACACACACACACACACACACACACACACACACAGGAGTATTACTCAGTCACAAAGAGGAAGGAAATCCTGCCGTTTGTGACAACATGGGTGGGCCCAGAGTCAGATGGAGAAAGACAAACACTGGAAGATCTCACTCATATGTGGAATATATATATAAAAAAAAGAACAAACATAACCAAATAGAAACAGGAGGTATATCTACAGAGAACAAACAGGTGGCTGCCCGAAGTGAAGGGGTTGGGGAGGAGGGAGACTAAGAGACACAAACGTTCAGTTGCAAAAGAAACGAATTATAGGTAGGGAATAAACAGTGTGGGGAATATCATCAAGAACTAAGTAATTTCTTTGTGTGGTGACACATCATAATTAGACTTAGCATGGTGTTTGTTTTGAAATGCATAGAAATATCAAATTACTCTGTTGTGTAACAAGAACTAATACACTGTTGTAAGTCAATTACACCTCCAAACAAACCAACAAACTCGTAGAAAAAGAGTCAGATCTGTGGTTACCAGAGGTGGAGATGAGGGGAGGGCGAACCAGATGAAAGCAGTCAAAAGGTATAAACTTCCAGTTATAAGATAAAGAAGCACTAGGGATATGATGTACAACATGATAAATATAATTACCACTGCTCTATGTTATTTATGAAATGGCGTTTCTTGTGGCTCAGCGGTAAAGAATCCACTTGCTAATGTAAGACACACAGATCCCATCCCTGAGTTGGGAAGATCTCCTGGAGAAAGAAACAACAACCCACTCCAATATTTTTGCCTGGGAAATCCCACAGACAGAGGAGCCTGGTGGGCTACAGTCCATGGGGTCACAAAAAGACTCGGATGTGACTTGGCAAATAAGCAACAACATTATATATGAAAGTTGTTGGGTGGCACAGTGGTAGAGAATCTGCCTGCAATGCATGAGATGCAAGAAGCATGGGTTTGATCCCTGAATTGGAAAGTTTCCATGGAGATAGAAATGGCAACCCACTCCAATATTCTTGCTTGGAAAATTCCATGGACAGAGGAGACTGCCAGGCTGCAGTCCATGGGGTCACAAAAAGTCAGACATGACTGAGTGTGCACACACCCACGCTTCAGCATTGAAATCCCCCCCCAAAAAAGAAAATGAAAATTCAGAAACCATACAAATCATTGAACATTGCCAACAGGCACATTAGCAATAGGCTCATACTTCAAATTCACCCTTCTAATCAGTGAAGTGATTGGTAGGGCATCTGGCTTTTTGCCAGGATCAGAAGTCCTGGCCAAAGGAGCTGTAGGTCCTCCTCTAGGGAATGGATGGATATCCAGTCTTCAGTGTATGACCCAAAGCGTTGGTCTCCATCATGTTGATCATCCTAACACCTGCTCCTTATTTAGCATTCACTGAGTGCCCAGCACTGTTCCAAGCCTTCTGAATGAATTATGTTTCCAAGTCTTTCAGTAACCCTGAGAGACAGATAAAATAAATCCTGTTTTGCAGAACAGGGAGCTCAAGCCAGGAGCAGGGAAGAGACTTGTCCAAGGTCACACAGATAACAAACGATAGAACTTATTGGAGAACTGCAGGAGGATTGTCAAGAATCCAGAAGGCAATGTGCACTCCGTGTTAATACACTGCTTTCATGCTCTCGCTCCTTGTCATGGTTTTGATGCTCAAGAAGGACACATATTCTTGCTTTCTTTTTTTTTTTCAAAATATAAACCATATTTATTCTTTTTTTTTATTAAACATTTTTTTATCAGTTTTGCCAAACAATGACATGATATCACCATGGGTTCACATATGCTCCCCCTCCAGAACCCCCCTCCCTCCTCCCTCCCCCCGGGAAATCTCGTTGCACCAGTCCCAAGCATCGATCCTGGGCCAGCTATTGCTTAGACATATGATAATTAACATGTTTCAATTCCATTCTCCCATATCATCCCACCCTTTCCCTCATCCACAGAGGCCCTGAGTCTATTCTATACATCTGCGTTCCTTTTGCTGTCTCGCATGCTGGGTTCTCGTTACCGTCTTTCTAAATTCCATATATATGTGTTAATATACTGTATTGTTGTTTTTGCTTTGGCTTACTTCACTCTGGATAATGGGCTCCAGTTTCGTCCATCTGAGTAGAACTGATTCAAATGAATTTTTCCTTAATGCTGAGTAATATTCCATTGTGTATATGTACCACAGCTTTCTTATCCATTCATCAGCTGATGGGCATCTAGGTTGGTTCCATGTCCTGGCTATTGTAAACAATGCAGCGATGAACATTGGGGTACACGTGTCTCTTTCAATTCTGGTTTCCTCGGTATATATGCCCAACAGTGGGATTGCTGGGTCATATGGCAGGACTATTTGCAGTTTTTTAAGGAACCTCCACACTGTTTTCCATAGAGGCTGTACTAGTTTGCAATCCCACCAACAGTGTAAGAGAGTTCCCTTTTCTCCACATCCTCTCCAGCATTTATTACTTGTGGATTTTTGGATTGCAGCCATTCTGAGTGGTGTAAAGTGATATCTCATTGTGGTTTTAATTTGCATTTCTCTGATAATGAGTGATGTTGAGCATCTTTTCATGTGTTTGTTAGCCATTTTTATGTCTTCTTTGGAGAAACGTCTGTTCAATTCTTTGGCCCACTTTTTGATTGGGTTGTTTATTTTCCTAGAATGGAGCTGCAGGAGTTGCTTGTATATTTTTGAGATTAATTGTTTGTCTGTTGCTTCATAGGCTATTATTTTCTCCCATTCTGAAGGCTGTCTTTTCACCTTGCTTATAGTTTCCTTTGCAGTGCAGAAGCTTTTAATTTTAATTAGGTCCCATTTGTTTATTTATGCTTTTATTTCCAATATTCTGGGAGGTGGGTCATGTAGGATCCTGCTTTGGTTGATGTCAGAGAGTGTTTTCCCAATGTTATCCTCTAGGAGTTTTATAGTTTCTGCTCTTATGCTTAGATCTTTGATCCATTTTGAATTTATCTTTGTGTATGGTGTTAGAAAGTGTTCTAGTTTCATTCTTTTACAAGTGGCTGTCCGGTTTTCCCAGCACCACTTGTTAAAGAGGTTGTCTTTTCTCCATTGTATATTCTTGCCTCCTTTGTCAAAGATAAGGTGTCCATAGATGCGTGGATTTATCTCTGGGCTTTCTATTTTGTTCCATTGATCTATATTTCTGTCTTTGTGCCAGTACCATACTGTCTTAATGACTGTGGATTTGTAGTATAGCCTAAAGTCAGGTAGGTTGATTCCGCCCGTTCCATTCTTCTTTCTCAAGATTGCTTTGGCTATACGAGGTTTTTTGTATTTCCATACAAATTGAGAAATTATTTGTTCTAATTCTCTAAAAAAAGACCTCTGGTAGCTTGATAGGAATTGCGTTGAATCTATAGATTGCTTTGGGTAGTATACTCATTTTCACTATATTGATTCTTCCAATCCACGAACACGACACATTTCTCCATCTGTTTTTGTCCTCTTTGATTTCTTTCATCAGTGTTTTATAGTTTTCTACATACAAGTCTTTTGTTTCTTTAGGTAGGAATACTCCTAAGTATTTTAATCTTTTTGATTCGATGGTGAACGGAATTGTTTCCATAATTTCTTTTTCTGTTTTTTCATTGTTAGTGTATAGAAATGCCAGGGATTTCTGTGTGTTGATTTTGTATCCTGAAACTTTGCTATATTCACTGATTAGCTCTAGTAATTTTCTCGTAGAGTCTTTAGGGTTTTCAATATAGAGGATCATGTCATCTGCAAACAGAGAGAGTTTTACTTCTTCTTTTCCAATCTGTATTCCTTTGATTTCTTTATCTGCTCTGATTGCTGTGGCCAAGACTTCCAAAACTATGTTGAAAAGTAGTGGTGAGAGTGGGCACCCTTGTCTTGTTCCTGACTTCAGGGGGAATGATTTCAGTTTTTCACCACTGAGGATAATGTTTGCCGTGTGTTTGTCATATATAGCTTTTATTATGTTGAGGAATGCTCCTTCTATTCCTGCTTTTTGGAGGGTTTTTATCATAAATGGATGTTGAATTTTGTCAAAGGCTTTCTCTGCATCTATTGAGATAATCATGTGATTTTTATTTTTCAGTTTGTTAATGTGGTGTATTACATTGATTGATTTGCGAATATTGAAGAATCCTTGCATCCCTGGGATAAAGCCTACTTGATCATGATGTATGATTTTTTTAATGTGTTGTTGGATTCTATTTGCTAGAATTTTGTTAAGGATTTTTGCATCTAAGTTCATCAGTGATATTGGCCTGTAGTTTTCTTTTTTGTGGCATCTTTGTCGGGTTTTGGAATTAGGGTGATGGTGGCCTCATAGAATGAGTTTGGAAGTTTACCTTCCTCTGCAATTTTCTGGAAGAATTTGAGTAGAATAGGTGTTAGCTCTTCTCTAAATTTTTTGTAGAATTTGGCTGTGAAGCCATCTGGTCTTGGGCTTTTGTTTTTTGGAAGATTTCTGATTACGGTTTCAATTTCTGTGCTAGTGATGGGTCTATTAAGATTATCTATCTCTTCCTGGTTTAGTCTTGGAAAGTTGTACTTTTCTAGGAATCTGTCCATTTCATCCAGGTTGTCCAGTTTATTTGCATATAGCTGCTGATAATAGTCTCTTATGATCCTTTGTATTTCTGTGTTTTCTGTTGTGATCTCTCCGTTTTCTTTTCTAATTCTGTTGATTTGGTTCTTCTCCCTTTGTTTCTTGATGAGTCTGACTAATGGTTTGTCAATTTTATTTGACAAAGAACCAGCTTTTGGACTGGTTGATTTTTGCTATGGTCTCTTTTGTTTGCTTTGCGTTTATTTCTGCCCTGATCTTTAAGATTTCTTTCCTTCTACTAGACCTGGGCTTCTGCATTTCTTCCATTTCTAGTTGCTTTAGGTGTAAAGTAAGGTTATTTATTTGATTTTTTTCTTGTTTCCTAAGGTGAGCTTGAATTGCTATGAACCTTCCCCTTAGCACTGCTTTCACAGTGTCCCATAGGTTTTGGGCTGTTGTGTTTTCATTTTCATTCGTTTCCATGCATAACTGAATTTCATTTTTGATTTCTTCTGTGATTTGTTAGTTATTCAGCAGTGTGTTGTTGAGCCTCCATATGTTGGAGGTTTTGAATGGTTTTCTCCTGTAATTGATATCTAATCTCACTGCATTGTGATCAGAAAAGATGCTTGGGATGATTTCAATGTTTTTGAATTTACCAAGGCTAGATTTATGGCCCAGGATGTGATCCCTCCTGGAGAAGGTCCTGTGTGCGCTTGAGAAAAAAGTGAAATTCCTTGTTTTGGGGTGGAGTGACCTATAGATATCAATTAGGTCTAGTTAGTCTATTGTATCATTTAAAGTTTGAATTTCCTTGTTACTTTTCTGTCTAGTTGATCTGTCCATTGGTGTGAGTGGTGTATTAAAATCTCCCACTATTATTGTGTTGTTGTTAATTTCCCCTTTCATACTTGTTAGCATTTGCCTTACATATTGTGGTGCTCCTATGTTGGGTGCATAAATATTTATAATTGTTATTTCTTCTTCTTGGATTGATCCTTTGATCATTATGTAATGTCCATCTTTATCTCTTTTCACTGCCTTTATTTTAAAGTCTACTTTATCTGATATGAGTATTGACACTCCTGCTTTCTTTTGGTCTTTATTTGCATGGAATATCTTTTTCCAGCCTTTCACTTTCAATCTATATATGTCCTTAGATTTGAGGTGGGTCTCTTGTAGGCAACATATATAGGGGTCTTGATTCTGTATCCAATTGGCCAGTCTTTGTCTTTTGGTTGGGGCATTCAGCCCGTTTACATTTAAGGTAATTATTGATACATATGATCCTGTTGCCATTTCTTCTATTTTATTGTTTTGGATTCAGGATTATATATCCCATCCGTGTTTCCTATCTAGGAAAGATCCTTTAGCATTCGTTGGAGGGCTGGTTTGGTATTGCTAAATTCTCTCAATTTCTGCTTGTCTGAAAAACTTTTGAGTTCTCCTTCAAATTTGAATGAGATCCTTGCTGGGTACAGTAATCGGGGTTGTAGCTTGTTTTCTTCCATGACTTTAAGAATGCTCTGCCATTCCCTTCTGGCCTGAAGCGTTTCTATTGAGAGATCAGCTGTTATCCTTATGGGATTCCCCTTGTGGGTTATTTTTTGCTTCTCCCTCACTGCTTTTAATATTTGGTCTTTGTATTTGATATTTGTTAATTTGATTAATATGTGTCTTGGGGTGCTTCGCTTGGGGTTGATTCTATTTGGGACCCTCTGTGTTTCTTGGACCTGAGATGTTATTTGCTTTCCCAATTTAGGGAAATTTTCCACCATAATTTCTTCAAGAATTTTTTGATGGTCTTTCTTTTTGTCTTCTTCTTCTGGGATTCCTATGATTTGAATATTGGTGCGTTTAATACTGTCCCAGAGGTCTCTGAGATTGTCCTCATTTCTTTTAATTCTTTTTTCATTTTTCCTTTCTGTTTCATTTATTTCTGCCATTCTGTCTTCTATTTCACTTATCCTGTCTTCTATTTCTGTTATTCTACTGTTGGTTCCCTCCAGGGTGTTTTTGATCTCATTTATTGCATTATTTATTGTATTTTAACTCTTTTTCATTTCTTCTAAGTCCTTGTTAAAGCTTACCTGCATCTCCTCAATCCTTGCCTGCAGGTTATTGAATTGCAACTCCAACTTATTTTCCAGGTTTTGGATCATTTTCACTATCATTATTCGGAATTCTTTGTCAGGTAGACAAGCTATCTCTTCGTCTTTTGTTTGGTCTAGGGGATATTTATCCTGGTCCTTTACTTGTTGGGTATTTCTCTGCCTTTTCATCTTGTTTATCTTGGTGTGTTGTCCCTTTATTGTGGGGTTTCCTCACTATGGGAGGGGTTGGATGAGTGTTTTGTCAGAGTTTCCTGGTTGGAATCTTAAGCGGTCTGTCCTGCTTGATTTGGCGACCTCTGCTGGCCCCTTCAGTGTCTATTCAGCGCTCTGGGGTTTGCCCCGCTCTCGGTGCCTGCGCTTTTCCCGCCCCCTCTGCTCAGGCTCTCGGCTGGCGGCGCACTCTGATGACGCAATTGGAGGCTGTGGCTTCTCCTCTCCCCAGGCCCAGCCGCTCGGCTCTTTCTGCTTGCAGCTGGGCGTGTCTTCTCAGATGTGCAGCGGCAGACTCTGGCGGCGCACTCTGGTGACGCAGTTGGGGGGCTGCGGCTTCTCCCCTCCCCCGACCCAGCTGCTCGGTTTTTTCAGTGTGCGGCTGGGGGCGTTTTCTCAGATATGAGAAGCGCCGAATTCTGGTGGCGACTGTCCAGAGTCCCCAGAGGTCTTGGCTAGCACCCAATTCTGCCTGCGGTTTGGGGGCAGAAGCCTCGCAGGGGCGCTCTCCGTAGCCCGCAGCCTCCCTGTTCCACCCGGCTGTCTCGCGCCGCGGTCCGAGTCCCCGCTCCCCTTTGTTCTGTTCGCGAGCCTGGCAGGGGTCTTCCTCGGGAAGGCTACGCGCGAGCCTGGCGGGGGGTCTTCCTCGGGAAGGCTACCCAGCGGTCTATCTCCGGTTAGCACCCTCGGTTAGGACCCTCAGTCTGCCCCAGGCGTTCAATCTCAGACCTCCCCCTAAGCGCGTGGTCCGCCCCTCCCTGAGCAGTCCGCTGGCTCGTGGGGGATGGGGCGACCGGCCGCCACTCCGTTCTCCAAGGGGCTTAACTATTTATTGGCTTCTAAGTCCCGACTTTTATGCTCTTTGAGATTCGCCTCAAATCTCTCAGTTCCGCCAGTGAGAATGTTTCCTGACGTTTGTAAACCTTTATCTCTTTCGAGGCTCCCCTTCTGAGATGAATCTCAGTCCCTGCCTCTTTGCCTCTTTTTACTTTTTTTTTTTTCCTTTGGTCCTACCTTCTTTCGTCGGCAATGGGCTCTCTTTCCAGATGCCTGAAGACCTCTGCCAGCATTCAGATGTTGATTTATGGAGTTTGTTCGGTATTTAAATGTTCCTTTGGTGTATTTGTTGGGGAGAGTGTGGACTCCGCGTCCTATTCCTCTGCCATCTTAGTCCCTCCCCCCTCTTGCTTTCTTTTCCAACATCTTCCATCAACTCTAAGACAGAATCCTAACTTCTAACCAGATGTGACAGTCAGCCACCAAGACAGCCCTCAACAATCCTTGCCTCATGGTATGTGTGAACTAGCACAGCCTCCTCCCACGTTGAATCAGGGCTGGTCTGTAGGACCAATAGTTTGCCGTGAGAGAGATGAGTGGTGTGACAGCTGAGGCTTGGTAATAGAAAGCATTCTGCTTTCCAATTTGTTCTCTTCGATCATTCACTCAAGAGGAAGCCAGCCTCCATGCAACGAGGACACCCGAGCAGTTCTCTGGAGCTGAGAGTTGTGGAGAATGGAGACCCCAAGCCAGCACTGATTTGTCAGCCATGTAAGCGGGTTACCTTGACAGTGGATCTTCCCCCGGTTAAGCCTGTATCCCTGGTGGACACCTGATAAAGTTGCATGAGGAACTCAGAGCCAGAGGCACCCAATTAAGCCACTCCTGAACTTCAGACCCATAGAAATTCTGAGACATGAGAAGTGATATATTGTTTTAAGCTATTTAGTTCAGTCGCTCAGTCAAGTCTGACTCTTTATGACCCCATGGACTGCAGCACGCCAGGCTTCCCTGTCCATCACCAACTCCCGGAGCTTACTCAAATACATCAAGTCAGTGGTGCCATCCAACCATCGCATCCCCTTCTCCTCCCACCTTCAATATTCTCAGCATCCGGGTCTTTTTAAGCCATTAAGTTGTGGGATATTCTGTTACACAGCAATAGTGAACAAATACACCTTACTTTTCAGGCCTTTGTAACTTCACCTCTGGCCATTTCTCCATTCTCATCATACTCTCTAACCCAACACTCTGAACTCTGAACACCCTCTGTTTGAACTTTTCCCAGCCTTTGTATATCCTGTTTCCTTTGTCTGGAATGCTCTTTTCTCTTCGTTCTTTGCAAAACCATCCACGAATTCTCAGAGATCCACATATTCCTACATAACTGATGACTTCTTTGATTTCTTGATTCAGATCCAAGTCCTCCATCCTCCCTGGTGTGACTACGGTACTGTGTGCATAAAGACCCCAACACTTACTACAGAATTTCCAAGTTGTTTCCTACCTTGTCTGTCTCTTCCCTAAGACCTTGACACTCCTGAGGACAAGGGCTGACGTTGACCCATGTCTTTATCTTGTTCAAAGTCTGGTAAGAGTAAATACTAGGTGAAAGCTTGTCACCTGAGTGAATAAACACTGGATGACGATGTCAGCTTCTCTGTGAAGCACCTAATATGCTGTGGTATAAACAGCCAGTTACACCTTCTCAGGCTGAAAAGCAGCAGGGCACCTGTCAAGTATGGACACACCTCTCATTAGTGCAGACAGAGATGCTCCCCCACCAAGAGCACTGCAGCCATCTAGAAGCAAGGGACCAACTAAGTCTTACATGACATTATCAGGCCACATACTTTCAGCCCCAATGAGAGAAAACAACTGTGTCAGGATGAGACACTCTTCACCATCTGTTTTTGCCAAGTTTTCCCAAATAACAATGACTAGGAATTGAGAAGAAACACCTTCCAAATTTAAGTTGGAAGTGTTAGTCTCTCAGTCGTGTCCCACTCTTTGGGATCCTATGGACAGTAGCCTGCCAGGTGCCTCTGTCCACGGAATTCTCTTAACAAGAATACTGGATTGGGTTGCCATTTCCTCCTCCCCAGGATCTTCCCAACCCAGGGATCAAACCCAGGTCTCCTGCATTGCAGACAGACTCTTTACCCACTGAGCTACCAGGGAAGCCTAGTGGTATTCAAAAAGATAGTGGACTGGCAAACTGGCTATCAGGTTAAAAAGCAAAACTCTGATTTGTAGTATGTGATAATTTCTGTGGTGTAAATCCTCCCATATCCATGACCAGTTTCAGGTTTCCAGCGGTTTAACAGTCAGGCAGTAAAACTCCTCAGTCTTCACCTCCTGGCTGTAGTGCGCTGGCTGGCTCTGACCCGGTGAAGGCAGAGCAGGACACGGGTGGCTGGCAGTGTGAGTACTGCACCCGCTACGTGGGTGTGTGTCCCAGCTTTCCATGTAAGGACTCTGTGGCCTTGGCCATGCTACCTTTTTTCTTTTATTTCTTAATTGAAGTGAGGTTGATGTTGGCTTCCCAGGTGGCTCAGTGATAACGAATCTGCCTTCCAATCAGGAGACACAAGTTTTATCCCTGGGTCAAGATGATGCCCTGAAGAAGGAAATGGCAGCCCACTCCACTATTCTTGCCTGGGAAATCCCATGGATAGAGGAGCCTGGAGGGCTACAGTCCATGGGGTCGCAGAGTCAGACACAGTAGTGATTAAACATCCACAACAATAGTTGATGCACAATATTATACAAGTTACAGGTATATAATATAGACCTATAATTTTTACAGGTTATACTCCATTTGCAGTTATTATAATATTTTGTCTATATTCCTCATGTTGTACAATACATTCTTACAGTTTATTTTATACATAACAGTTTGTATCCCTTAATCTTTTATCCCTGTGTTTCCCCTTTCCCTTCCATCTCCACACTGGTAACTGCTACTTTGTTTTCTATAAGTGAGTCTGCTTCTTTTTTGTTACATTCACTAGTTTGTTGTATTTTTCAGATTTGATAGAAACATGATAACTTATAGCATTTTTCTTTCTCTATTTCATTTAGCATAGTGTTTTCCAAGTCCATCCATATTCCTGCAAATGGCAAAATTTCATTCTTTTTATGGCTGAGTAATGTTCCATTGTGTGCAATACCACTTCTTTATCCATTCATCTGTTGATGGACATTTGAATTGCTTCCATATCTTGGCAATTATAAATAATGCTTCTATGAATATTAAGGTGATGTGTATCTTTTCTAATTAGTGTTTTTTTGTTTTTTGGATATATATGCAGGAGTGGAATTGCTTGGTCATACGTTAGCTCCAGTTTCAACTCTTTTAGTATTTTAGAGTTTTTCTATATTGTTTTCCACAGTGACTGTACCAGCTTACATTTCCACCAACAGTGTACAAGGGTTCCCTTTTCTCCATGTGCTCACCACATTTGTTATTTGTGTCCTCTTTGATGACAGTCATTCTGATGGGTGTGAAGTGATGTTTCACTGGGATTTGCGATTCCCGGGTACAAAGCAATGTTGAGCCTCCTTTCGTGTTTGGCCATGTTACTTTAAGGCTTTTCAGTTTTCTCCTCTGTGAAATGATCGCAATTTGGGGAGCCATCTCAGTATCATCTTGACCATGAAAAGAGATAGAACATGAAGAGCACTTAGCGTAGACTACGTCTGGCACTTGAGAAACAACAGGTAGGTGTTACAATCACGGAAAAGACGCTGCAGCTCATTCTGAGTCAATGTCTGGGATTCCAGTCCTAGTTCTGACACTGAATCACTACATGACCACGGCAGCTGGCCTCACCTTTCTGGGAACTGGGGCTTCCCAGGTGGCGCTAGTGGTAAAGAATCTGCCTGCCAGTACAGGAGATGGAAGAGACACGGCTTCGATCCCTGGGTCAGGAAGATGCCCTGGAGGAAGGCATGGCAACCCACTCCTGGCAACCCGCTCAGTGTTCTTGCCTGAAGATGCCCATGGACAGAAAAGTCTGGGTGTGTTGCGGTCCACGTGGTCACACAGAGTCAGACGTGACTGAAGCAACTTAGCACATGTGACAATGACCGTGACCTGTATGGACGTTCATTAAGTACTGGGCACCACACCGAGTCCTCTGCCTCCATCATCCTTATCCTCTTTCCCACAAACCCCGGGTGGTAGATTCTTATATGACCCCATATTTTAAGTGGGAAACTGAGACTAAGAAAGGAACGGTAATTGGCCCAGAGCCACACAACTTGTCAGTTCTAGGATTGAACCCTAAATTATTACACTTAATGCACATTTCTTTCATTAGCAACACATATTTAATGAGGTCATGTAGGAGAAACATTTCGAGAACTACAAAGAACTAAGAAACGGTGGATAATGTGGTTGCCATTCTTTGACTATAGAAAACATATTTATGGAGGCTTGATTTCTGCCAGGTGTCCTACACCCAGTGGGGGCTGGGCAGACTTGGTCCCAGGCCTTGGAGAGCCTCCTGAGGGGGGGAGGTGCTATCAAGTTTCCCTTTTTTTTTTTTCCAGCAAAGCTGGGGAAAAAAGTTGGAATTCTCGTTTCCCAAATGCCGTATATGAAAAGCTAGCAGGATTCACACCTCTGGCTGGCAAGCAGAACCCAGCTCTAAGACAGTACTCCATGCTGCAAGTTCCTAGGCTGTCGGATTCTTGGAGGTGGGAAGGGAGCAGACATCCACCGGGAACGGGACCAGGCTCCCAGATGCTGGTTCCCTTTACCATCACCACAGCCCCGTTCAGCAGGGATGGTTTTCTATGTTTCTCTCTGAGCACGATTGCCCACAGTAGGTGAGAGCCAGGCTGGCACCCTAAGGGGGTCCATGCTCCACCCCCACTGCAGCTGCTGTAGGTGGGCTCTCCTCACTGAGCCCCCCGAGCCTCCTTCCCCCCACCTTCCCCAGGCCTGCACATCAGCAAGGAGCATGAAGCTCCCTATCACTGTGGATGGACTAATGCAAAGGGACACCGCAGAGGAGGCACATCATGCCTGGGCTCCACCATCTCCTTCTGTGTCACTCACCCGTTGCTAGTGGCTGCTGGTGCTCAGTCACAGAGACGCTGCCCCATCCCAGCTTTGTTCCAGATCCTGAATTACTCCTTAAAGCAACATGCCTGCCTGAAGCAAGCAAACAGTCCTATCTTGTCTCAAGACCTTGGTCTTTGTTACGGTGCATGACAGGGTCCACTTAGCTACTGGATTTTTTTTAAAAAAAGACAGCTTGCTAGAGCTTGTCTGTATTCCTTTTCTGTTATGAGTGTTCAAAAAAAATCCAGCCATTGAGCATTCCTATGAGATTTACCTTCAGTGAATCTCTCAGTAGCTCAGTCAGCCAGCCTTGCCCAGGTGTTGTGCTCAGTCGCTCAGTCTTGTCTGACTCTTTGCCCGCCAGGCTCCCCTGTCCATGGGATTCTCCAAGCAGGAATACTGGAGTGGGTTGCCGTTTCCTCCTTCAGGACCTTACCCAGGTACCTGTCACCTACCAGAAGTTTCTTACTCTAGATCAGACCCTGTGCTGCAGGTCAGAGGACAAGAGAAATGAAACAGTTGTCCTGTGGGGCTCCTAGTCTGTGGTCCCAAGTCTCTGGGACCCAGAACTGCAGTGGGTTGCAGAGGAGCTGGGAGGGGAGGCAGTGGCCAGAGTGTACCTGTAGACCACTTTTCGAACTTGGCTGAAAGGGGAAAGAGAGTACATTTGAGGTTGGAAGCACTGAAGTCAGAGGCAAGGCAGTGGCTGGAGAAACAGGAGAAGGAGTGATGTGGAGTTCAGGGGGAGTGGCAAGGAGGGGGCGATTCTGGTGGGGAGAGAGGAAGCAGGGCCATCTCTTTTTGCCTTCATGAAAGGAAGTGCTGATACAAGAAAAAGAAAAGTCCTTATCTGGGGCAAAAAATTTCAGTTTGGATATTAGCCAGACTAGGTTCTGGATCCCAGAGTGATGAGCTTTGGTTTTTAGAACCAGAATCCCTGCTCATCCATAGAGCTAAGATGGCACACCCATCTTGAGGCTGGGGCAGATTTAGTGCCATCAACCCTCCACCTTCAGCTCTCCTTCACTCCTGCCTTTTGCTACATCTCCTTGGCTATACATCCATGGGTACCATGTTATCTCTGTTATCCCCGCAAATGACATTATTTTTTTTTTCAGTGCTCAGCAATCTAAAGCTCCCCTAACACTTCCTCTGTGCTGCTGATTCAGTGTGTATAATTCTGGATGTAAAACAGTCCTCACAAATGATGTTTCTCTGCTAATGATTTTCCCCTTCAGAGAGGGAATCCACAAGAGGTTAGTGGATACAATGAACAGTATATTCTATCACTGGATAAAGGCAGATGCATTACTCTTTTGACATAGTATTCTGGAATATAAAAGAAAGGAAATGGATTATCTCCCTGTTCTTTCATTTGAACCTTAGAGAAATGAAAATGTAAGTAGACATTTTCAGGATGAAGATAACTTGAAGAGGAGACACGAAGTTCTATGGCTGAGATGGCCTAATAAATGTATTATGCACACTCTGAGCATTTGGAGCAAACTGGAGGTTCAGAGTTGAATGCTCATGATTACAGTTTTGCCTTTTCAGAGACTCAGGGACTATTGGTGACTCAGTTGCTTTCAACAGGACAGTATTCTGAGACATTAGCCAAAGTTGTCTCTCAGTTCATGCCTGCTTCACTTCTTTGAACCCAATTCACATCTGCCACTTTCAGAACACATACCCTGCATTCAGGAGGAGAACATATATAACCAAGAAAAATTATTGGCAGATTCCAAAATGAACCCTTGAAATACAGAATAACTTTCTTTAAAATTTAGGCTACTAATTGCAAGAGTTTAGAATTTTGAGACAGAAATGCTTTATCTTTCTTTTTTTTTTTAAAGTTAAAAAATGTGGCTTCATAAAGCCACTGGGCTGGAGGAGTTAGTGTCAATGATTGTTTTCATGTACACTGACTGAGATAGAACAGTTTCCACCTTAGACTTGGTAAATATCGTGTTGGTTATGGGAGAAATGGGAGAAACAGGAGAGGAGGGCAGAGAGGGAGGCCTATGGGAAATGTTTCTAAGAGAACCTCAGCCAGAGTCCTGGATGGGAACAATACAGGTCTTAGATGTGTATGCAGGACTAGAATCAGAAGGCTCCCATGATTCGCATCACATCTGAGACCCTGGGGAGAAACAGCCTGGCAATGCCTCAGGGCCGGCTTGAAGGCAGAAGAGTAGTGGCTGTGGCAGGGCAGAGGCTCCTTGCCATAGCTGTGGTCAGGAAAAGGAAGGTGCACCCAGAAGCCAGGGTGGTGGGGTATGTTTCTCAAATTTAATTTAGATCATCCTGGGAGAAAGAAAGGAAAAAACAGAGACAGAGGAATCTAAATGGATACAAGAGTGTGAATTTTTTTTTTTTGCCACGCCACCTGGCATGCATTCTGGGATCTTAGTTCCCTGAGCAGGGATTGAATTTGTGAATTCGTGTCCCCTGCAGTGAAAGCGTGGATTCTTAATCACTGGACTGCCGGGGAGTTTTTTTTTAAAAAAAAAACATTTTTAAGTGACCGAGTTTACCTTGAATTTGCATGATTCAGTTTCTTCATTCCCAGAAATATGAGTGCTCAGAGTTCTAAGTTAAGTTAGATCACAGACAAAAATGGCTCCTTTTTGCCTGCCTGAATTTGAGGCTGAAGTTCAAATTCATTGTGCAAGTAGGAAGATACTGACAGTACGGCATGGTGAACCCTAGAGTTTAGGTGAAAGCTGAAGAAGCAGCCAGAGCATTCTGGGCGGGAGGTGAGATCTGTAGTTCTTCTAGCCATAGTTCAAATCATCAAGGTCACTGGCTGTAAAAACTTAGAGCCAGAAAATCATTAGAGATGATTTAATCTTGTTCCATTTCCAGATGGGAAACTGGAAGCTCAGTTCAGTCCAAGGTCATATAAGCAGCCCAGACAGAATCAGCCTGAATCTCAGGATTTCTGACAGCTGGTCCAGAGCTGTTCCACCTCTCTATGGTAACAACATCCCCTTCTTGTGTTTCTTCCCTTTATTCCTTGGGTAGTTTTGGAGAGTGGGAAGCCATTTAGAGACTTTTCTGGATTTGAAGGAAAATGAACACTGAGTTAATACGACCTTAATAGGAACATGAAACCCCATTAGAAAGTTCATCTGTGATAATGGTAGAAAAATAAGTTGATCCTGAAGCATTCTGAGATCCTCCCAAAGGATCTCACCTCTAGCACTCACCCAAAACCACAACCTGCCCTAAGTCATCTCAAGTCTGAAAAGAGCACTTGAGTAGGGAAACTTAAATCTCTTCCTAGCTTCAGTGGGAAAGATGATCACCTTTCTAGTCACAGTCAGTCCATGGTGTTTGCCTGAACTGCTCAGACAAGAAGATCAAAGGCTACTCGTAACTTTAAATGAGGACATGACATGGTTTGTGACAGCTTTTCTTCTGTGAGCCCTAAGTACTGACTTTATCAAGATAAATGCAGGAGATAGAATTGCTATAACTTGTAGTTGTAACTTATATAACCAATATGGACTTCATGTTTTCATGTTGGAAAGTAAGAAAAAGATAAAATCTAAGATGTGTCATAGGATTTGACCCCACACTGATAGTGTCATTTATTGGTATGTGCAATTATTGTTTGGATAAGGGTTTCCAATCTATCCTGCACCTCTCACACATAAGGTGCTTTTCCATGTATAATAAGGATCTGTGTTTCACTAACAGGCTCAGGAGTTGAGGTTACTTTTCTAAGGTCACAGGGCCTAAAAATGGCAATGGAATTTGAACTCTGTAAGTTTACCTGACTTTCAAGCCTGCACTCTCTTCTCTATATTTAGAATGTCTGAAACACAACTGCCCCAATTAAAGGTTGCTAGCCATAGAGATAGCGTAATCTACCATCTAATCTTGGTGCTATTAATGATTAAGTCAGGTCAACAGGTGACAACTAAGACTGTCCTTAACAAGCCCAAATGCCCCCTACATAAGGGCCAATCACACAGTATCCCCAAGCCTTCTTCATTGGTTCCACCCAATACTGCTAGTTTATAATGATGAAAGAACCACTCATTTGGTTCCATGCATGCTCCCTGGTGCCTTTGACATTCCTTTTTCTAAGGGTGTATCACACAGAACAAGAGCGATTTTCCCCTTACCTTTCTTCCATCTAGACTTTGGGCTCCTTGGGGGAGATGCTCATTAAACTATCTGTGCCTCTCAGTGTATCATGGAGCTTGGAACAGTCTGAATGTTAACTCAGTAGTGGTTCAGTGAATGGTCCAGTTTGGATCCTCTTGTTCAAAGTGCTCTGGGACGCATCTCTGTGTCTCCTGGTGGGGTAGACAGCAGTTTCTTGAGATACAAACAAAGGCTGATTGTGTTCTTTACCTGGTTATATGAATTTCTCTACATTCATTGTGAGAAATATACCTGCCTATAATGTTAATACTTTTCTATTATTTCATTAATATTTTAAATAACAAGATATTACTAGCTCATTAACATAATAGTGATATTTGCATGACACTTTCACATCCATGATCTAATTTGACTCTTACAATAGCCCTGTGATTGAAAGAATCTGCAATGGGTGTTTATTCCTTTTCTCTGGGCAGCACTTTTTACTTCTGAAGCCAGTATGACCACTTTTAGTAAATCATATCTCGTATCCTCCTATCAGCCTCTAACAAGTGGTACACAGGTGAATTGTCACCTTCCTCTACCTTGCCTCCCTAGGGCATGACTAGGAGTGGGGATGCAGAGCTAGGTACATGACCCAAACTAGGCGACTTAAAGTTGTCCCCAGAACCGAGCACCCTTTTCTCTCTATAAGTGAAGATGGGGAGAAGTGAGCCCCGGAGCTTTAGCAGCTACCATTCCAGCTTCTTGGAGAATTTCAGTTTCAAGAACAAAAAGGCCAAGAGAAGTACATGCAGAGAAGTCATATTAGAGGAAGAGAGAGAGAACTCTGATAAGGTCTGTATCCTTGGACCCACATCCTCTATTTTTATAGAAATTTGGAAGGCCTAATACTGCTGCTGCTGCTGCTAAGTCGCTTCAGTCGTGTCTGACTGTGTGCGACCCCATAGATGGCAGCCCACCAGGCTCCCCCGTCCCTGGGATTCTCCAGGCCTAATAAATCCCCTCTTTTGCCTTAACCACATCAAGCTGAGTTTCTGTCATTTGCAACCCCTAAAGTTCTGACTAACTTAAAGTTATATCCCATTTCAGAGATAAGAAAGTTGAAGGTCAGAGGGTCTCGGTTGCTTGCTCAAGATAAAATGCCAGATTTAGGAATTAGGAATAGAAATAATTATGTTCTTCAGATGCCAAGTTGGGTCTCTCACTAAGCAGGACATCCTTCCTCCAGGGGCCTTTTCTATTTGTGGGCTTTCCTATCATCAAAACAGAAATTCCCCTTCACATTGACTTTCTCAAGGGGAACTCTCAGTTTTTGCCTCTCAGGACAACCTCACACCCTCAGATATTTAATAACATATTTTGTTCCTAATCCATTTTTCCTGTTTAATTAAGATTCAACTCAGTTACCCTTTGGTCACTTAGATGAAGTCAAAATGTTTTGAGGCAGTATGAAATCAATACGGCCTCCTGCCTGGAGATGTCTTGAGAGCTCAGAAGAAAATCAAATTCTAACCCATCTTTGGACTTTATCCTAGACGAGTGATGCCAAAAGAGGCTAGCCATCTGTATCCAAAGGGAGTCCAGACGTTCCTGCCTTCTGAGGATGTGAGGTTTGGCCATGTGGAGTTCCATGAAAAAAGGAGCCAAATAAACCTGGAGCTGCTGAATTCCTATCATCTTTTCTCACTGTCCCTTTCCCATGGAGCTACCTGCTCTGCGCCATGGCTTTGATTTTGTTCAAAAATGGCACTGCATGTACCAGGAAGACAGCATTTTTATCCTTGTCTTTGTAAGTTATTTGTTTGTCTTATCATTTGAGTTCTATTAATTGGGAGATGCCCAGAAACCTCAGTCTGAAGTGGAATGTAACACTCTTAAAATTCCTTCAGGAATTTTTTGCAAAAGGGAACACTGAGGCTCAGGGAGGCAAAGTTAATATGAAAATTCTATACTTTCAGTCCAGAAACATTTTTTGCTCTCTAGGCCCATATGTTCTCCAGCTTCTTGGACATGGTCACCATCCACTTATCCAGTGACACCACAAACCCAACATCTCTAAAGCGAACTCATCACGTTTATCACCCAATCTCTTCCCAGTCTCAGTTTATGATCCCTTTATCCACCCACCTGCCTACTCATTAATCTCCATTCATCCAGTTGTTCAAGTCAGCGACTTGGGTGAATACCAAAGGTGGTAGTGACAGACTCAGGCTTGCGTTTGACCTTTGCACTGCAAAGTTCATTACTGTAACTTCTCTCACTTCTCCATGTGTCATCTTGGTTTTATTGATTTTATCTATAAAATGACAATTTGAATACCGAGTCAAACCTGTGACACATTGCATTGCATTTTTGGTAGCATGGAGAAAAGCATGTGTGTGTATTACATCTAACATGGTGTTTGGCACTTGACCACTTAGTGAATGATTGGTATTATTATCATTACTATTTGCACTATTAAGGACACTTATACCTGTGCATCTATAGGTGCACATGCACCAAACACTTCGTATATGTAGACATTTACATATATATATATATATACATGCATTATATGTTCCCAAGCTCACATATATAAATGTGCCCATGTACATGAGTATGTGTGTGTATGAATAATAGATGGACAGGCAAACAGACTAAATGCGATTTTCAAAAGAATATGTCATTCCTTCCCCAGCGAGAGTCCTTGCAGGTTCACATCTGTGTAGAAGTATTTTAGGTATTATTTAAATATTATGTTAGATATTATTATATCTAACAAGGTACACAATTCCGATATTTGAAACAGATATTTAGGTCATGAATGAAATCAATATTAGAGTTGGACATGGCTTAGCAGCTGAACGGCCACTGGTTATTTGGAATTTATTCTGTGCTGTCACTGTGTTAAGGGCTTCAGACAGGTCACCCGTTTAATCTGTGCATTAAATTAACACTGAAGAACAAGACTTGGAGTCTGTGCCTCACAGGTGAGGGGCATGGTATTTAGAGCTGAGCCCTTGCTGCAGGCCACATAGCCTGTCTGCGGCTGAGCTGAGAGCCTAATTCCAGAGCCTGGCTCCTGCCCCCACCCTGTGTCCTCACATCACTACAAACCAATTGCTATTCGCAGACACCTCTGCCTTCAGGGTCCTTCCAACCGGTTGCTGTTGGTGGTTTTCCAGCTCTGGGTCCCAAAGGTCACAGCTGCAGTCTCGTCTCTCTTTCTGATCAAGGTCAGCTGTCGCTAAGTGATGGATTTTTCGGGTCTCTGCAAAATGGCATTCGAATAGCACTTTACCTCCCAAAAGGTCCTCAAACCCCTTCTCAGGTTGCCCTCTCCAGAGGCTGCCTTTAGGGCCCAACCACTGTCTGGCAGCTTGACTGGCTCTGTGTTTGGGGGTCCCACAGAAAGCTAAGATGGGCAATGCTGCTCTTTGAACCCCAGAAATGCAGTGGGGAGAGTTCAGAAATGAACCAAGCCAGGTCCATTTTCAAGGTACCCAGTATATACACATTTTCACCTCTGGCTCTCTTTGTGAAATGACAGAGAAAGCTGTATTTACCAGTGCTCTAGTCAGGAGAGAAACACTTTAAAGAACATTCCCTAGATATAGTGCCTGCAAAGTTGTCTTCTACGTTGGAAAGCATTGAAAGTTAGTCGCTCAGTCGTGTCCGACTCTTTGCAACCCCATGGACTGTAGCACCCCATTGTCCCCTGTCCATGGGATTCTCCAAACAAGAATAGTGGAGTGGGTTGCCATTTCCTTCTCTAGGGGATCTTTCTGACCCAGGAATCGAACCTGGGTCTCCTGCATTGCAGGCAGATCCTTTACCATCTGAGCCGCCAGGGTGAGTCCATTAATTTGTTCATTTACTGAATGCATCCTACTTAAGAAACGCTGTTGTCAAGGGCTCACATTTAATCTTCACCACAACTCCGAGATAAGCACCATTCTTTGTTTTACAGAAGAAGCGACAGCTACAGCAAGGTGAAGATTCTGGTTTAACGCCATACAGCCTGAGAGTCCTGGAGCTGAGTTTGGAGGTTCAACCACTCTGCAGACTGCCTCTGATACCAGATGGATCCGGTGGGGACAGGGGTGTCTGGTGACTTGGAATCAAGAGGGGACTTGGCAAGGTGATGTCTAGTCGGGACTCGTGAACATGCAGGTTTTATATGAAATGCAATATGACCTTGCCCTAGGATGCCAGAAAGCTTAAGTTAAAAAAGTCACAAGAGAAATATTATATGTTTGGTGCAATAGATAGTGTTTTGGGGGGGAGCTGTTGATGCAACTGAGTTTGTGCTGGAATTGGTTGGGGATGAGGATGTGGGAGTCAGCAGCCACCTGGGTTACTGGAATGGTGCCAAACAGGGGTGAAAAGGGCACCATTCAATCCCATTGTACCATCTAACCCACCATTAAGTCTCTTCATTAACAAGGAGCTTGCACGTGGTTGGCTTCCTAAGAGAAGCTTTTCCTAACTAGTTTAAGCTTAGTAGAAAGCCCATGACATTTGGGATTTGAATTCCATTTAAGTGTTGCCAGGAGGAAGGTGAAAAAAACACACACAGAGCTCTGAGCAGCCCTTCAACTCCTACAACATCAAAGCACTTTAAAAAGATCTCTAAAGAGTCTCTGGGGGTTTTGCAAATTTATCTTACAAAATAGCATTTTTGTCAGAAATAAGCGAATCAGCAATGCATGAATTAAGATCCTCTTGAAATCCAGATGGATTTTAAGATTGAGGATGAGAAATTTCTTTCCCAGAAGCCAATGAAGTCAGAACATGGGTGGGCGAGTGAGGGTTAAGGGGGACCATCTCTATAGGAAGTCAAAATATCCATTAGAAACGTTTTTAGATCTCAGGAAATCATGAAATAACAGGCTTCAGAAAGTTTTGCAAACCAGAGGGCCCTTTTTGTTTACATCACTCTTTTTATGAAATCCTAGTAGATGATCTTCTGTGTGTGTGTGTTAGTTTTTCCGTTGTGTCCGACTCTTTGTGAGCCCATGGACTGTAGCCCACCAGGCTCCTCTGTCCATGGAATTCTCCAGGCAAGAATACTGCCGTGGGTACATTTCCTGCTCCAGGGGATCTTCCCAACCCAGGGATTAAACTCAGGTCTCCTGTATTGCAGGCAGATTCTTTACCATATGAGTCACCAGGGAAGCCCAGATGACCTCCTAGATGACTCCAAAATTTCACCACGACAGGCCTCATAACTGCAGGTACAAGTCTGCACTCGGATCATTTTTCACTGTTTGAAAAAAATGGCTGCTGACATTGTGTACAGCCTCTTCTGGTCTGTTTATTTACAGGGCATGTCCTAACTCAAAGACCTGCCATCTTTGGGATAGAGATGCTACATAATTGGTGTCCTACATAGGTTCGAATAGCACTGACAAGGTTATTCCAAAATCAATCTTGTTTACTCCAGCCTCGTGGCTAAAACGCCAGCAGGGTTCCTGAAGTTGAGACAGCATCCATCCCTGAGAGGGGCTGAAAAGCAGCTGCCCCAAGCACGTTGGGGGGAAGATGCTCCCTCCTCTTGCTACCTCTCTGACAACTACGCCAACCTGCTGGAGGGTCCAGCTTGGGAATCCTGCTCCCAGGCATGTGTGCAAGGGGGACTGCGTTAGGGCATAACCTAATCTATCTCTTCCAGTTATGTCAGCGAAGGAGGGGTTCCATTTAGGAAAGAGGCATTCAATGAACATTTATTGAACCCAGCTTCTGTTGCCTTTACTTATGCTGTTTTATTTAATCCTCTTAAAAGCCTGGGGCAATTTTCTTATGAATGTCATCCCCATTTCTGAGTTGAGAAGTTTCAGGTTCAAGAATAACCACTTATTGGAGACCCCTGAGTCTTCTGACTCCGAGACTCAATACACACTATTCTGCAACACTGCCTCCTGGGGGAAATGTCGCTGGGGAAAGGAGAGAGTGGGTGTTATATAGATACACTTCCTTGAAGACACAGGTATAAAATCAACATCTCAGTGTACTAATTGGCCAAAGAAAGCATTTATTGAGTGCTGTGTTCTAGAAATGGTTCCAAGTGTATAACTCATTTCATTCCCAGAATAGCCCAATGTTTTTATCCCCATTTTACATACAGGGGAATTTGGGCACAGAACAAGAGAGACTAAGGGACTTATCTAAGGTGAAGAACAAGAAGAGGTTAAAACTAGGATTCAGAGTCAGACAGCAAAGTTCTGGCTGCTTTTTCTCCCTAATTTTGTTACAAAAAATTTCAAACACATAACGAATTTGAAATAATGCTACATACCTAGCCCCTAGATTCTGCAGTTGCTAGCATTTTGTACATTTGTTTTACTACATATCTGTTCATCTACCCATCGATTAATCCATCTTATTTTTGATGCATTTCAGAGTAAGTCATAGACATCTGTATACCTCTTCCCTAAACACTTCAGCATGGATATCCTTACCTAGAGTTCAGCATTTATTTATGGGTTTTTTAAAGATAAAATTTTCATAGAGAGAAATGCACAAATCTTGATTGTAACTTTCAGTAAAATCCCACAAATGTGTACACCTGAGTTACAAGATATAGAACATCTTGTAGAATATTCCCATCATCCCAGAAATTTCCTTCACATCCCTCTAATCAATATCTATCCCACTTGCTCCCAGGAAACCACTGTTCTGACTTTTTTTTTCATCATAAGTATGTTTTTCCTTTTTCAGACCTTTATATAAATGAAATCACCCCACATGGATTTTTTTTTTTATGGCTGGCTCCTTTCACTTGGGATAAGGTTTCCAAATTTTTCCATATTTCGTGGTATCTATAGCTTGGTTTTATCTTGCTGAGTGGTGTCCCATTGTATAAATATATCACACTCAGTTTATTCATTGTTTACTTACTAATACCTGGAATTTCCCCCTCCCCTTTGGTGCTACAATGACTAGGGATGCTGTGGACATTCACGCACTAGTCTTTCTGTTGACATAGGCTTTCATTTGGGGGTTACAACTCAAGAGTGAACTTGATGGGTCAAAGGTAGATTTATGTTTAGGTTTATACAAGACTGCCAGACTGCTTTCCAAAGTGGCTGCATACTTTGTATCCCCAGCAGCAGGGTGTGAGGGTTCCAGTTTGGATGCTAAGCAGCTAGCAATCTGCTCTGCTGCCTCTCCAAGCGCAAAGCCAACAAACATTCTCAGTTGAATGAGTTCCTAAAGGTCAGAAAGAATGGATTTGGCTTTAGTAGAGATGACACCTACTGAGACAGGGGAGGAGTCCTTTTCAGCTCTTCAACTTATTTCCCCCAGAATCTTAGGGGCTGTGCCAACAAAGTTACAGCCAGTGTGTCTAGCACTCTTGCTGGGCGTCTGACACTCGGTAATCCCTTTGGTATATTTCAATATATGAGTACCGTATGGCCCTACCTTCTTGGAGTCAGGAGCTATATTCACTCCTATCTCACCAATTCAATGGACAGGAACTCGGGAAGCTCTTGGAGACAGTGAGGGACAGGGAGGCCTGGCGAGCTGCAGTCCATGGGGTCGCGAAGAGTCAGGCACGGCTTGGCGGCTTCTGAAAAACATTTCACAGTTTAGGAAAGTGAGGCTCAAGGTGGTGAGTAATACACTTGTGGCCTTCACCAGAGGCAAAGCTGAGATTTGACCCTACTTCTGTCTAACTTCTGTCTGAACATTTTCTACTTCATTCCAAAATCTTCTGCAGCAACGGGGGATAGATTGGAGGAAACTATGGGGCAGTTTAGAGATGAATCTATACATATTGGGGCCCCAAAGCTCCTGATTCTTGAGCAATCTGTAATAAACAGAAGATACTTTGGACAAGAGTGATGGATGCAACTTTCCTTGGTAACCTTGCTGTTGAGGACTTTGTCCTTAAACAAAACTTGGAACAATTGTAGGTGTGGAGACAGAGAATGTTCTACAAGTAGTGATTGATTCTGCAGTGAGCATTTGCAACTCTGAAACAAAGAAGTGACCATCTCGGGCTCAGGGAACTCAAAGAGGGGCTCTGTATCAACCTAGAGGGGTGGGGTGGGGAGGGAGGTAGGAGGGAGATTCAAATGACAGGGGATATAGGTATCAGTTCTGTTGAGTTCATTCGCTCAGTCATGTCCGACTCTTTGCGACCCCATGAACCGCAGCATGCCAGGCCTCCTGTCCATCACCAACTCCCTGAGTCCATCCAAACTCATGTCCATCAAGTCAGTAATGCCATTTCATCCTCTGTCATCCCCTTCTCCTCCTGCCCCCAATTCTTCCCAGCATCAGGGTCTTTTCCAATGAGTCAACTCTTTGCGTGAGGTGGCCAAAGGATTGGAGTTTCAGCTTCAACATCAGCCCTTCCAGTGAATACCCAGGACTGATCTCCTTTAGGATGGACTGGCTGGATCTCCTTGCAGTCCAAGGGACTCTCAAGAGTCTTCTCCAACACCACAGTTCAAAAGCATCAATTCTTCGGCGCTCAGCCTTTTTCACTGTCCAACTCTCACATCCATACATGACCACTGGAAAAACCATAGCCTTGACTAGACAGACCTTTGTTGGCAAAGTGATGTCTCTGCTTTTCAGTATGCTATCTAGGTTGGTCATAACTTTCCTTCCAAGGAGTGATCGTCTTTTAATTTCATGGCTGCAGTCACCATCTGCAGTGATTTTGGAGCCCCAAAAATAAAGTCTGACACTGTTTCCACTGTTTCCCCATCTACTCCCCATGAAGTGAAATGACCAGATGCCATGATCTTAGGTTTCTGAATGTTGAACTTTAAGCCAATTTTTTCACTCTCCGCTTTCACTTTCATCAAGAGACTTTTTAGTTCCTCTTCACTTTCTGCCATAAGGGTGGTGTCGTCTGCATATCTGAGGTTATTGCTATTTCTCCCAGCAATCTTAATTCCAGTTTGTGCTTCTTCCAGCCCAGCGTTTCTCATGATGTACTCTGCATAGAAGTTAAATAAACAGGGTGATAATATACCGCGTTGATGTACTCCTTTTCCTATTGGGAACCAGTCTGTTGTTCCATGTCCATTTCTAACTGTTGCTTCCTGACCTGCATACAGGTTTCTCAAGAGACAGGTCAGGTGGTCTGGTATTCCCATCTCTTGAAGAATTTTCCACAGTTTATTGTGATCCACACAGTCAAAGGCTTTGGCGAAGTCAATAAAGCAGAAATAGATGCTTTTCTGGAACTCTCTTGCTTTTTCGATGATCCAGATGATGTTGGCAATTTGATCTCTGGTTCCTCTGCCTTTTCTAAAACCAGCTTGAACATCTGGAAGTTCATGGTTCTGCCTATGGTGATTCATGTTGAGGTTTGACAGAAAACAGCAAAATTCTGTAAAGCAATTATCCTTCAATAAAAAATAAGTTAATTACCAAAAAAGGAAAGAGAAATGACCATCTTGACACGGTGGTATAGGAACAAATAAGAGGGAAAAAAACCACCCAGCGTGGGGAGCAGAGAAGGGGAAAGTCATGTCTTTAAAGGTAGAAACTGGGAGGCATCTAAAGATCTACCCACAAGGGGCTGATTAAAAACAAAATAGTGGTGCCTCCGTGCCATGGAAAGGAACGAGACCCATCTCCGCGAGCTCCTATGCAACAGTGCCCTGTATGTACTTAGAAGGGCTTCCCAGGTGGCTCAGTGGGTAAGGAATCCGCCTGCAATGCAAGAGGTGCAGGAACCACGGGTTCTATCCCTGGCTTGGGAAGCTCTCCTGGAGAAAGACATGACAACCCACTCAGTATTCTCGCCTGGAGAATCTCATGGACAGAGGTGCCTGGCAGGCTCTAGTCCATGGGGTCGCAAGGAGTCAGACACGACTGAAGTGACTGAGTATGCATGCATACACTTAAAAACAGCAGAGTAGACACAAGGTCAATTATTTTCTGTAGAGTATGAGTTGATTTGTATTGAGAATTCTTTTATTCTTATAAAGCACATTTTTAGGAGAACATTTTCTTCTTTTATTTATTTATTTATTTATTTATTTTTGTTACATTATTGTGTTGGTTTTGCCATATATTGACATGAATCCACCATGGGTATATATGTGTTCCCCTTCAAGAAGCCCCCTCCCACCTCCCTCCTGATTCCATTCCTCTGGGTCATCCCGGTGCACCAGCCCTGAGCACCCTGTATCAAGCATCAAACCTGGGCTGGTGATTGATTTCACATATGATAATTTACATGTTTCAATGCCATTCTCCCATATCATCCCACCCTTGCCTTCTCCCACAGAGTCCAAAAGACTGTTCTATACATCTGCATCTCTTTTGCTGTCTCGCATACAGGGTTATTGTTACCATCTTTCTAAATTCCATATATATGCATTAGTATACTGTATTGTTGTTTTTCCTTCTGGCTTACTTCACTGTGGATAATGGGCTCCAGTTTCGTCCATCTGAGTAGAACTGATTTAAATGAATTTTTTTTAATGCTGAGTAATATTCCATTGTGTATATGTACCACAGCTTTCTTATCCATTCGTCAGTTGATGGGCATCTAGGTTGCTTCCATGTCCTGGCTATTGTAAACGTGCGGCGATGAACATTAGGATACTCGTGTCTCTTTCAGTTCTGGTTTCCTCAGTGTGTATGCCCAGCAGTGGGATTGCTGGGTCATATGGCAGTTCTGTTTCCAGTTTTTTAAGGAATCTCCACACTGTTCAGGAGAACATTTTCTTAATAGCAATTACCTCTGGAAGAGAAAAATAAGAGGTGAAGGGCAAGACAGACTTTCCCATGTTTACACTATTCTAAACTCTACATTTTTAAAAACACTGGCAACATGTAGAAACAACTGCAAAAGAAGGGTGAGCTGGAAATCTCTGCAGACAACTTCTTTATCGCAGAGTGCCAGGGGCTATGCCAGCCTCTTCTCTACGGGGGCTGAGGGACCCTCACTAGGGTGAGCTTTCTCCTCAGTCATCATTTCAGGACTGCCTGTGTGCAGAACGAGGCTTTGCACAACTGCAGGGAGCACCATGTCAGCTCCAGGCTGCAGGAAAAGCACTACTCCTGGGAAGTTGGAACTGTGGCCCCTGACACCCCTGGCTGCATGGTCTGGTTCCCAACCCACAAGGTTTGATTGTGCTGAAGCCTGGCCTTCTGGGACATTCTCGGCCACCTTGGTCTGGGGGGACTGGAGAGAGCCGCTCCCTCTGCCTGAGCAGCTGGCCCTTGTCCCTCTTTTGGGACAGAGGACTCGTTCAGTGACAGCCTCTTATCATGTCACACTCTGCCCCTTGGGAAGGGATGCATCTAAATCCACAGTCAATCTCATCATTCCACAGCCTCAGACCTTCCATGGCTCCCCTGTGCCTACAGGAGTGCAGAGTGCTTCTCTGCATGCTTTTAAAATGCTAATTCCTGTTTCGTCCACCTCAGTAGGACTGATTCAAATGAATTCTTTTTAAGGGCCGAAACTGGAGCCTATTATACAGAGTGAAGTAAGCCAGAAGGAAAAACAACAATACAGTATACTAACACATATATATGGAATTTAGAAAGATGGTAACGAGAACCCTGTATGCGAGACAGCAAAAGAAACGCAGATGTATAGAACAGTCTTTTGGACTCTATGGGAGAGGGCGAGGGTGGGATGATATGGGAGAACGGCATTGAAACATGTTAATCATCATATGTGAAATCAATCGCCAGCCCAGGTTTGATGCTCAGGGCTGGTGCACCGGGATGACGCAGAGAGAGGGAATCGGGAGGGAGGAGGGAGGGGGGTTCTGGAAGGGGAACACATGTATACCCATGGCAGATTCATGTCAATGTATGGCAAAACCAACACGATAATGTAAAGAAAATTAAAATAAACAAATTAAATTAAAAAATAATAAAAAGGAAGTTGAAAAAATAAAATAAAATGCTAATTCCTGGGCATCCTCTGACCGTTTCATTCTCTGAATGTTTTAATTCTGAGATCCTGAGGTCCCGAACCATAATTTGCGTTTTTACAAGTGCTACAAGTCGGTTTTGATATGAATCTTCTTCAGACCATGAACTGAGAAATATGGAAGAAATGCCAGAACTTTTCTGAACCACATTTAAGGCCCTGTATAATCTCTGAACAACTGTCCCTTCCACACATCCACGTTCACCTTATACTCCAGTTGTTAGGAATCCCTTGCCTGTCCTCCAACACTAGGCTTTCTTCCCTGCCTTAGAACATGGTGGCCCCCCTGCCTGGAATGCCTTTCCCCTTGCTTGTTGCTTGGAAAACTTGTGCTCAGCTCCCCAGGCCTGACCCTAAGGGAGTCTCCTCTCTGGCAGAGCAGACACTCTCTTCCGGCCTCCCTGAGACCCTTCAGTCCCTCTCCTGTGCCAGGATTCCCCCATCTGCAGGCACTTCCCTGGGCTCTGGAGATCCAGACTCAGAGGTCTGAGGGCACGGGAAGTGACAGAGACAGGAGCCAGGATGGCAACTTCAGCTTCCAAGTGACTGAGTCCCCGGAGAACAGAGAAAGGGGAGATGGAGGCAAAGTTCAAGAAGACACATCAGGACCCAGAATTCGATTCCCAAGCACCAAAAGGAAACTCCTTTGGAGGGTTCTGGTTTCCCTCCAGGCTTGGCCAGAGCCGTTGGGACTGCAGTTGGGTCTCAGAAAACTTCTGTGGTTTCCTAGGTCCAGACATCCTTTAGAGGTCTCCATGAGAAGCTTCCTTGTTGATGGAGGACTACCTTGTTTCTCCCATCCCTAGACAGCTCCTTCTTGCCTCCAAGTCCCTTCAAGGGTCTCCCACCCATTTGGTTGCCCCCCACCAAGCCCCATACCTTGATATTCCCTCTCCTCCACCCGCAGAGCCCAAGTCCTGCCACGTCCCATCTTATGCTCTCCTGCCTTCCCTCTTTCCTTCCTCATCCTGGCTTTTGTCTGAGCTCAAGCTTTCCTCACCTGGAGAGCTCAGGCACCCAGGTTTGTAAAGAAACATTTCTAAGCAGCAGCTGACAACACGCCCCAGGAAGATGACAGACCTCCCACTTGCAGAGTTTTTACCAAACCTTGAAAGGTTGCCGTTTTCTACCCTGCAATCATCCCACAAAAGCTGTCAGGAGCATCACAGGAAATGAAAACCTGCAATGAGCACAGATCACACAGAAGAAAGCTGCCAGTCGTTGGTATGTCATGGGGATGCTGGGTCCCGAGTGAGCTTCTCACAAAGAGCAAACTGCCCTGCAGCCTTCTCACTCTCTATGTTCTTCTTCCTCTTGACCCCCAAGGAGTGCCTGCAGGATTGGAAAATTCTTGGGCTTTGATGGGAGACAACTTTGCTTCAAATTTCAGTTCTGCTGCTGTGGGACTCTTTCAAGTCATCTTAACTTTCTGAGCCCAATTTCCTGCGTGTAAATTGGGGATGTCATTAACTCCATAGGCTTGTGTTATATGCAGTATAACAGGCAGAGAACTGGGCACAGGAGCTGGGGAGGACCAGATACTTAATAAATGAGGGTTCCCTTCTCTCTTTTTCTGACAGCCCTCCATCTCTCCATCATCTCCTCAATTAAGAGCAGGCTCCAGGACAACGGGATTCAGAACATACCCTCCACAGACAAAGCTGCCACTGCTTAGCTGTGTTGTCTTGGGAAAGTTCCTTTACTTCTCCATGCCTAGTTCTCCATTTGTAACATGGTGAGAATAATAGTACCTAACATTATTTGTTACTGTGAGATTTCAGTGGATTGACCATAAAATGTGTATAAAGCAAACTCTCAATTAATATTAGCAGTGACTCTAATTCTTTATCTATTCAAAATTTAGTGAGTGCTTATAACTTCCCTGGTGAGCTGGTGAAGAATCTGCCTGCAATGCAGGAGACCTGGGTTTGATTTCTGGATTGGGAAGATCCCCTGGAGAATGGAGAGGCTACCCACTCCAGTATTCCCGCCTGGAGAATTCCATGGACCATAAAGTCCATAGGGTTGCAAAGAGTCAGACACACCTGAGCGACTTTCACTTCACTATAGCCTGTTGGGGATTTTGGAGGACCTGTAATTAAGGTAGAGAGCTTGTGCTTGTACCTCAGATACCCTTGTCATAAAGAACAGTTTCCAATACTGCAAGTTCTTTGCCCTAGAAAAACATGAGCACATTCAAATGTGGCTAGGCTGACTCAGCGCTGGTAGAAGGCAGTGTGGGCAAGAGGGGAAATAAGGCTTTGCAGAGAAGTACCTCCAAACTTACATCACAAGCTGCATGACTATGGACAAGAGGCTTCACCTCTCTAAACCTTGGTTTTCTCATCTGCAAACAGGAATGCTGATACCTGCCTCTCATAGCTTGTTGATGATGTTACAGAAAAGAAAAAAAAGGATGATCCCATCACATTAGCATCCTTCTTCTCTTTCCCCAAGCCACCTACATTCTTACGCTTTTCAAGAATTGTTAAAAAGCACCCTGCCTAACCCCAGAGGGCTGGCCAGCTCAGGGGGATGCTGCTTCAGAAAGTTGACCAAAGATGTTCTGCAGTCCCACTGCGGAAACTTCCTGGCATAGCCCCCACGATTTCCTCTGTCTTTGAGGTGCTGTATTGCCTTCTCAGTTCTGACTCACCAGCAGCATCTAGGGCTTTCTCTTTCCCCATGTGTGGGTGGTTGCTTTGCCTCTAACTTCAGCATCTCATTACCCTGGGACTCTACCACTCAGTCATAGTGTCAGACCCAGATCATTCAGACATTTCCCACCCGCATAAGCAGGACCCTATTTTCAATGATTCATAGACACCCCTCACCCCATCCAGAGGTCACACACCATATGGGGCTGGAAGGAGCAGGGTAGAGATAGAACATAACATAACTAGTCATGTTCCCATGTGCCGGAAACGGCATGCCTATAGCTCTGATCAACTTCTGTAATGAGCCGATGATGGAGGCTTTATCATCATTTGACAAGTTGACACTCAGAGAGATGATACCATTGATCCACTAGTGCATGGTAGAACAGAGACATGAACCCAGGCTTTTTTAAAAAAAAAAATCATACTCATAACCATTACAGCATATTGCCTTTTGCTGTGCTGACCTGGCTCTGAAGCCATGGTTCTCCAGGTAGCTGGTATTATCAGCATGTCGTTGCCAGCCTACCACTCTATAGGTCAGGTGAAAACACAGCACATGTGAATACACACGCATACATACACACACATTTACAGTGGTGAGATTTCAAACCCTAGGATACTTCCTGTGTTATTAGTATGGTATCTCCAACTACTTTTTTAAATTAAAATATATGATTTTTATTTCTTTAGAGAAGAAAATGGCAATCCACTCCAGTATTTTTCTTGGAAAACCTCATGAACAGAGGAGCCTGGTAGGCTATAGTCCACGGGGTTGCAAAGAGTTGGACATGACAACAACAACAATTTTTATTTTTTACTTACTTTTTTTAAACTTTTAAAAATTGTATACAATTTTTAAAGGTTATACTCCATTTATAGTTATTATAAAATGCTGGCTATCTTCCCTGTGTTATACAATATATCCTTGCAGCTTCTTTTATACATAACGGTTTGGACCTTTTACTTTGCTACCCCTATATCACTCATGCTCTCTCTCCGCTAGTAACCACTTAGTTTGCCTCTACATCCGTGAGTCTGTTTCATTTTTTTGTTGTATAACAAAAAAGTCAAAAAGTCACTAGTTTGTCATATTTTTTAGATCCCACACATAAGTGATGTCATACAGTATTTCTCCTGTCTGATTTATTTCACTCTTTCCAACTGCTTTTGACTTGAAAAAAATCACTCAAGGAAGCTTCAAGAATATGAAAAGAAAGCGAATATGCTGAGAAACCACTATAAAAGTGTCTGGGAACCTCTACTTTGGGAGTCAGATGGCCCAAAGCCCCCTGTCCTCTGGTCCCTTGAGTCCACATGAGGAAAGGAGCTGAGACTAGGCCTGCCAAAGGTAGAAGGAAGAGAGGGAGGAGGAAAGGTGGAGAAGGCACAAGGGAAATGGGGGTGACTTCAGGCCAAGCCCTTAGGAGAGTGATGTCCTTTGGGGTCTTGATTATGAATATAGCCTCAGTTTTCACATCTGTAAAGTGGGCACAGTCTGCGTTGCTGTGAAACCCATATTCATCACACCCCCACCTGCTGGTTGCCTCCTAGGGAAACACAAGCCCTGGGCATTTGAGAACAGGTTTATTCATTGCCTTTTTACCCATAAAGAAATGAGGGTCCATAAAACTAAATAATTAGGCCCAAGACCCAAGGCTAGCAAATTCCAAAGCCAGATTCAAGTCAGGTGTGCTGCTTTTGGAGCCTGTCTTCCTTCCATCACACGATGCTTTCTCTCTGTCAGGAAGAATCCCAGCATCCCCAAAGGACATCACTCCCCTAGGGCTTGGCCTGAAGTCAACCTCACTTCCCTTGTCTCCTCTCCATCTTTCCTCCTCCTTCCCTTCCTTTCACCTTTGGCAGACCTAGTCTCAGCTCCTCTCCTTGTGGACTCAGGAGACCAGAGGACAGGGGGCTTTTGGACATCTGACTCCCAAAGTAGAGGGTCCACTGTCAACATTCAGGTAAGATTTATATTCGGTGCCAGGAAACACCCTACATTTTACAGGAAATGTCTCTATGTTTTTCACTTGGGGCAACCAACCTTGGGAGTAAGAAAAGAAAAGAACCAATAAGCTTACTAAAATGGAGTCTAAATCGTTCTTTGACATCTTGAAATAATTTGAAAAAGACAGGGAGCTCCAGACTTGTTTTGAAAGCAGAGCTGCCAATCGGTTTTTTTTCTCAGTCTCATTTCCTCACGTTTTTCGGGTTTGGCTATTTCTCCTGTATTTGGGATAAGAAGAGAGAAAATGGGACGTTCAAGGCTGTGGTGACAGACAGTAGTTTCCCATGGTGCAGTCTCTCTGCTCTGTGATGGGCATGAAAAGAAAGAAAGAAAGAAAAAATAACATGTTGGCCAGTCCTAGTCCATGTTTAGCTCTGTGCATGCAGTAATGCTGTTTGTTCCCAGGGCTTGGAAATACAAAAATCCAATTCCCTGCCATATTTCTAGGGGAGAGAAGGATGATACTAACAAGCAACTTTTCTCTCTGTTTTGTAAGAGTCGGGGGAAATGCCGTGACATCCACCCTAAATAATGAAAGTAATTGGCTTCAAATTTCACATTGTCAGTGCTTTTCTGAGGCTGCATGATAGTTTTTACTTTGAATGACTTATGAAAAATTTTGCACTAATTGCTCTTTAGTTGTCTTGTCTTCTTGGCATCTGAAGACTGATTCTTCCATCCAAAAGCTAGAAAGGCATTGTTTTGCTTAAACACTGAGGAATGGACTTTTTTCTAAGCCATCCAAATAAGCCTGCATGTCCTCCTTCTCCAGTGTTGCTGCAATGTAAGTGTAAATCCTCTCCCTGTCTCCCAGGAAGGTGGTCGGGAAAATCTCCCATGTTTGTAACTGGGTTATGTGGTTGGCTCTGTGTTTCGGGGGGCAGCGCCACACTGAGTATCCACCCGGCAGCGTGGATGAGAGCTGATGCTGCCTGTGGGGACCCAGTCACCTTGGGATCGTATGGGTGAACAATGCTTTCGGATAAAATGCTTCCCACGTTTGTTGCCATCACAGCCAAAGAATTCAGAGTCACAGAGCTCAAAGGTTTTGCCTTTTGAGGAGACTTGGTGATCATCTGGGCCAAATGCTCCATTTTACAGATGAGTCAAGTGAAGCCAGAAAGATGAAGTAACCTGTATTTGGACAGTCATTTAGTTAGCAACAGAGTCGAGACTCAAACCATGACCTTCTCCTGACCATCTACCTTCTTCCGTACAGCTTGGAGCTAACATGTTAATGTTAAAAGCCCTTTGGTGCAGTCAAAGTAGCTTTTAAAACCTAAGATCCCAACAAAAAAGAAAAGATAGAAGGAAGAAAGGAAGGAGAGGAAAAGAAGGAAGAAAAAAGGAAGGGAGGGAAGGATGAAGGGAGGGAGGGAGAAAATGGGAGAAGGAGGTGGAAGGGAAAAATGTTTTCAGGCCCCCACTGGCCTCAGGAGAGGGCTCAACCCCTTAGCACATAGAACCCAACTGAATACAGTTTCCTCTATTCGCAATGCTGCTTCCAGCCTCTGCATCTTTGCACGTGCTGTGTCTTCTTCTGGGAAATTCCTTTCCTAGATCACTGATCAGCTCCTCTGGGAAGGCTTTCTGACCCCACCTGGCTTCCCAGCTTTGACAGGTACAGCCATTCCCTTTCCAGAGATTCTGTGAGTACACACTCTATGACCACCCTGAGGACCTTGTAAGCTATGTGCTCTAAAGTCTGCCCTTCGGGCTGGGAGCTTCTCTGAGACAAGAAGCAGGTTTGGTCATCTCCGTTCTTCCTAGAGCCTGGCGCAGGGTTGGCCACAGAGCAGCTGCTAATGAATGATGGTTGGATATGTGCATAGTCTCTTAACATTGAATACTTGGCAACAATGGATCCCTGTTCTGATCATAAAATATTGATAATTTATTTTATTTTATTTTTTAATGCTATTTTATTTTATTATTTTTTTTCTTTACATTATCGTGTTGGTTTTGCCATACATTGACATGAATCCGCCATGGGTATACATGTGTTCCCCTTCCAGAACCCCCCTCCCATCTCCCTCCTGATTCCATCCCTCTGGGTCATCCCTGTGCACCAGCCATGAGCACCCTGTATCAAGCATCAAACCTGGGCTGGCAAATCATTTACATCAAGTTAGTGGCACAAAGAATTAAAGTCAAAGAGTACCAACTTCAGTTTTCTGCATCTTTTTCTCATCTAATCATATTTGTTAAATTTAAAAAATAATATGTACTAATCTAGTGCCAAGGAACTTTTTCTTGAGTGCAGACTTACCAGGCATAAGCAAATAAATCAACATTTTTCCCGGTGATGAATAATCATCTATTTACCTACTAACTGCCCATTTTCTAAGGAGGCATCTGATTATTCATCTACTTAATTAAAGTATCTTTTTGTTCTAACAGGAGCTCAGTTAGGTGATAATTATTGCTGGCATTCCCCAGCATCTCCAAGATTGAAGAAATGCTGACGCATTGCAGAAATCCTCACTAAGTACCATTTCTAAAAAGGGTATTGCTAAAAATCAAACTGAATGTGCTAATTGACTAGTACTTGGACCTCAAAAGTGAATCTTCAAATTCAGACTAAGCCTACACAAACTAGGAAAAAATTATAATGAGAACAATGAATGTTTATTCAATGAATGTGCTTGACTACTAGCATCCCTTTTCATGGTTGACAAACTGAGGCACAAAGAAGGAAGTAGTTCCCTCATGGTCTCATCCAGGTAACAAAACACTAAAGCCTGGGATCTTGCTGGACTTCTTCAAAGAAAGGAACTAATGCTTACTGAATGCCTACCATGTACCAGTTTTTTCCTGTACATTGTATAATTAAGTCTCACAATGATCCTCTAATGTCTCTGAAATAAAGTAATTTTGGTTTTAAATAAAGCATAAATAAGAAAGTCTCCCAGGAGAAAGCCTTTGCCCCATTTTCCCCTGTAGCTCCATTGCTCATGCGAGGACTTTATGCCTGGAGTAACAGCGGCCACTTTGCGACCATGAGGCAACAAATCACCTTTCTGAGGATGGGGAAATAGAAAGAATGAAATGTGTCTCAGCCACTAAGTCTTTGACCCAAATTTGGAGCTATTTAACTTCAGATTTTTTATTAGGTGAGGTAATTAAGTGACTTTTTCTTAAAGTATATATCGGTCAATAATTCTATTAGCTACAAATGAAAGCATTCTTGTTTGATATAAGAGCTTTGAAAGGCTCCTGAGTCTTTCTTAATAGCTCCTCTACACGATCCTATGTGAGCAGAGACAGAGGAGCTTGTCGCCATCTCGCATAGAGTGGAGGTGGCCTGTGTCTCACTGTGGGGCTGTCACACTAGCCCCAGAACGCGCAGAGCACTGATGAAACCTTCTACGGGGTGTCAGATCCCACTGCTGGCTCCTCAGGTCCCACCCCATGAGACCTGGGTGATGTGTAAGTTAAGCTCAGCTGCTTTCAAACAGCAGCTTGGATTACACACACAAAAGAAAATTCCCAGGGAAGAACTTCATTTTCATGGTCTCACATAAGGGTATAACTACACAAAAACAGTGCCTTCACACACACAAACACAAATAATTCTGAGAAGAACTGAACTTTGGGATATTTTGGGAAACACCTTGCTAGTTGAAGAAATGCAGTCTATTTATTTTCTATCTCTAATAGAACTAGATGGATATTTTCTGTCTCCTCAGGGTCTCAATTATTGAAGAACATCATATTTTACTGGCATCAATAGTAGAGTAAAATCTTTGGCTGAATGCAAGAACAATAAGAAACTATGGTGTAAAAGTAGGAAGAAAACAAACTTCAAAATCTGAACGTGGTCTCCAGTGATGCTAGATTTTACCAACACCTTTATAAAAGACTCAGAGAGGTGGAGAGCCTGTCTGAGGACACACAGTAAATAAAGGGGAGGATTTCTAACTGTTGGGTTCCCAAACAACTTCCACACGCTCCATGAGTGGGTTTCGAGTCCTTCCCAGCCTGTGCTTAGGACAGGAAATCTGGTTATTTTATTATTATTATCATTTTCACTTTAGTTCTTGACATCTTCACAGACTTGGAGGACTGGAGTCTTCAAAGTTGTCTCACTGGCCTTCGTTTTTGTTTGAAAAGTTACCATCTCCCTCCGCCCAGGGCCATCCAAGCTTTTAACACTTTCATCAAGAGGTGACCAGCGGGGACACATCCTGCGCACCCCTCCCACATCAGCAGTCAGCTGGCAAACAGTCCCACCTCAACCCAGCTCCACCAGTCCCACTGCATCTGAGCGCTCCTTCTCTTGGGACCCAATGCCCCTCCATCATTTTGTATGCTAACACATAATATTCTGTATGCTAACCCAAGTGTTCCGTCTCTTTGTGCTCTTCACCATGACTGACATTGTTTCAAAGCAGAAACAGAAATAGTCTTGGTCCTGACATTTATGCAGCAAGTGGGTGTTGTTTATTGCTGAGCAATTAGGACAAAGATTAACATAACATCACTTCTCACCTTGAATATTTCAGAGAGAGTTCTGCAAACGAGTTCCGGAGAGCTCCCTCAGGCCCACCCCACTTCCTATTGTCTTTTTGCTTTTACCCTCCTCCACACCCACCCACCCACCTGCCTTGAAATATGCTATTTCAAATTTAGAGTTCAAGAAAGTTTGTGTAATCTATGTCATAAAAAGAGATGTCTTTTTCTTCCACTGCAGACGCAGCCCACGGGTACCTGTATTCTTAATCAAAAAGGCAATTTCACTTTTTGTCCTTGAAAACTTTATTTTAAAATCTCCCTTGCCCACTTTGGACTCTTGGAAAAGCTGAGGCCAGGAAATGGGGCTAGACTGTTTATACAGCTTTTCTTGAGTGACATCCCACAGATTTAAATTCACTGCCCTCTCCTGTGAAGGGCACTTCTGTCTTAGGAGTTACACTTGTCTTTTCAAGGGAAGAGAGTGTCCTCAGGTTGGTCTCTACAAATAGGTGCTGGATAAGAGCGAGACATCTTTGACGACTGCATTTCAGAGTGGGTCAGAGGGCCTGCTGGAGGCTGTAATGGGCTTTTGCCACCGATTCTCCACACCCTGAGGAGTCCACCCAATAGCGCAGCGTCCTCGTGGGAGCACAGTCCTCCGGTAGGCACGCTGCGTCCTCACGGGCACTGCCTCCCTCTGCTTGCTCTGAGTCCCTGTAACCCAGAGCCGTAACCTGGAAGGGTTCACCTTCCATTTACCCTGGATCTGCTGCTGTGACTTTAACCTGCCACTTTGGTAAGCATACAGGATGGCCTGCCTCAGGGAGATAGCCTGAGCTGCTCACACAGCAAGGACTGTTAGGAAGAGAAGCTAACATGTCCCCTGCCTGAGGCGTGCCATCCCAGGAGACATTTGAGAGGATTAATAGTCTTTTTACTTTGTCTCCTGACCGCCCACCCATCTCTGATCCCTAAAAGAACCTGGCAAACAGGCCCCGACAAGATGGTGCTTTCGAGGCGCTAGCCTGCCGCCTTCTTGGCCAGCTGACCCCCGAATCCAGTCTCTTGCTTGCCTCAGCCCCTCGTGGCTCAGGTTCGTTGGCCTGTCGTGCAGCGGGCAGAGCAAGCTTGGACTCAGAATCAATTTGGCTTAGCCGATCCTGATCGAAGAGTGCTGTGGCGAGACCCTGGCAGCCGGTGCTGCCATTTGTCCCGAGGGTCTTCCCTTCAAGACTACCTGCAGTGGCCTGGCTGCCCCCAGCGCAGGGCAGTTGAGAGAAGGAACAGACCAACTTCTACTAGTGGGCTGACTCGGCTTTTGTTTGTAGGGTAAGCCGACTCAATTTTACAGCCGGTTCAGCCAGTTCACTTCTTTTGTGTGCCCTTTTATGTGATGAGCCAGCGGGCTCGAGTTTGGAGGGTAAGTTGCTCTGGGAACATTTTTTCCCCTCAATTTGGGTTTTTTTCCTATGGGACCATATAGTTGGGCTATGCTGTTGGAGAGAGGAAGTGCTGGACTCCACCCTGAACCAGTTCATTGGAAACTAGTTCTCGTGGGGCAAGCCCACCCTAGTTGGAACTAGTTCGTTTGATTTGTAGGGTAAATTTATTTACCTGATTTGGGATTAGGCTCAGTTGGAACCAGTTCATTGGGGTTCTGGTTTTTCTGGGGTGGTTAGCCTATCTGGAATTAGCTCATTTGTTTTGTAGAGTAAACTTATTTACCTGATTGGGGGAATCAGTTCATCTGTGCATCAGTGCCAAAATTTGTGCCATTTTTGTTGAAATTTGTCTGTGTCTTTTTTGTTTTGGCGTTGTATATAAAGCTTATAAAAATGGGAAATATTTCATCTATCCCAAAGGAAAGATTTGGGGGGGCATGTATTAGATATGTTAAGATCAGAAGAGGAGTGACCTCTGAATGGCTCACAATAAAACAAGCTGGCAGTCAGAAGTGCTTTACAAAGGCAAGGAAAACTCTGATAATGAACAGGCCTGGAGACTCCCTTGGGCTAGAGGTGTTCAGTTCTAATTTCTCCACTTGAGCCCCGGGTAACTTTAACGGTGGGGAACAAGTTGATTGATTCCCTAATAGACACTACTCTCCTTTGTAAATGAAACACTCAAATAGCCTTCTCCCCAGAACAGCTCGACATCAGGGTCCCACCAGGGTCTTTGTGACTTTGTCCTATCTGGGGGGCTTTGGCTCCCATTTGGGGTGTTCTCCCTGTGAAGGGAGACTCCATTTATAAGGTGCTTTGAAGAAGGTCACTGGTTTATGGGACTGGGAAATCATGTTACTGTAACTTTCTGGCTGGCTAGGTTTTGGTTTATTCTGCTTACTTTGGTAATGCACAGACATCTGGTACTAACTGCTTCCTCTAAGGCTTCCTCCAGGGTTTTCTCATTTCTTTCTTCTCAGACCCTCTGTGAACAGGTAAGTGACTGGGGGAACAGCAGCGGAGCTCTGGCCAGGGTTACTCTCTGGTGTGTCCCAGAGGCCCCCAGCCCAGTGTGCCCCAGTAGCTGCCACTCAAGCAGGTAAGGACGCTCCATTCCTCTCCCTCCCTTAAGCTGAGGACCAGGCCGGTGGGATTGCAGGGTGGATTCCTCAGCCCATCTTCCCTACTTTTCCTGTTGCCTTTGCCTCTTTCCCTCTTGGTCCAGATGGGTTTGCGGGAGTCTGGGTGTTGCCTCTGGGCATTCCTGAGAGGCCCTCTCCTTTAGGCTACAGGAAGACGGATGAGCTTTCCAACATGGGTGGATAGATGTGTTAATCCTTGTTGGGGAGGTCACCCAATTCTTTTGGGAAAGGAGGGAAAAACAAAACTTAGTTTACAAAGGTAGTCTTTACAGGTGGTCCCAAAAGTCCTTTCATCACTACTAAAACCTTCCCTGCTCATCTTATGAAGCTTGTAAATATTAAAGAAAGGGGAAACAAAATCATCCTAGAAAGAACTTGGCTGTATCTTTGAAACGCGAATGTCCTCTCTGGTGTCTTTTTAAAGAAAATTTGTAAAGGGCAAAATAATTTAGAAGTTGGCTTGTCCAAGGTAATTGAAAGTTGCTTTTTCTACAAATATTAATATTTAGCATCTAGCCAAGTGAGCCTGACTTGTTTCATCTGTGAGAACCCCAAATTTAATCCAGCCTTTTTGTAAACTGCTGGGTTTTCTGTTACTGTCCCTGACTCAGGATTGAAACCAAAATAAGGACTGAGGCCTTACTGTGTGCCTGTATGTGCCTTCTGTTCTTTTGAAAAAAATCACATTGCCAAGGTTAATCTGAGTTTCAGGTTCACATGAACTGGGAAACATTTAATATTAAATTACCTGGTATTACTGGTACCTGATAGTAATGTTGAAGTCTGTTGATCTAACAATAATAATAATATAGACAGGCCTTGAGTCATCAAGGTGTTAAATATAATATTAGTATAACACTTTCATTGTGCCTAGGTTTAACATAAATAAGGTACTATATCCATAACAAATTTGTCAGCCGAAACACCTCAATGTGGGAAAAAACTCTGAGAAAACTAAGATACGTGTTTTCAGTAGAAGTATGAGGAATAAAAAATAGCGAACCCCACCTCCTTTCACTGTCTCCAGCAGGACCATCCTGTCCTAAGCTGAGGCTGTCACCTAGATTATTGCAATGGCTTCCTGCGGGGTCTATCAGCTTCCGTTCTTGCCGCCTTCAAAAAGGCAGCCTTAGTGATTCTTTCAAAAAGGCTGGAAAAATGATTCCTGGGCTGAAGGCCCTGAGACCACCGTCAGTTTCAGCAGTTCACTGGGACTCAGGAGTCCGTGTACTGTCACACTCAGGGCTATGAATTAACACAGCAAAAGGATACAAAGCACAGTTAACAAAGGGAAAAGCTATATGCGGTGGAGTCCAGGGGAAACCAGGCACAAGCTTCCCAAATGGAGTGGCAGGGGGCGCCTTTAACCCACCTAGCAACAGGCTGCGACAGCACGCATAACACGCTGTCCACCAGGGGCGCTCCTCAGACCCGTGCCCTCGGTCTTTCCTGGGGCCTCTGGGGTCAGCCCCTTCTGTGTGTGCCACAAAGCAGAAGGAAGCACAAACCACATTACCACACTGTTGGTGCAAACGCTCCAGGCAGGGTGCGCCGCTCCTCTCAGAGAGCAGTGAGGCCCTCCCCAGGTCAGGTTCCCAGGGCCAGCTAAACGCCCGCCTTGTAAACAGGCCTGCAGGGCTTACTCTTTTCTGCACAGCTCCTCAACTCAGAACCCTGCGAGACACCTCAGCTCACACAGTTACAAGCCACGGTCTTTAAAATCCCTAAACTCCCCGCCTGCTGGAGCCCCCTGTGGCCTCCCTACTCTCACCTCTGGCTGCTGAACCTTCCCCCCTCTGCCCAGGCCACATCAGCCTCCTTGCTGCTCACTGAACCCAGCAGGCCAGCGTCTGCAACCCCGAAGTGTCGTGCTTACTGTTCCTTCTTCCCCAAAGGTGTTCCCCTCAGCAGCCGGCTTGGGTTTCTCTCTCTTCTCCTTCAAGGGCACATGTGACCCCTCCTCAAGTCCATTCTGGGCCATGGCACTGCCTCTGACCCTTTCCTCCTTTGTCCTTTACATTGTCTTCTAACACACTGGATAGTTTCTTTGGTTTATTGTCTGTATGTTCAGTAAGAATGTAAGCCTCAGAATGCTGGGGACTTGTGTGTTTTATTTATTTCCTGTTCCTGGAAAAGGTCTTGATGAAGCAATATAACCTAAGGGTCACTCCCGTAACCTAGAGCCATAAGAAGGAACTGGCGGTCCAGTGGTCAAGACTCCGCCTTCCAGTGCAGGGGGTGTGGGCTTGATCCCTGGTCGGGGAGCTAGGGTCCCATTTGTGTTGCAGTCAAAAAGCCAAAAAAAAAAAAAAAATACAGAACCAATATTGTAACAAATGCAATAAACACTTCAAAAATGGTCCACACTAAACCAAAAAAATCTTAAAAAGAGAGCAGGGCTGTGGTGTCAGATGGGTTAGAATTTTCACTCCACCACAAAGTAATCTGTATCGCCTTCACTATGGTTCACACCGATCTGACCACAGTTTCTTCATCTGTTAAAGAAGGATGTTAATCATATCTGCATCACTAGTTGCTGTAGGTGTGATGGTCGTTAATATGCATAAGCTCTTCCAGAACATGGGAAGTCTTCCATATGTATTAGCTCTTTTATTGTTTCCCTTCTTTTATTAAATCATTATCTTTAACATGTTTCATAAAGGTTTCAAACAAAAGTAGAGAGAATAATAGAATGGATTTCAGCGTATCCAGCAACCAGCTTCAACAACGACCAATTTAGAGCCAGCTGTTTCATCTATTATCTCCCCCCAGTTCCTGCAACCCCTATACCCAGATTATTTTGTAGAAACCCCAGATATTATATGTCATTCATAAAGATTCCAGTCTGCAGCTTTAAAAGATAAAGATTCACTTTTAAAAATATACTAGTGCAATAGTACCTACCCTAAAAGGAAAGCTAATCCCTGAATATTAACAAAAAATCCAGCCAGTGTTTACGTTTCCTTGGCTCTTCACCACCTCCCTCCTGGACTGTCGGGGCAGTAACCAGAAGGGTCTCCCTGCCAACAGATTCTCCATCCAGGGCTCCTACTGCTCTGCTCCACAGAGCCCTTCGTAGCTCATAAAGCTGAGGCTCTCAGCCCCATCCCCACTGCGAAGCCTTTGGAAGCTCCCTACTGCCTGCATTAGAGGGCCTGACACTGTGCAGGTTCTGGCCATCCCCTCTTCCTGTGTCACCCCTTCCTCCCTCAAACCCTGGCTCCATCAGCCTCCCTCAGGTCACTGTCTTTCCTCTGTGCCCTTGACTCTGCTGTTCCTTCTGCCTGGAACACACGTTTCTTTTTTCTCTCCTGGTACTCTTGCCTTCTGCTGTTCTCCCAGGCCAAGTCAGTCACTCCAGCCTCGAGGCCCACAAGCTCTTGTACCTTGTGAGATGCCCATGGCATCTCTTGTGCCTTTCATGCCTCCTGATGGTCCCCTGTGCTGAGTTCCCCAAAGACCAGAGCTGGTCTTATGTATCTGGGCCTCTAGAGCCTGAGCAGGGATAGAAAACAGAAAATGAATGAATGAATGGGTTAACAAATGGAAAATGAACACAAAACTTAGAAAGATGATTATTTTAGAGTTTGCAACTTACCCCCCACCCCACCCCATCTCTGGGTCCACACTGCTCATTTATTTATTTTTAATTGAAGGGTAGTTGCTTTACAGCATTGCATTGGTTCCTACCAAACAGCAACATGAATCAGCCGTAGGTTTACCTATGTCCACTCCAACTTGAACCCACACTGCTCACTTTTATGTCTAACTTTTTATCACACTGTTTTTCAACTTGTGCAGCTGGCTTATCCTTCTGTCCCCTGGCAGGTCAGAACTTTTTAATCCTGAATAATTCAGTACAGGGCCTCAGGGGTCAAACTCAAGCCCTAGTTGACTGTTGCCTGCTCTCTGGCATAAGTTAGGAAGGTCCTGGCTCACTATGATCAGTTACCTGAGACACTGCTTCTCTCTGAAATGATCTAGAGCATAAGGGTGGCCTGAGGAATTCCCGGGGGCTAGGAACCTCCAGTGATGACCTGGATGAGAATAGGCTTTTCTGCTAAAAATGCCATGTTTCAGCTGGGCTGGCCCACTGTGGACCCAGAGGAATCAAGGCATAGAGGGCGTGAGATGTGGGAATGCCTCCTCTATCTTTCATTTCTCTTGATTTGAAAAGAATCAGGAATTGTTACAATGGGTCAAATGCAGCTTCCGTGGGCTGGTGATGTTGAGGGCCACTTGATGTGTATTGGATATTATGCTGGGAGCTTTACAGATGGCATGTTACCATGTTACCTGTCTGTTCCTCACAAAGACACTGGCAGAGGTGTTGTCACTCCTCCCACCCATTTTACAGATGAGGCAGCTGAGACTCTAATGGATCATGAAGTCACAGAGAGTGAATGGAGAACTGGGATTCAACTCTAGGTCCACCCAGAATCCTTTCCAGCAAAGCAGAGCTTTCCATGTTATAGGGTCAAGCTCTTAAAGGTAAAATCAGTTTAATGGCTTGGAAGTAAAACGGTTCAAAGTAAAAAATGGAACAGATTAAACTAGAATAAAGTAGAATGGAAAACTAGAGGGCACCCTGGGTAGTATGGACCTTTATATAATATATATATATTTGTAAATGTAGGAGAAGGAAATGGCAACCCACTCTAGTATTCTAGCCTAGAAAATCCCATGGACAGAGGAACCTGGTGGGCTTACAGTTCATGGGGTCGCAAAGAGTCAGACATAGCTGAGCAACTACACACACACACACACACACACACACACATATATTTCTATGCTCTATTTCACCTTACATACATATACATGTCTACATGACAATCTGTATTGTATTGTGGTATAAAATGCATTTCTTACTGTGAATAACAGTCAATTTTTGAAAAACACTGCTACAGCTCCCATAGGGCATATTCAGGAGGTAAGTTTCCACCTTTCCTTCAAGATTTTACTCCTATCAGTTGCTGCTCCCACTAGAGTTGTCTGCAAACCCAATGTATTTTCTATCTTTATTATCTATCGCCATCACTTTTAGTTTGACTTGATTAGCTTCAACTCAATTCAGTTCATACACAATTGCCCTTAACCTTATCCAGCATTAGAGTAGCAAAATTTAAGTGCCTGCTTTGGGTCAGCCCCTCTTGATGCAAAGAAACAAATGGATATTTACTAGCCACAGTAAACTATCTGAAATTCTGTTTCTTTGTCCAAAATACAAACTTAGCCCCCTTGAATTTTTCTAAGAAGACAGCAAGTCTCATTATTCTGGAGTTTGCCTTTCTTGGCCATTTTTGTGAACTGGAATTCAGTATAAAGTTAGAGCGCTGGGTTTGGGAGCAAACAGGTTCAGATTAAGAAGCAATATATGAACAGTGCTTCAGGCAGTGCCAGTGCACACAGAAATGACCCAGAGCAGCATAGGCAAGCAACCACATCCCTATATCGTCTAAAGTTTCCTGATCTAGTAAAGCTAGTGTTCTTAAAAGTTTAGGCTTGGGGAAGAACTATGCTAGGTTGTAGCAGGAAAACTTGCGTCGGGCAAGAGAGGCCAGGTGGAGACATGGGGGCACATTCATAGCCGGAGAGGTGCACTCAAGTTGTCAGGAGTCCTTTTCCCAAAAAGACCTGCTAGACTTCCCAAGAAGAAAAATGCAAAGAAATTTATGACTAAGCATTCAGCTCTCATCGATTTTCCTATTGGAAGTAAGATTATGAAAGAAAGAATGGCAACCAAGACACCCTTAAACTCAGAAAACCATGTTACTAATAAGATGAGAACCCTCAAGGGCTGGGTAGAATCAGAGCACCAGGGGCCCGTGGCCACCAGCTCTCGTGTATGTCACAGGAAAGCATGCTGTGCCCACAGTGAGAGGTAGCAGCATGGTGGGTGGGGCTTCCCTGGAGGCTCAGAGGATAAAGAGTTGGCCTGAAGGGCAGGAGACCCAGGTTCCATCTCTGGGTCAGGAAGACTCCCTGGAGAAGGGAATGGCTACCCACTCCAGTATTCTTGCCTGGAGAATTCTGTGGGCAGAGAAACCTGGCAGGCTACTGTCCATGGGTAGTAAAGAGTCAGACACAAATGAAGGACTAATACCTTTCCTTTCACTTTCATGTATAATGAGTGAGAACATAGATTTGGTGGCTGAAGGGTCTAGCCTTAAATCTCAGCTGTCAGATGTTGGGCAAATTATTGGACCACTTTGGGCTTTAGTGTTTTTTTTTTTTAACCAAGTTATCACTCATGTACCAGTCACTGTGCTAAGTGTTTTACATGTGTAATTGCTTCCTGTCATTTTAAACTATTATTCCATTTTACAGATAAGAATACAAAGGCCCAGAAAGGTTAAGGTCAAGGTCACATAGCTGGTACTTGCTACAACCAAAGTTCAGATCCAAGTTTGTAGCTCTTCAGAGCATATTTGGGGCACTTGAATATTGAATATTTAATATATTATTTGACATTTGTGGCAACCCTGAGGGCTAGACAAGCTAAATATCACTAACTCCATTAGCCCCATTCAGAGCTCAAAGCATGGGAAAACCTGGGATGGAGTGTTAACTCAGCTATTTGCTAACTGGGCAATATCGCGAAATTCACCTCCCTTTCCTGGGCCTCAGTTTCTCTCCTCTCAGTGGAGCTGATTGGACCTAGTAGTGTCTAAAGCTTCTTTCAGCTTTAATTTTCCTGGATCCAGGACCTTGTCCAGAGTCTCAGGGCTTATCAAAAGTAGGGATGGACCTCAAAACAGTCTCTTGTTCCCCAGGTCTAAGCACCGCTCCCCCTCTTTTCCCACCATGATGAGCTTCTCTCTGTATTAAATTTCTCCCTTGTTTTTTCCCCTCCAGTTTTCTAGCTGCCTGTGAATTTAAAATACAAAATGAATATAGGAATCTGGGTAGGAAAATAAAACAACTCAACCCTAAATCATTGAGGTAGAAAAATCTATATTTACCTATAGATCTATCTTGAGTTAGGGAAGGCCTGGAATTTGATATCAGACTAACTACTCAAACATAATTGGCTTTGGAAATTCATATTCTTAGCATTTTGTTGTTGAATGAATGACTCCACAAATTCCCGTCAGCTCTTCCTTTTGTATTTGCCTATCCTAAACCTTTTAACACGTTTCCATCACCCCAGAAGAAATATACATATTTAAATTCTCATCAATCTTACATGCAGGAACTATTATCAATCTTCATTTTACAGATGAGTGAACAGAGGCCAGAGACTTTCCCAGGGACACAACTGATAAGAGGGAGGATTTGGTCCTGAATCCTGGCAGCTGACCATTTAGCATTAACTTTTTTAAAATTTATTTAATTGGAAGCTAATTTCTTTACAACACTGTTGTGGTTTTGGCCATATAGCATCAACTTTTGACCACCACTCTCTGCTGCCTGAGAAGTATTCTGATTTGTCTGTATTCTCCCTCTCAGGAACAGGGGTACTTTTATTGTACCAATGATGAAATATGTTTTACATTCGTCTTGCTGTGGGCACCCAGCATACTCAGGGCTCCTGTGGATCAGACTTGAAATGGTTAACCGCTCCTATAAACATCCCTGACTTGAAAGGATTAACCTGGGGAAAGCAGAACTCACACCATGAAATAGGAAAGGCCCTTGCCCTCTGGCATTTCAGCTAGTGCTGAACCAGATATGATGCATTTAAATATGAATTCCCCTCTCCAGTCGGGGGAGGGAGGAATAAATTAGGAGTTTGGGGTTAACATATATAAAATAGTAGATACAAAATAGAAAACCAGCAAGGACCTGCTCTATAGCACAAGAAATTACATTTAGGATCTTGTAATGATCTACAAGGGAAAAGAATCTGAAAAATAATATATAAACACATATACATGTATACTATATATACAAGCATGCATGTTTAGTCTCTAAGTCGTGTATGGCTCTTCATGACTCCATGGACTGCAGCACATCAACAAGTCCCTATCCTTCACTATCTCCTGGAATTTGCTCAAATTCGTGTCCATTGAGTCAGTGATGATATCCACCCATCTAATCCTCTGCCGCCCTCATAACATGTATACATATATATATATATACATAAATATACATATATATGTAATTGGATCACTTTGCTGTATACCTGAAACAAATATGACTTTATAAACCAACTAATTTCACTAAAAAAGAAAAACACTAATTTTGTTGTTTTAACGTACTGCTAAAATAAATTAATTTTCTCCTAAAAAAAATATTCATTCTGCTATCCGGTGGAATGAATCCATGGTGGTGAGACTGAGCTGCTGACTGCCCATGAAATTCCCGCAGCATGATGGAAGCAGGAGCTGAGGGAGCCCTGTACTTCCACTCTGCCCTACCTGCAGATGGGGACCAGTAGAGGCTCTTACAAAAGCAGTGAGGGATGTTTTCAGCTTGCATACATTTGCTTCAAAGGTGGAAGCTTCTGTGATGCCGCGATCAGCCTCTGTCCCTGCCTGGAAGTGATTCACATGCCCATCATGGTTTTCCTCAGGCAGGACTTGAGGCTTCCATGTGGTCTTCCCCTGATGCACTGTGCCTGGGGAGTGATGTGCTCCCTGTCAGTTCAGTTCAGTTCAGTCGCTCAGTCGTGTCCAACTCTTTGCAACCCCAGGAACCGCAGTATGCCAGGCCTCCCTGTCCATCACCAACTCCCGAAGTCCACCCGAACCCATGTCCATCAAGTTGGTGATGCCATCCAGCCATCTCATCCTCTATCTTCCCCTTCTCCTCCTGCCCCCAATCCTTCCCAGCATCAGGGTCTTTTCCAATGAGTCAGCTCATCGCATGAGGTGGCCAAAGTATTGGAGTTCCAATAAACACCCAGGACTGATCTCCTTTAGGATGGACTGGTTGGATCCCCTTGCAGTCCAAGAGATTCTCAAGAGTCTTCCCCAACACCACAGTGCAAAAGCATCAGTTCTTCAGCACTCAGCCTTTTTCACTGTCCAACTCTCACATCCACACATGACTACTGGAAAAACCATAGCCTTGACTAGACGGACCTTTGTTGGCAAAGTAATGTCTCTGCTTTTCAATATGCTATCCAGGTTGGCCATAACTTTCTTTCCAAGGAGTAGGCGTCTTTTGATTTCATGGCTGCAATCACCATCTGCAGTGATTTTGGAGCACAAAAAAATAAAGTCTGACACTTTTTCCACTGTTTCCCCATCCATTTGCCATGAAGTGATGGGACCAGATGCCATGATCTTAGTTTTCTTAATGTTGAGCCTTAAGCCAACTTTTTCACTCTCCTCTCACTTTCATCAAGAGGCTTTTTAGTTCCTCTTCACTTTCTGCCATAAGGGTGGTGTCATCTGCATATCTGAGGTTATTGATATTTCTCCCAGCAATCTCGATTCCAGCTTGTGCTCTATCCAGCCCAGCGTTTCTCATGATGTACTCTGCATACAAGTTAAATAAGCAGGATGACAATATACAGCCTTGACGTACTTCTTTATGACCCTACTGATGCCCCCAGCCACTCTCCAGCCAGTTCTCTCCTCTGCGGTCTAGCAGCTAGAGGGCCCCAGAGCCTGGGGTGCTATCACCCTCCCACCCCCAGCACTCCCCAGCTCAGTCAGTGAGTGGCCACGCCCTCTGTCTGGTCAGTGGGCTGGGAGCCTGCACATAGCTTCCCTTTTTCGCTTGCTATTGTTCTGCTCTGTCACTCGGTAAGGACCCTGCAGTCCATCTGTACGTGTCTCCCCGATATTCTCCATCTCTTGGCCTCCACCACCAGGGTCTAGCTCTGACCTGATCTCCCTGTCACCAAACTTCACTCAAATCCACTCTCCTTACGGCAACTCTCTTTATGGCAACTCTCCTTTCCACCTGCTAAACATGTCACTTTCTTCTCCTGCTGGAGCCTTTGGTGGCTCCCCAAACGATTGGAGCCCGCCATCCATGGTTCTGTGCAACCTGGCCCAGCCCCTCTCTCTCTCTGTCCAGCTTGGTCAGGGCGTCCACCTAGACCTCACATCCTTGCTCCGTCTCTTCGACAGTCCACACACACGTGGGATTCTGACCTCTGTGGATTCTTTGTTTCCTCAAACCTCCCAGGACCTGTTGAGCTTTCCTGCTTTTGTATGTGGTGCACCCTTTGCCTGAAAGCCCTGAATTCTAACCTCCTGGCCTGGCAACTCCAGGGGCGTTTGATGCTCTTTGCTTTCTGTAGACACGAGCAATTCCGTCTTCTGAGCCCCATCAGGCTTCCATCAGCCTTGTGTCGTTCCATAGTCAACTTCTGTTTTCTAGCCTGCTTCCTCCACCAGGCGTGCTCCCCAGTTAATTAATAAGGCTTTGTCTTAGTCATCTGGAGAATCAGAGACTGACTCAGCAATGAAACCTGGCCCAGGGAGGCCTTGGGGTGAGGCTTGGTGGAAAAAGCCTGTCCCTAGCAGTACAGTCACAGACCCTCTTTTCTAATGCCCCTGCTTCCTACCAGATGTTTTCTTTTTTCTCTACAGCTGTGGAAGAGGAGGACAGTAGTGGGGATATACACTTTGTGAGAATTGTGTGGCAATTTTATCTGTAGCATGGAGCTAAATGTGGTGTTTATATAAAACAAGAAGGAAAACAAGCTGAAATGGTTAGACTAAATGTAGGAAGCTACAAGGGTTCTCTTAAATGCGCTTGTCAAAATAAAGCATAAAATCCTCATGCTAAATGTTTAAGGCAGACAAGTTTGAATTAATTTATAGCAAAGCAACTATGTATATATGATAACTTGGGGGAAATAAATTAATCTCTGATTTGTTTTCCCTAGTTTCTAGAATAACTTGCTAAAATACCTTCAAATTTCAAGGCTTATAAGCCAGAAGCAAAAACAACAATACAGTATATTAACGCATATATATGGAATTTAGGAAGATGGTAACAAGAACCCAACATGCGAGACAGCAAAAGGAATGCAGATGTATAGAATAGACTCGTGGACTTTGTGGATGAGGGTAAGGGTGGGATGATATGGGAGAAGGGCATTGAAGCATGTTAATTGTCATGTGTCTAATCAATCGACAGCCCAGGATTGATGCTCGGGGCTGGTGCAGTGAGATTTCCCGGGGTGGAGGGAGGAGGGAGGGGGGTTCCGGAGGGGAAGCATATGTAAACCCATGGTGATATCATGAGAATGTATGGCAAAAACAATAAAAAAAAATAATAATAAAAAAATGGAAAAAAAATTTCAAGGCTTATAACAGCCTCTTAAAAACAAGATACTTTAAAATGAGGTGCTAGAAAGTGGGTACTTTTCATATATTATTGATGAGTGTGTAATTTGGAGTAATCTTTCTAGAAGGTGATTTAGTGATTTGTATCAAACATATTACCTTGTAAATACCTTTTGATCCAGAAATTTTGCCTCTAAGATCATACCCTAAGGAAATAATGAGACAATGAATGAAAGGAGAATATAAGGATTTTAATCACAAAGGGAAAAAAAAACAACCTATGAATAAATTTTGTTATTTCAATTCAGTGGGCAAATATGTGCCCATTAAAAATTCTGGGTAAGACAAGCTACATGGATGGTCACACTAGAATCAAAAGTGAATCATAAAGTAATATTATAGTTTGTTCCCATTTCTGAGCATATAGTCAATATGGTTATGCAGCTATAGATATAAGTTGGAAACATATACACCAAAATGTTAATGATCATGATGATGACAGAAAAAATAACAAAAACACCTGTCCCTGTCATGGACTGTTGGCCAGTGGCTAGACTAGTACTTCTGCCCATTCTCCTCCAACAAGAGAACATTCTAAGGTAGAAACAGCCGGAAGTGATGCCCAGAGCACTTGATCTGAGATAGGGAATAAGCCAAACATGAGCTGGATACAGCACGTCTTCACTGGGACCATTTTCAAGGCGAAAGGACCTGGTGAGGGCCAGATTAGGGACCTCGGGGTCTCACACTCAGATTCAGATCCCAGGTCAGTGTGTTATTCTGCTCACTCTACTCTGCTTCAGTGAGTCTCTTTTCTTACCTGAAAATAAGAGATGACAACACACTCCCTTTGCAGAGGACATCCCAAGGTCTCTGTGCTTTGTTCAGGAATGGGAAAGTGACAAAACAGCACGGTGAGACCGCTTATCATGACCTGTTGAAACTATGGGAGGAATAAGCTGGAGAAATCAAAACAGAGGTAAAAGATGGAGAGAACAGAATCTCTGTGGCATCATTTTAACTCTAGAACTATGTCAGAACCAGTAAAATCTACTCCTATTTATTTCTATGAACCAGTAAATTTTCCTTTACTGTCTTAAGCCATTTTGATTTGGATCTATTACTTGCGGCTTGAAGACTTCTGACTCATCCATAATTTCTCATGGCTATTGGGGGACAGAATCAGCTGTATTGCTAGTGTGAAATGAAAATGCAGGGCACATTGGTGAAAAAAGTATTAATATCTAAGATTTCCAGGCTCTGGGCGAAGAGCATTAAACAAAACATGGGACCCTCCTAAGCACAAGGCCCTTTGTAAATATACAGACCTCATCAAATAAACTAACATCTGCATACTGATTAGGAAACCCCAAGGCATGTAGCAAGCATTCGGTAAACGAGGTCTTTTGTCTTTCTGGCCAGACCAGGTGAACTTTTGAGAACCCTGGAACCAGATTTATGAGCTTATGGACAAGAACTCAAAGAGCAACAGATGGTCATTTGTTGAGAGAGGGATGGAGTTTGATTGAAAAACTGGAAAGATCATCTCAGCTTCTGTGGAAAGAATGAATTTTGGGTGGGGAGAAGGGAGGGGAGCATGGAAGCTGGACCAGCTAGGAGGCTGGTGCAGTTGTTCAGCTGCTTTGGGCCAAAGAGGAGTTGCAGAGATGAGAAGCGGTGAACAGATTCAGCAGACATTGTGATCTTAGTGGGTTAGGAGTATGACAGGGAAGGGGAAGCCTCAGGGGTGACATGTAGTTTGGGTTGAGCTCTATTCAGGGATGAGCCACGCTTGCATCATGCAAAGGTGGCTCTAGAGTTAAAACGAGCCCCTAGGGCTTTGTTTTCTCCATCTCTGGGGTTTGATGGTGCTGTTTGGCGAGCAAGACAGAAGGAGGCCTGACTCTAGGCTGCCATGTGTTTTTACTATGCATATTTCCCTCAACTTTCACAATAGCCCCACAGAATGGGGGGCTTTTACCATTTTATTAAATTGAGGTATAGTTGATTAGTAATTTGTCAGTTTCAGGTGTTCAGAAAAATGATTCAGTTTTGTATACATATATGTATATTCAGTTATATATAATATTATTAATTAATATAATATTATATATACACATATATTCTTTTTCAGATTCTTTTCCCTTATAGGTTATTGCAAGATACTGAGTATAGATCCCTGTGCTCTACAGTAGGTCCTTGTTGTTTATCTATTTTATATATAGCAATATGTGTATGTTAATCCCAAGCTTCTAATTTATCCCTCTCTCTTTCCCCTTTGATAACCATATGTTTGTTTTCTATGTTTGTGGGCTTATTTCCACTTTGTATATAAGTTCCTTTATATCAATTTAAAGATTCCATATATAAGTGTTATCATATAGTGGAATATTACCCACATAAAAAAAGGGTGAAATAATGCCTTTTGCAGCAACTTGGATGGACCTAGACATTAGATGCTAAGTGAAGTAAGCCAGAAAAAGACAAATATCTTTCACCATTTTATAAAAGGGAAAATGAATAAAAATTTTGATAGCACAGGTGACAAATGGGACAGCCTGGGAGAGGTTTTGTTAGGTTCCAAAGCCCCCTGACAGCCCCCCAGTGCTACCCAGGGCACGTTAAGCTCCTCTTCTCTTCAGTAATCACCTGGAGAACCAGGAGCTTTAAGTTGGTGGAGGTTGGAGCAGGAAGAACTCAGGCTGGCTACTGGCCCACTGAGGATGGGGTCCTGGTTTCCAGGGCTCCTCTCTGTGTAAACCTGGGCAAGTGACTTTCCTCTCATGTCTCAGTTTACCTTTCTGTCAGTGGGATGTCGGTGACCCTTCCCTCTTTGCATGGTGACACAGGACTGTGGTTGCCAGTGACTCTGGGGTCTGCAGGGTGCTGCTCTGATGGTGGCAGACACCAGCATTCTGAGATCCTGCAAATGCTCTTTCTGCTATTGCTCCACTTCAGGCATCAGTGAAACAACGCAGGGTTGGTTGTCATCGGAGGCAGAGTACAGTGTGGCGCTTAAAACTGGAGACATGCAATGACAACTGAGCTCAGGGTACAAACTCAGACACTTCCCAGAGCCCCTGGTGATGGCAGGCTGCCTGGATTCAAATTTTGGCCCTGATGTTTCCCAGTGATAGTCACATAATCTCTTTGTGCCTCAGTTTGCTCATCTGTAAAATGGGTATAGGAATAGTGCCTGGCATAAAGCATTATTGAGGGTTAAATGAAAAGATGCATATGGAGTACTTAGTACAGTGCTGGTCACATGACAATGCTTGCACCCTAGCTACAAGCGAATCTGGCAAAGCTCATTGGAGAAATGAAAGCATATCTCCACACAAAGAAATGTAGGCAAATGTTAATAGCAGCACTTTCCATAATAGCCCAAACCTTGAAATGATCCAGATGTTCATCAGCTGGTGATTGGTAAATAAAATGAGATACATTCATAAAAGAACACTATTCACCAATAAAAAGGCAGATGAATAAACCTCAAAATGGTTATGCCCAATGAAAGACTCAGCCAAAAAGAACCATAGAATGTCTGATTTCATTCATGTGGAATGTCCAGAAAAGGGAAATCTGGAGACAGAAAGCAGGTCAGTGATTGCCTGGGGCTGGAACAAGAGTGGGGCTGAGCACACAGGCTCATGAAATTTACATTTCTGGAATGATGGGGATTTTCTAAAAACTAGACTGTGGCGAGGGATGCGTATCTCTGCAAATTTTCTAAAAATCACTGAGCTGTAATTTAAAATGTGTGAGGTTTATGGTTTGCAAATTATATCTCAAGGAAGCTATTTAAAAGTAAATCGGGTTGAGGGGGCATTCAAGATTCAGGCAAGGGAGTTTTCCAACTAAGAAGAGATTTTGAAGGTTCTAGAAAGGCATTAAGAATGGTAAATGCCCACTACATATTTCTTCTTTATGACAATCTAGGGACATTAGTCTCTTCACACATGGGTGCTGTTATTTCAGGTGTGTCTGACTCTGTGTGACCCTAAGGACTATAGCCCTCCAGGCTCCTCTGTCCATGGGATTCTCCAGGCAAGAATACTGGTGTGAGTTGCCATGCCCTCCTCCAGGGGATCTTCCTGACTCAGGGATCGAACCCGGTAACTTTTATGTCTCCTGCATTGGTAGTTACTTTACCACTAGTACCACCTGGTAAGCCCTAGTCTATTCATACCCTCTGGTAAATGAGGAAACTGAGGCCCCAAAAGTAAGCTTTTAAAAAAATAATCTTTTAAAAGAAGATGTTCAAGCCACCCCCACCAAGAAGCTCGTCATCACATTAATACTTCTTTTTGAAAAAATTGAAGTATCGTTGATTTACAATGTTATGCTAATTTCTGCTGTACAGCAAAGTAACTCAGTTATAAGCATGTAGATTCCTTTTCTTATATTCTTTTCCATTGTGATTTATTCCAGGAGATTGTATATAGTTCTTTTTGCTATATGGTAAGACCTTGATGTTTATCCATTCCAAATTCTCACGTTTTTAAAAAGCCCTTTACCTCTCTAGGGCTTCCCTGGTGGCTCAGAGGTTAAAGCATCTGCCTGCAGTGCATGAGACCTGGGTTCAATCCCTGGGTCAGAAAGATCCCCTGGAGAAGGAAATGGCAACCCACTCCAGTACTCTTGCCTGGAGAATCCCATGGACGGGGGAGCCTGGTGGGCTACAGTCCACGGGGTTGCAAAGAGTCGGACATGACTGAGCGACTTCACTTTCACTTTACCTCTCCAAGTCTCAATGTCCTCATCTGATAATGGGAGTCACAAAGATTAAGAGGAATAACTAGTTTAAAATAGAAGGTTGACATGGAGCAAAGGATTAAAATGCAAAGCATCATAATCTAAACTCCCTATTTAAAGCTTATTCATAAACATTCATCTTTAGCAGTTAATATTAGCTCTAAAATTCATTGAATTTTTTAAAAACATGGCTATTTATCTTTGAAAGGTACATGGTATCGATTCCATTGACAGCTTCTCAATGTGAAGGAAAGTTCTGTTGCACCCAAATGAACACAAAGGTACAGTCAGCACGTGTCAGAATTGGAAGCGATATTTGCCATGTGGGATAAAGCACAACATTGAATTAAGTTCAGCAATTACAATCAAATGCATTCTAATCAGAAAGGAGATAATGAAAGGAAAATACCTGTTACCACCAAAGATATGTTTCCCGAGAGGCTTATTTTTAGTAAATGTTGTAACAGATTTACCTGATCTTAATGATTTAATGGTTTTTGACAGAGTTGAACAATTACCCAGCTGTAACAGCGGGACAGAGAGCTGCCCACACATATGAGCTGCCTCAGTTGCATCCTTTATTATCTCTTTCCTGGAGCTGGGATCCTGCCTCCTCCCTGAACACCCCCTTCACAGGCTTGCTCATTAAAACCCTAGAGCCCACATACTAACACACACACTTAATTAGCTCTTTCCTTCCAGGAGTTCCAGCTGTTTTCAGGGTGAAGTCATCAGTCATCGATACTCACGGCCCTCTCTTTGTGCTTTCTGCTGCCACATTAGACTGGTCCCTAAATTCCTGATCCATAGCTTCTTAGTTAGGTCTGTTAATCAGCATTTCTGTGTAACAAGCTTCACTTAAATCTCAGTGACTCACAGCAGCACTGTGAGTCCTCTCAGATCTGTGCATTGGCTGTGGTTCTGACGACTTCAGCTCAATGTGGTTTCTAGCAAGTGAGTTGGGTTCAGGTCTTTTCCGTGTGTCCCCTTGTCTTGGGACCTAGGCTGAAAGAGCTGTGGTTCCTTGGAGCACGCTTTCTCCTGGCAGAACATATTACTGAACCCCGGTTGGCTGCTTGCCTGGGTTCAGAAGCCAATAATTTGAGAAACAAGTGTCAGGAGAAAGAAAAGATGCTTTGACCAAGAAAGCTGGCAATCGCGGGAGGTGGGGAACTTGTGTCCAGGTACCAACTCTGCAGATTCTGCTCAGTCATGACAGTTTTTAAAGGGAAAAATGGGAAAGAATCTCAGTGAATCTTCAAGGCAGGAGGTTGGGTTCTGCATCATTGTCCTTTGTGTGTGGACTGGCTGACTCTTTCTTTGGTTGTTATCTTGCCTGCTGTTGGGAGTAGAGCTTGTCATTTTTTTTTTTTTTTTTGTAAGTGACTTCTTTTTATCTAGGAAAAGAATCAACATGTTAGACAAGACATGGTATGTATTCAGGAGAGCAGAAGTCAGGAGTTAGGCTAAGTTGCCTGGTGATCTCATAAAATTAGGTTCTTTTAAGGTTACAGGAGACTAGAAATGGGCAAACAGGAAAGGTGCAAAAGATCTGCTTTCAAGCACAAAAGGCCAAGTGAAACTTGTAAGCACATTTCAAGCCTTGTATGGAATGTTGCATATCACATCTGCTCTCATTTTATTGGCTCAGAATCACTCAGCCTACCAAAAGACCTGCAAAGGACCTGGGTCCTTAATCCTGTTACAGGAAAGAGTGGGAGACCTGGGCCCAGTATTCCAATCTACCACACCAAGGAAACCGAGAGTAGAGGCTTTGCCTCTTTGAACATTATTTTTCTCATCTTTAAAGTGGAGCTGTTGACACCATGCAGAGTTAAGATAGAAATAAATGAGGCAATGAAGGGGAAAGTACCACTTCAGCTATGAAGAACAGCAGAAGTATTTGTTGCTCTTCATACAACAGATACTAGGTCTCATAGATTTTTCTCCCCCACACAATGTCTTCTTTGCAGTGCACATATGATAAAGGAGTAAAGGAACATTTCCCAAACTGCTTTAACACCATTGCTTTGGCCAGCGATTGTTTTGCTGCTCCCTAAGCTAGTCCTTCTGGAAGAGGAAATGGCAAACCCACTCCGGTATTCTTGCCTGGAGAATCCCATGGACAGAGAAGCCTGGTGGGCTCCAGTCCATGGGGTCACAAAGAGTCAGACACAACTGAGCAACTTAGCATAGCATAACCTAGTTCCTGGAGAAGGGAATAGCAACCTACTCCAGTATTCTTGCCGGGAGAATTCCATGGGCAGAGGAGCCTGGTGGGCTACAGTCCATGAGGCTGCAAAAGTCCTGGACACGACTGAGTGATCGGACATGACACGACTTGCATTCACTTTCAACCTAGTCCTCAGGCTTCCCAGGTGGCTAGTGGCTAAGAACCAGCCTGCCACTACAGGAAACATAAGAGATGCAGGTTCGATCCCTGAGTCAGGAAGATCCCCTGGAGAAGGACAAGGTAAACCACTCTAGTATTCTTGCCTGGAGAATGCTATGGACAGAGGCGCCTGGTGGGCTATAGTCCATGGGTTGAAAAGAGTCAGACACAACTCAAGGGATTTAGCACACACGCATGCAATCTAGTCCTCTGTTTTCTGGTAATAATACCTTGATACTCCTTTGAGAAACCAGAAAACACCCCTCCCTCACTGTCACTTCACGGGGTCAGTGCAGACTGTTTATCTACAACTATAACTCCAAAAATGGATTCGTAACCCGGGTCTATCTGATCTGAGAGCCTGAGATGTCTTAGGATTATAATCGGGTCTGCAGTGAGCACACGTCACAAGCCTGGTTAATTAAAGCCAAGCCGGGACTATCGCAGCAGCTATTTAGAAAGAGCCTTTTTTTTTTTTAAACTTGGCATTTTCAAGCTAGTAGACAAACTTGGAGATGCTAAGGGGTTGTCTTGCTACCCTGTGGGGGTTGAATAAAGTCAACACAGACGAAAGCAGAATGAAGCAATGACGAGAGCCAATTTTCTGAGTACGTTGACCGAGTATCTGGAAACAGTCATCCCCTGAAATAACCATATGTCTGGCCTTTCTGTTACATGAGTCAATGCTTTTTTTGTTTTGTTTAAGGTACTTTGAGTTGGATTTCTATTAAAAGAAAGCTGACTGATACAGAAATAGAATTCCTCCAGAACAAATACAGAACATGTGTCAAGGCTTCCCGCTGATCACTTGGGTAAGGCTAATCAGACGTAGGAGAACTTATGCATCTGTACTGGTTCTGCTGCTGATGTTGTTCAGTTGCTAAGTTGTGTGCGACCCTTTGTGACTCCATGGACTGCAGCATTCCAGGCTCCAGTCCTGGCATCACTGTCTCCCAGAGTTTGCTCAAACTTGTGTCCATCGAGTCGGTGATGCCGTCCAACCATCTCATCCCCATGACCCCCTTCTCCTCTTGCCCTCAATCTTTGCCAGCATCAGGGTCTTTTCCAATGAGTTGTCTCTTCATATCAAGTGCCTCAAAAGGAGTTCCCTCCCACTATTTCTCACTTGGCATCACATAGAAAGGGAGGTAAGAAATGGAAGGGATGAGGCCCCAAACATCGTCAGAGATCTAAGTCCCCAGTGGACAACCTCAGAAGAGCTAACCTCGTCTCCTGATATGCTAACCCCATCTACTTTAGCTAATGATGACACCTGTCTCCCTCTCTCCAGCTGTCAAGTGCTTCCACCACTTGACCTAGGGACCTTCTGCCCAGGCTGAAGTCTTTCTTAAAATCCTCAGTTGACTCTGCCTCATATCTATGGCTCCTGACTAAGTCTTTTACATGGAACAGCCCAGAGACTCTGTGGGCTCTGGAAACAGACAGAGCAGGCACTCATGTGTTAAACCCCAGACCTATCACTTACCACACGTATGGAATGAGCACACCACTTAAACTCTCTGAGTTTCAAGTCTCCTTTCTTTAACACAGATATAGTAACATCTTTCTCCAAGGTTGTTGTGAGATTATAATGACGTGATAGGTAAAAGGGCTTTACATAGCATGCAGTAGGCATTCAGTACCTGGTAGGTATTATCATGTTCATTTCTTTTTTTCTTTCTTGCATTTTGTGCTATTTATTTGGTTCGCTGTCTGCCCTACTCAAGTGGACTGCAGGAAGGTGAGGCCAGGCATGACTATGATGGTTCTTTGCATTCCTTATCTTTCTAGTAAGATCTCATCACAGAATGGTTCCTTAATAACCTGACTTGAGGGAGAATAGATGAAGAAAATATGTGTACGTGATGACCTAGAGGAAAGAAGGTGGAGAAATGAGGCAGTCAGCCACTTACTCAGCCGTCCCTGACTGAGCTCTTTCTCTGGATCAAACATTTAGGATAAAGGGATAGTGTCTGAGGAGCTCGGTCAAGTGGAGAAGACCAGGCGAAAGCCAACAAATAAAACTAGAGCATTTCCTTTGGTTACAGATAACAGAAGTCCATGCCAACAGTCTTGAACAAGAGGGAGACATGTTATATAGATGTTGGAGTTTTCATTTTCAACAGGTTTTAGGAAGGAGGGAGGGTGGGAGCAACTGAGTCGGCTCAGGACACTTTGTCGGGAGTGTCACTATTAACAGAGCCTCGGCCACCCTCCCACTGCCTAGGGGAAGTGTTCCTACTATGGAGAGAGATGCTCTGATTGGCCCTGTTTGGGTTATGCATTCACTTTCAGACCAGTCAGAAGGCCCTCCCATGTCAGGGTTTGGAGGCCATTTCTTGGGAAGGTGCGTCATGAACAAGGCAGCCCCAGAGAAACGGCTTCTACGGCATTCGGCTCTAAGTACAGGTTTGTACACTGTCCTTGATGAGGTGTGAAAGAGGTCAAGGAAAGTCTCCAAGAAGAGGTGATCATCGCGTGTGGTGGCCTTGAGAGCAGTTCATGAAAGAATCCAGATGAACAAACTTGACCCTGAAGGAAAGGGGACTTAGTGAGGTTTAAGAACTGAAACGCACGGAAGGCCCTGTTGGGCCAAATTTCCCCTCAGAGGATTGTTATAATCACAGAGAGAAAATACCTCAAACAAACTGGGCCTTTTGAGCATCTGAGTTGGTCAGGAAGGCTGGTTTAGGGTGTAGGGGTCACTTTCCACATGAGCTGGAGGCTTTCTATAATGTCAGGGAGGGACGATGGTAGGGGAAAGCAAGAGAGAGTAAAAAATGTGGGTTCTACTTCAACTTAGCCACTTACCAGCTGTACAATGATAAGGAATTCTTCTCCATAAGGCTCAGTTATCACATCTGCGACGTGGAAGAAATCATATTTATTTCTCAGCCTGGATGTACAGGTTAGGGCAGAAGATGTGTTTGAAACCATCTAGTAAGAATTGGCAGGACCAGGAGGCCCATCCACATCCATGAGTTTCTTTTTACATTGTACGTTTGCTTCCTATGCTGTTCCCAGAATTCTGATAATCCTTTTGATGGATGAGTTTTGGGAAGAGTCCATAATAGCAACATTCATTTGTCAGGAACTCAGTGACCCTGACTGTTTCAGCGACCCTTTCATAATCCTGGGGACTGGCTGGGAGGGAGGCTTCCATACATGTGCTGAGTAGAGCTTGTTCTAGTTACAGCTTTCACTCTTGATAACTGCACATTTTTTGTGTGGGTTTTTTTAAATTGTTTTTCATGCATGGTCCCATGGACCCTGGCTGTGCCCACTTTTTCTGGTCAAGTCTTTTTCAGATGCTTAATCTCTGGAATTCCAGCAAAGAAACCTCTGCAAGGCATTACTCCAGTCTCAGGAGGAAGCCCTGGCTCCAGTACCATAATTCCCCTATTTCTATCCAGCTCATGGAAAGGCAAGCGCATTCCCCAGACACCTCACTGCACAGCAGAGGCCAGCACAAACTGACGGCCATTATTTTATTTAATCCTTGGTTGTTCCATGGGCCCACTGGTGGGAAGGGAAGCAGTTTCCGAGAGGACTTGGAGAGCGGCAAACACGTGGCATTGGAGGTACAGACCGAGGTTCTAATCCTGCTCTGCTGCTCACCAACTGTGAGGCCTGGGGCGAGCTCTATAACCCGTCCGACCTTGCTTGTTATCTGTGAAATGGTAGTAGCATCACTGGGTCATGGTAAAGCTCGGGTGAGATACTTTCCGAAAGTGCTTCTATGAAACGGCATCTGGCTTGTGGAAGGGACTCAGGAAGTGTTAGTCTCATTCCACTTCTTTCAGGTGAGAATCGCAGGCATCCTGAGTCCTTCTTCTCCCCAGTGGCTGGCATCTAGTATAACAAGGTTCTTTCTGTACTTCACTGAGGATGCTTGGCTCTTTTCGGTGGTAACAGGTATAAAAGGAAGGAAGTGGGGGTTGGAACCAGAGATGTGTGCATAACGGCAGGCTTGTATTTTGCACATGGAAACATGACCACCGAGTTTGTGGCCCCATGGACTGTAGCCCCCAGGCTCCTCCATCTATGGAATTCTCCAAACAAGAATACTGGAGCGGGTTGCCTGTTCCTCCTCCAGCAGATCTTCCCAACCCAGAAATTGAACCCACATCTCTTGCGTCTCCTGCATTGGCAGGTTCTTTACTACTTGTGCCTCCTGAGACATCCCCATGAAAATAGTTAGTGGTCAGTTAATGCTCGCCAGTACTGGTAGGAGTTTCACACCTTCTAGTGATCACCTTCATTTGGACCCGGAGCTTGATGTATCACCTCACAGGGTAATGTGGGTGCAGGGGGACAGGCTAGGCCGGTGACCTCAGGTGAGCAGACAGGAAAGGCTGTTGGGGAGGAAGTCACTTGGCCTCCTCCAGTTCATTGTTTTCTGGGTCTCAAGTTTGTCTTTGGAAGGGTCTCTGAGATACACCAATAGAAAGGGAATGGTTTATGAAGAGATCAGAGGGAAAGGCGATGCCCCTGGAACACGAACTGCTAGCGCAGCCCACCAGTACCATTTATCCACCAGCAGTGTTACAGGTCTGCCTAAGCAAAGGTGGAAACCACCCACCCTGTGTCACTCATTAGAAAGGATGCTATTGTCTCAGGAAGAACAGAGGAGGGAGAGGAGGCAGACACGCATTAGAACTGCAGTAAGTGTGAATGACCCAGACCTCACTTTTCAACTATAAAATTGATTTTTAAGGAAATGAAAAAAAAAAAAAACACCTTAAAATGTTCTGGGAAAGAATGCAGGCAGGGAGATGAGAAACTGATACTGAGATGAGCCAAGCAGCCCAGCCCAGTGGATAAGAGTTCAGACTTTAGAATCCAAGGCCTAAGCTTCTTCACAGACTGTGTGTGACCTTGAGAAAATCAGTCAGTTCACCAAACTCGCATTCTCCCATCTTTTGAAAATAATTGTATAAAATGCATTGAAAATGCTTAGCATCGTGCCTCGGTCTACATCTCTCCTTTCCTTATTAAATGATGTTTTTGTTGTTTTGTCTGCCCTGGATCCTTTTATCTGGGAATAGCTGCCCATTTCTGTTGGGAAACCAGCTCCTCTTCCACTACTATTTGTCTGTGGTTTAGGAGGAACTATCTTCCTTCTCTGGAGTGGACTTCATGAACCATCCTGTCTGAATCAGAAAATTCCACAGTAATTGGTTTAGGGTTAGGTAATCCCCATACCGGGACACCCTAAGTACGGCTACCTAAGTATATGGCTCAATGGTAAAAAATCCACCTGCCAGTGCAAGAGATGCAAGAGACGCGGGTTCGATCTTTGGGTTGGAAAGCTCCCCTGGAGAAGGGCATGGTAACCCACTCCAGTATTCTTGCCTGGAAAATCCCATGGACAGAGGAGCCTGGCAGGCTGTAGGGTCTTAAAGAGTCCTACGTGACTGAGCGACTGAGCGCGCGCACACACACACACACACACACACACACACACACACACACACACACACACACA
>ML661891.1:15903781-15927770 GCA_007570785.1 Antilocapra americana | reverse complement strand
ACACACACACACACACACACACACACACACACACACACACACACACAATGACCATCCCGGCTCAATGAGAGACAGCTCTAGGCCTTTTGCTGGAGTTACTGAGTTAGAAAAGCATGTTATTTCATTATGTATTCTATCAGGTTAGAAAAAGATGTATTCCACTGCATATGCTAGCTGGAAGATCGGAAGCTAGGGATGGTAGAAGTAATTTAGCCATGATTTGACTAAAATGTGTCTGATAATACAGCCCAAACAGAGGAAAGTAGAATTGAAAGAGATGGAAGGAGATAGTTTCTTGATGACTTTGAGCTCTGGGTCCAGCTGAGTCTGATGCCAGACTAAAACCTTGCATGAGCTGGGTTTCCTTCTGCAATCCACAATAACTGATTAGATGGAGCCAGCAAACATGGCTGTAAGTGCCCAGTTCACCAAATATTCCTGCAGAAGCTAAAACAGAGATTCTGCTCAAGGGACCCCAGAACTGTCTTCACATCATGAGTCTATCAGCATCTATCACCACATTTCCTGTCTCTTCTTTGTCACTGACCCATCGTGTGGCTTTGGGGATGGGAGTCAAAACCACCCAACTTTGTCTCTCGGGAGGGGCCTGGATATCTCCTTTCTGTGAGCTGGTGTGTGTTCTTTACAGTAATATTTTCTCATGGTAAATAAGGTATTACTGGAAAGAAAAATTTAATGATCAAATTAGTTTGTGAACCCTGGGTTTAAAAAGAGAAAACATGTTTTTAACATTGCAGGACTTCTCAGAGCCTTTATTGCACTAATGTTCCTAGATCTAGGTACTTTCTGAAAGAGATTCTGAATAAATAACACTTGCCAGATATGGTCGACCATGAAACACTTTCCCTGGAAAAATTTTCATTGGACTAGTGTTCTCTGAAACCAAGTAAAACACAGCTGCAGAGATAACTGAGCAGCATCTTAATGTGTGGGAAGAGATTTAACATGGTTGGGGCTTTAACTAGTAGGTCCTACCTGTGCATATATTCATTCAAATGTTTAATGAGCACCTACCTTGCACCAGGCTCGGTACTAGTATTGCCTTGTACTAGGATTGGGGCTATAGAAATTAACAAGGCATTGGTTAATTTCTCAAGCGGCTCACAAAATAGAGGGGATGGTGGGAACACACATACACGCACACACACACACACAGAAAATTGTGGTGTGGTGCGCTGAGAACTACCACTGGAAGAGCTGGAAAGAAAGCATAGGAACTGAGCAGGCAGCACGGAGCAGAGAGCAGAGAGAGGCCTCCACCCAGACTGGGAGATGGAGGACAGATTAATTTCAAGTGATCACAGAGAGACAAGGCATGCACCAGGATTTGGATACAGAGGAAAGCACGCACACACAGGAGAAACACGTGAATTAAAGGCCGGATATTTGAAAAACAAATAGGGCGGTAGTTTTATGAGAGTGGAGTATGGAGATAAGTGGCTGATTGCTAAGTACAACCCAGATGGTGAAGACTTTTGTGGAAAAATCGGGACCTTCTTTTGTATGTAGCTGGGAACCTCAAAGGTTATAGCTTTTTACCTGTTCAGGTACATCTTTCTATAGTTACCCTGGAGAAATGGAAATTTTGAATTGGGAGGGAGATGATATGGGGGTGTGAAAACCATGCAAGTTTCTCTATGGTGAGCTCCTGACATGCCAGGAAATGGCTCCTTACATTTCCAGAATGTTTGAACAATAATCTGAAGTCTATTTAATGCTCATTTTGGGAACCAGACAAAACCCTTAAGCAAATGCTCTCCCAAGCTCTTGAGCCCACAAAGCATAGCATGCAAGGGCATTTCTGAAAGGAATACTGAGCCGGGGCAGTCATGATGGTGATTACTATTCTGCAGTGAAATACTGTCTTTCTGGAAAGGATTAAAATTATTATCTAATTGAGAAGAATTGGAAGCCTTAAGGAAGGGAATTACTTCTTTCAGGAGTACCCCAAGGAGGTTTCCTATATTCAGATAAATCAGTAAGTTGTTCCTTCTCCACAAAAATCTGTGGCTGCAAACTGTTCCAATTTGGCGGAGTGACTGGTTGAATTAGACAAAGAGAAAAGCCGCTAGCCAAAACTTCAGGCTCACATTAGTTCCAGAGTCCCGTAGGGTCATGATGGTTGTCTAGATGAGAATCTTTCCCTGTGTCTTCTAAAAACCCACACAAATGAAGAGATGGAGGTGAGAGTGAGAGAGCGAGAGACTAGAGCCACCATCGTCCGTACCCACGGCATAAGTAAAATGCAAAGAATGTACCTCTTCAATGTATACCCTGGGGAAAACAGAAGTGTAACACTAGCAGAGGCAGTTTCAGAATTTACTTAAAGGTGCAGAGTCTGGTGGGAAGTATTGATAAATAGAAAATGGAAGAGGGGCCTTACTAATAATGGAGCATAAATGACTTCCAGAAAGGTTCACCCTACAGGAGAAGGTTTCACTCTAAGTAAGACGTGTAGAGGATAGATGGTAGCTGTGGAAAGACCCTGATGCTGGGAAAGATTGAAGGCAGGAGGGGAAGGGGACGACAGAGGATGAGATAGTTGGATGGCATCAGCGACTCGATGGAGATGAGTTTGAGCAGGTTCCGGGAGCTGGTGATGGACAGGGAGGCCCAGTGTGCTGCAGTCCATGGGGTCGCAAAGAGTCAGACACGACTAAGCGACGGAACTGAACTGGAGTGGTAGACCAAAGCATTGGCTAGTGGGTCAGAAAAAGAAAGGGGCTTAGAAAAGGGCAAAAGGAAGTTGTGCAGGAAGAGATGAGGCAGTGTTGGGAAAGAGAGGGACACACTGAACCCAGCCTCCCGCACTCAGTCAGTTTCTGCGCCATCTGAGCCACCAGGGAAGGCCTTAGCAGGTGTGGGTGGGACCAACGGAGGCCTGGTAGTGAGGGAAAGAAGGCAATGACTAATGAAAGGAGCATACGGAAACAACCAATGCGCCAGAGATGAAAGAGAGAGAAGGACCATTGGTAAATACATTGCACTTGATGTTAGCAAAGGAGGGTTGCATCGAGAACCTTAGCAAGTATATGACCTCGCCTATGCGATCCCCCCCTGCTCCCATAAGATCACCAAGTATTACAGGCCCAGGGAAATCCAATAAAATAATCATAAATAGGGGAAAAAATCCATAATTGATTACAAGTTACTCTGAGAAGAAAACAGTAAATGAAACTTACACTTTCTCAGAAGATAAAAACTCTTCAGAATGAAAAAAATCCATGCAGTAGAGAAAAATAGAAACACAACACTTCAACATAATAAGTTAGAATTCAGACTAAAAAGCATAATAAAATAAAGAAGACTTAATAAAACAACACAATAGCAAGGTACAAGCGTTTAAATGGTTATAAATATTTATGCCCCAAATAATACAGCAGCAAATTTCATAAAGCAGAAAACCTGGGAGATGCAAGAAGTAATAGAAGAATGTAATAATTTCAAACGACTCTTCTAGCACAAATAAAATAACAATGACAACTTTAATACATTTCTTTAAGTAAAAATTTGTCCCTGTGACTCAGTGGTAAAGAATCTGCCTGCAATGCAGGAGATATGGGTTTGATGCCTGGGTCAGGAAGATCCCCTGGAGAAGGAAATGGCAACCCACTCCAGGATTCTAGCCCGGGAAATCCCATTGGCAGAGGATCCTGGTGGGCCACGCCCCTTGGTGTCTCAGAAGAGTCGGACACAACTTTATATATCAATAATTTTCAGAAACCACTTTGTACAATATTTTTGTTTGATATGAAAAGTTACCTGAGTCCAAAAATCACCACTTACAGTAAGATCAGTGATTTTGGACAAGAGTGTCACGGCAATTGATGGAAGAATTATCTTTTTGACAAATTATGTTGGGACAACTGAATCTCCATATACAGATGACTGAAGCTGAATTGCCTAACTCACACCATAAATAGATATTAACCTAAAACGAATCATAGACCTAAATTTAAGAGCTAAAACTGTAAAACTCTTAGGAAAAGCATAGGAGTAAATGTTCACAACCTTGGATGAAGGGAAAGCTTTCTTGGATAGGGCAACACAAGAATTAGTCACAGGAAAAAAAGAAAATTGGATTATATAAAAATTAAATGCTTCTGGGACTTCCCTGGCAGTTCAGTGGCTAAGACTCTGTGCTCCCATTGCAGTGGGCCCAGGTTTGATCCCTGATCAGGGGACTAGATCCCATGTGCCACAGTTAAGAGCCTCACGCCACGAATAAGAATAAGAGTTCCTATGCCACAACTAAAGATCCCCTGCATCGCAACTAAGACCCAGCACAGCCAAATAAATATTTTTTAAAATATATACTTCTGTGTTATAAATATTGGAATGAGTTGCCATGCCCTTCTCCAGGGGATCTTTCCAACCCAGGGATCGAATCCAGGTCTCCCACATTGCTGGAAGATCCTTTACCACCTGAGCCACCAGGGAAGCCCAAAAATACTAGAGTGGGTAGCCTATCCACTGGAGAAGTCCAGGGGATCTTCCCGAACCAGGGATCAAAGCAGGGTCTCCTGTATTGCAGGAGGATTCTTTACCTCAGCTACCAGGGGATGATTAAAAATGATTATAAATGATATAATCATAAAATGAAAAACCAATCCACAGAATGGTGGAAAATATTCAGAATTGTATATATGATAGGGGTACAGAACATATAACAAACTCATAATTAAGTAATAAAGCAACCAAATTTTTAAAATAGGCAAGATTTGAATAGACATTTCTCCAAAGAAAATATACTAACAGCTAACAAGCAAATTAAAAGATGCTCAGTGTCATTGCTTATTAAGGAAGTGCAAATCAAAACTACGTGATGCAACTTCATTCTCAGTAGAATGACTGTTATCAAAAAGACAGTTATAACTGTTGGCAGCATATGGATAAATCGAGTCTGCCAAGTTGACTTTAAAAGTCCATATAAATTAAAAGCAAGAATGGCTTTGAGATTCTCTTGGAAGCAATTAAGGGCAAGGTAATTTCATCAGATAGACAGATGGCAGATAGGTACATACATACATACATAGGAGTAAATACAGACTCTGTATATCGCCTAGGCTGGAGCAAGAAACAGCTGACACAAGTCAGTGTAATTGGAAAATGACGTAATAAAACAGCTATTTACAAGGGCGTGGGTAGACAGGCTGTATGAACATCACAAGGGTTTATAAAATTTTCCCAATAAATACAGGGTTGTTAACCAGCTAAGGGCCCAAATATATGAGAAGAGGGAGTAGGTAGCAGAACCTGGAAGAGAGGGTTGTGTAAAAATGGCCAGCTTGAGACGACTGGTGACATTCTGTCCTGGGACACAGGTCAGTCAAGGAGACCCTGCAGGAAGGAGTCAGGAGATTCATACCTTGCTCACTTCTCTATAATCTCCTGCCAGAGCTTCCCCATAGGTATACCTAACCAGAAGCCAAAGACAAGAGAGCAGTGGTGTAGCTCTTTCAAGCCAGCCTCCCGTGGCTTATGACAGAGTGCAGAGGCTTATGGCAAGGGAGAGGGTCTCAGGGGGAAGGGCGGGCCAAGTGGGAGACATGACAGTCTACAATTAAAGCCGTGGTTTTGGCCCCTGAATACACTGAATAAATGTGAACAGAATGGCAAATCCTGAAACATGATCAAGAACAAATGGAAATTTCGTCTAGGAAAGTGACAAAATCCGCCCCCAGATTCTGGGGTGGAAAAAAATGGCCTTGCAAATAGCAGTGTTGAAATGACTGGAGAGACATTTGGAAAATGACAAAAGTATGTCCATGCCTCATACCATTCATCAGGTTAAACTCCAAATGCATCAGAAATCTAAATGCAAAATATTTTAGCTGATAAAAATATTAAAAGAAAACGCAGGCTAATTCTTTCCATCCTGGGAATGCCCAGAGCCTTTTCCCCTGTGACTCACAATTCAAAAGCGTCAGAAAAGACTAATAAACTCAGCTACCAAAATTTTTAAAAATTTTGCATGACAAAGGACATCATAAGCAGTCAAGGTGAAATGAAAAGTCGAGAGAAAATATTTGCAACTTACATCATAAAGGGCTAATCTTATTAATACATTAAAAAGCTCTTCTGAATTGAGGTAAAATGGGCAAAAGGCATAGTTCATAGCAGAAAGAAAAGCAAGGGTTTTTAAACACATGAAAAGATGCTCAACCTCAAACATAATAAAGGAAATGCAAATTTAAACCACACTGAAATGTCCTTTCTTCTCTCTCAGATTGGCAAAAATCCAAGAGTTTGGTAGTACATTATTTGCAAGAAATCATCACCATCATACTTTGATGGTAAAAGTGCAAAATGTCCAAAACCTATAAATGGGAATTTTATATTTATTAATATTACATATATATTTATCCTTTGACCCAGCAATCTTATTTCTAGGAGTCTACCCTAAAGATATACTTCCATAAATATCTGTGGCATTGTGGCAAAAATACCACTATGGCATTATTTCCAAGAGCAAAAAGACTGGAAACACATCAAATATGTATCATTCAGAGAAAGGTTGCGTAAACTAGGCACTTTCACACAAAACCCAGGTCTCTGCCTTGGCAGGCACTCTTCACACTGCGCCACCTGGAAAGCCCCACAATAGACTATATGCAATGCTAAAATTCAATAAAAAATATCTCAGTCTACAGATTGGGAGTTATTTTCTGCATATTTTATTAAGTAAGGAAGCAAGTTATTGAAAATCATTTAGAGTTTGCTACCTTTTTATAAAACCAACGGAAAGTATCAATATATACTATTTATATAAAAAGTGACACCAGATGAATAGTCTGAAAGCTAATTAAAAAGTAACATTTAGCTGTATAGGGGGGACAGATATTTCTCTGAGTGCATCTTTGCATATGGTTTTAACTTTTAAACATATTCAAAAACTAAACAGAAAAACATAAAAAGGCAACCTAAAATTAAAAGTAAATTGAAGTAAACAATGCTGATAATATGTTAAATTTTTCACATGACCACACAGAAAAAAGATGTTAAATGACTTTCAACTTTTGGCATTCATATTGTCCTTGGGATCAAGAAAGAACCACAAAGAATTATTAAACTTTCATTTCACTGCTAGTAGTCATTATAATGTGACTGTAACTTTGTAATCATTTAGGAAATATATAGATGTAATATATAAATATATAAATGTAATAATAAAGCAAATATATAATGTATAACATATAATATGTATATGTTAAGATTTTTGGTTAAATATAAGATTTATACATTATAAATATATAATATGTATAAATACATATTATGTAAGTATATGTTATTAGGAACCAAGATTTTGGGTTTAAGATAAAAGGAGATTAAAAATGTGAATTAAAGTGTTCTGAATAACCTTATAATATTAATTTGAATATGAATATCAGTATGGACTCATGAATTTATTAAACAAATACATTTTCTAGTTCTGTTCATGGGAAAGACCTAGAAAAATAATATTCTAAGAGCTATGAGCTCACCTAGTACACAAATTTTGATTTCTAGGTACCATTCTCCCTAAGAGAAAACAGGGCTACTTAAAGAATGGATGATTCTAAGTATGGGGCAACAGAAGTATAAAATGAGTTTTATTTTTGTGTGAGAAACGAAGAATGTTGAAGGTATGTCAAAAGAACACAGTGGCTACATGAAAGGAGCTCTGACTGTACAAATTTAGGACATTTTGAGCATCAAAAAGAAAAATACCTTTGACTGTAAAATACAGAATGAATGAAGATTCACCAGTCTATAGTGATTCTAGAAAAATAAAACAATAAGATATATAGATAGATATAGACAGAAACTCCTTATCCTGAAAATTGGTAGCTGGAGGAAATAATAAAATTTGCCTTTTAAGAATAAGCTGTATCATTTTTCTAGATTCCATAAGTTCAGTTCAGTTGTTAAGTCGTGTCTGACTCTTTGAGACTCCATGGACTGCAGCATGCCAAGCTTCCCTGTACATCACCATTTCCGGGAACTTGCTCAAGCTCATGTCCATCAAGTTGGTGATGCCATCCAACCATCTCATCCTCTGTTGTCTCCTTCTCCTGCCTTTAATCTTTCCCAGCATCAGGATCTTCTCCAATGAGTCAGCTCTTCACATCAGGTGGCCAAAGTACTGGAGTTTCAGCTTCAGTATCAGTCCTTCCAATGAATATTCAGGACTGATTTTCTTCAGGATTGACTGGTTGGATCTCCTTGCAGTCCAAGGGACTCTCAAGAAGGTTCTCCAACACCACAGTTCAAAAGCATCAATTCTTTGGCTCCCAACTTTCTTTATGGTCCAGGTTTCACATCCACACATAATTACTGGAAAAACCATAGCTTTGACTATATGCACTCTCAGCAGAGTAATGCTTCTGCTTTTTAATATGCTGTCTAGGTTTGTCATAGTTTTTCTTTCAAAGAGCAAGCGGCTTTTAATTTCATGGCTGCAGTCACCATCTGCAGTGATTTTGGAGCCCAAGAAAATAAAGCCTGTCACTGTTTCCATTGTTCCCCCGTCTATTTGCCCTGGAGTGATGGGACTGGATGCCATGACGTTCATTTTTTGAATGTTGTGTTTTAAAACACCCATGGAGGATTCTTGCCAATGTATGGCAAAACCAATACAATATTGTAAAATAAAAAAAATAAAATAAATAAATAAACCAGCTTTCCCGCTCTCCTGTTTCACTTTCATCAAGAGACTCTTTAGTTCTTCACTTTCTGCCATAAGGGTGGTGTCATCTGCATATCTGAGGTTATTGATATTTCTCTCACAATCTTGATTCCAGCTTGTGCTTCATCCAGCCCAGCGTTTTGCTTGATGTACTCTGTATATAAATTAAATAAACAGGAGGAAAATATGCAGCCTTGATGTACTCCTTTCCCAATTTTGAACCAGTCTGTTGTTCCATGTACAATTCTAAGTGTTGCTTCTTGACCTGCATACAGATTTCTCAGGAGGCAGGTCAGGTGGTCTGGTATTCCCAATTGGATTCCACATATATTCATTAACAGTGCTGAAGCAGAGGTGTAGAGAATGGACTTGTGGTCATGAGGTGAGGGAAGGAGAGGTTGAACTGAGAGCTACATACAGTATCCTGTGCTAAGTCGCTTCAGCCGTGTGCGACTCTTTGCCACCCTATAGACTGTAGCCCACTGGGCTTCTCTATCCATGGAATTATCCAGGCAAGAATACTGGAGTGGGTTCACATACACACTATCATGTGTAAAACGGATTGCTAGTTGGAAACTGCTGTTAGCACAGGAAACTCAGCTCCTTGCTCTGTGATGACCTGGAGGGGTAGGATGGGCGGGGGTGGGAACGGAATTCAAGAGGGAGAGGATACAGGTATACATATGTCTGACTCATGTTGTTGTCCAGCAGAACTATCACCACATTGTAAAGCAATTATGTTCCAATAAAGCAAGAATACGCTGTAGTTCATCTAGCTGATAAAGAAAAGTTTGCCAGTTTCTGCCAGTTAATAACTGCACAAAAATAATAGCATTAGAAAATCCTAAATTTGCACCCTTAATGAGATATTTTGCTATATGTGGACAGAGAATTCTCAAGTGATGTTCTAGGCAAAGTTAACAGACTTTGCTCTCTGGAGAGTGGGTTTCCGGAATATGGGAGTGTGCTGAGAGAGTGAGAGAAGTTTGCTTTATATTTTTGCCCATCTGTCGTCTTTAAAAATGTTCATCACAAACACAGTGCTTTTACAATAAAAAAAAAAAAAGCTTAAAAATCTAGTTGAAACTCCTACTTTATAAATTCTTACTTTTCTTAGGACCTTACTCAACTGTTTGCTCCTTAAGGCAAACTTCGCAGGCCACCCTAAGTAAGAAAGTCAATTCTTCCTTTGCTGACCTTTATTATTGCATTTACCACATTTTAAACATGCAATTCATTATCCACTTACAGCTCTGTATACTCATCTTCCACCATTAGGGTTTGTTTTATTCTTTGTGGCCTTTGGTTTCTGTTCCTGCCCATAGAAGAGTTTAATACCTGCACAGTAGGTATTCAATAGATGCTTGCTGAGTGTTTAAGAACTTGGGAAAGGCTTTGGAATGCTGATTATCATAATCAATTCATATCTGACATCCCCCCTCCTCTGGATCAAAATCCTCCAAGGAAAGATATTTCATTTTATACAGTTCAATAAGTAATTATTTGAGTAAATTACATAATTCCTTTGGGTCTTCAGTCTGGTGGCTCACTCAGACAGTGAAGAATCTACCTGTAATGCAGGAGACATTGGTTCAATCCCTGGGTCAGAAAGATCCCCTGGAGAAGGGAATGGCAACCCACTTCAGTATTATTGCCTGGAGAATTCCATGGACCGAGGAGCCTATTGGGCTATAGTCCACAGGGTCATAAAGAGTCGGACATGAATGAGTGACTAACACTTTCAACTTTCAAAGGGAGAAGGAACCCAAGCTGTTGTTAAGGATACTTCAGAAAATAATGTGCTTAATAACAACTTCTGGATAAATTAATAAGTAAATAAATAATATAATTTTTGGATAAATGAAAGAACATAGAGATAGGAGGAAGGAGAGAAAAAACTACTAAGTAGAGTGAATGGATGGATGGGTGGATGATAGGTAAATGGATGGTAGCTGAATGGATGAAATGTGGTTGGATGTTTGGTTAGCTGGATGAATGATCACATTGCTGGATGGCTGGATGAGATGGATGGATAGATAGTGGATTGATAAGTGGATGCTGGATGGGCCTGAGTCCAGCTGAATCTGGAGTGACTTAGTTCATTCAGCCTGGACCTACCCTAGAAAATAAAATGTTTGAGCCCCTGGAGGTGATGTGAAGCTATCATTTTCCCAAGTTGGGGAAGATGCTATAACTCCATTTCTAGGTGATACAGCTGAGTGGGAAGGCAGATGCTTTTAGGGCAGGATTGGATGCTCACCTGTTAGAAGTACAAAAAGGAAAGCTGAATTTTCCCAGTTTCCATAAATGATGAGTTAGCCTTGCCTTGCAGAGTGAAAGAAACAGAGAAGTAGCTCAGGCAACACCACAGACTGTGTTTAGACAGTTTAGTCTGAGGCAGGGGACTTGAGTTCATGTTCCAACCCTGCACCTAACTACCTGAGTAAACCTCGACTTGCCAGGTCTTTGAGCATCAATTTCCACATCTGAAAAATAAGAGAATGATGGCTACCACGTTAACCTCTAGCACCAATATTTTCAGGACCACAAGCACAGAGATTTTTGTTTAAGGCTGGCTTGCTTTGAGTTCGTCCTGTGTCTGTTTCCCCTTCCTTCATGATGATCATAATTATGCCTGTTCTGCCTGTTTTGCATGGATGCTCTGAGTTAAATGAGATCATGGATATGAAAGTGCTTTAAAATGACAGAGTGTGTGCTGAGAATGTGATAAAACCTGGAAACAGCCTCTGCAAACCTGAGGTAGAGATCAGAAAGGAGGTACCAGAGAGCAAAGCTTATCTTTGGAAACATTGTTTTCCTAAACAGTTTCCCTGCAGTGCTATCTTCCTCCGAGGAAAGTGTGGTCTGAGCTAGCTGTTCACAGAGCAGCTAGCTGTCTAAGTAAGAGAAAGGGCAATATCTGGCCAGCTTCCTATCCAGTCCGTGTCCTTGGTTCTCTTGGGGACAGGGGATAGATGGACTGACTTGGCCTGGACCTCCCAACCCTGTGACCTCAGACAATTGACATTCCTTTCTGAAGGCTCAGGTTCCTCATCTAACAAATGGGAGAATAAAATCACCCTGTCTGTGATGCTGCAAGAGTCAATTTGATATGGTAAGAATGTTCTGGAAAATTGGAAGTGTATGGAAGACAAGAGGGCCTTTTCCAAGCTGAGATTGGGTAGTTCTCTTGAAATTAGTCAACAGTTTAGAGATATTTAAGGTAATGTATCCTAGACCCTCTCAGCTAGACACAGCTTCTAGGAATCTTGGGAGTTGCCCCACAGCATTCAGATACTCCAGTGCAGAAAGAAGCCTGTCATGAATAGAATTGTACACGTGGCTTTTAGGTGTGGGATTAATAACCATCAGATTCTTAAGAAAAGCAGTTTTGCACAGCAAAGGCAACCATAAACAATACAAAAAGACAGTCCCCAGAATAGGAGAAAATATTTGCAGTGATGCAGCCAATAAGGGGCTAATCTCTAAAATATACAAGCAGCTCATGCAGTTCAATATCAAAAAGCAGATAACCCAATCAAAATATCAGTAGAAGATCTAAAGAGACATTTCTCCAAAGAAGACATACAGACGGCCAAAAGTCATAGAAAGAGATGATCAACATCACTAATTATCAGAGAAAGGCAAATCAAATCTACAATGAGATATCACTTCACACCTGTCAGAATGGCCATCATCAAAAAGTCTACAAACAATGAATGCTGGAGAGGGTGTGGAGAAAGATCCCTCTTACACTGTTAGTGGGAACATAAATTGGTGCAGCCACTATGGAAAATAGTATGAAGGTGCCTTAGAAAACTAACAATAGAGCTACCATATGGCCTAGCAACCCCATCCCTGGGCATATATCCAGAGAAAGCCATAACTTGAAAATATACATGCAACCCAATGTCCACTGCAGCACCTTTGACAATGTCTAAGACAAGGAAGCAACCTAAATGTGTATTGACAGGTGAGTGGATAGAGAAGATGTGGCACATATATACAACGAAATACTACTCAGCCACAAAAAATAATGAAACAACGCCATTGCAGAAACATGGACGGATCTAGAGATCATCATACTATGAGAAGTAAATCAGACAGAGCAAGACAAATATCATATGATATCACTTATATGTGGAACCTGAAAAATTATATATAACAGAAACAGACTCACAGACATAGAAAGGAAACTATAATTACTAAAGGGATGAGGTGGACAGGGGAGGGATAAATTAGGAGGTTGGGATCAACATATTCATACTACTATATGTAAAATAGATAATCAACAAGGACCTGCTGTATAGCAGAGTACTTAATACTCTAATAACCTATATGGGAAAAAAATCTGAAAAAGAATAGATATATGTATAGCTGAATCATTTTGCTGTGTACCTGAAACTAATACAATACTGTAAATCAACTATACTTCAGTATAAAATTAAAAAAAGAAACATGCAAAGATTTTAAGTGAACTCCAGAAACTTGAGGCAGAGAAAGGTGAAAATGAAAAGAGGATTCAGGGATCCCAGACTTCCATTGGTAGGAAGCAAGCTGAGAAAGTCATTCAGCTGCGAACATGGCCCATATCTTACTGCAAAGAATGACTTACTGAATGAATAAATAAATAGAAAAGAGAGAATGTACATCTCAGATGGTGGAGCACAGAGTCAAGGGCAGAAGAAAATGTGAATGAGAGAACCCCAGTGAGCAGACTTAAATCTTAAATAGGAAATATTCCCTGCCCCCCAGGGCAGTAGAAAAGACAACAGATATACAACAGGAATTCAGAATTTCTATGGACTAGCATCTCTTTCACAGATCTTTGGTTAAATAACAGCTGCATCCAGGAAGCTATGTGAAGCAGCCTTGACTGCACCTGGTCCTGATGCAAAGCATGAGAACATGGACTTTGAGAATCCTTAAGATAAAATTCACAGAAGCACAGCATGGCAAACATTTATTGTGCCAATTTTTTTCAAGAAGAAACTGAAAGCTCAGAGAGGTGAAATCATTTACCTAAAGTAGGAGCTGGCAAATTATTTTGGTAAAGGGCCAGATAGTAAGTATTTTAGGCTTTGCAGGCTGTAAAGTCTCTGTGGCAACCACTCAACTCTGCCTTTGCAGCATAGAGGCAGCCATACATTACGTGTAAATGACTGGATGTGGCTAGGTTCCAATCAATCTACAAAGACAAGCAATAGGCCAGCTTTGGCCAGCAGGCCAGTTTGCTAATGCCTGGACTAAATGCCAGTTTGCTAATGCCTGCAGCTAATGTTGCACATCTATCAAGACTCACAGTCTGAATTTAATCACAGGCAGGTGAGCATCCAGAATCTGAGATTTAATCTGCTCTACTGATGGTCTCTTTGAAACCATAAGTAGCTAGAGAGTTTTAAGAAGAAAGTTATGGAATGAATAAAATGTATAGGTTTTGTAAAATGTATATTTTGAAACTCTAGTCCCCAATGTGATGATATTTGAAGATGGGGCCTTTGAGAGGTAGTTAAGGTTAAATGAGGTCCTGAGGGTGGGGTCCTCGTAATGGGATTAGTGCCATTATAAGAGACATCAGAGAACTTGATTTCTCTGTGTGCCAAGTGAGAAGGCAGCAAAAAGGCCATTGGCCAGTCAAAGAGAGAGCTCTCTCCAGGAGCTGGTCCCTTAGTTTTAAACTTGCTAGCTTCCTTCAGAAGTGCAAGAAAATAAATGTCTGTTGTTTAAAGATACCCAGTCATGGTCATTTTTTATGGCAGCCAAAACCAACTAGTAGAGAACGGTTTCTCAACATCTCCCAACCATCTTATAGTTTCTAAAGATTCAAGAAACACGTAGTATGGTAGAAATTGCATGGAAGATCAATGTGAAAAGTTCACCGGTTTCACAAGATTACTTTGAGGATTAAATTAAGCAAAGTAGCATGTAGAAAGCCCCTAGCATAGTGTCAAGTCTTTAGGAGATCCGCAGTCAATGAACTACCTTTATCTGAAGAACCAGCTCAACATTCCCTCTTCTGCAAGGCCTGCTTTGACTCTCCACAGCAAAATTAGTGGGTGATGAGTGTTCTGAAGCTCACACGGCACAGCTTCCTCCATCAGAATCCATAAAATACCACACTGTGGGGTGACTGTTTGCCATGTAACTGACTCCCCATCACACTCAGGATTCTTAAAGCTGTGGCCCATGTTTTTCGACCTCTTGCATTTTTATGATATAGCTTGTGGGTAGTCATAATCATAATTGGGGGTAATTCTGATTTCCCACTTAAAATTCTAGGGTCTGCAGTCAGCTATACTTTTGGAACAAGCCTTCCTCCTTCATTCTGAAACTTCTTTTCTAAGAATGTAGTTCCCAAAGCTCAACTGTTTGGGTTCCTCTCTGCCTCTATTGCTCATCCACTGTGCAGTTTTAGGAAAATAATGCAACTTCTCTGTGCCAGATTCCTCAGTTGTAAAAGGGAGAAATTAATATAAGTAGGGCTTCCCTGGTAGCTCAGATGGTAAAAAATCTGCCTGAAATGCAGGAGTCCTGGGTTCAATCCTTGGGTTGGGATGATACCCTGAAGAAGGGAACGGCTACCCACTCCAGTATTCTTGCCTGGAGAATTGCATGGACAGAGGAGTCTGACATGCTCTAGTCCATGGGGTCACAAACAATTAGATGCAACTGAGCAGCTAACACTTCCATTAACAGTAACTTCTTCATAGTTGTTAAGAGTAAATGAATTGAGGCATGTCAGTTACTTAGGATAGGGTCCGGTACACATTTGTTCAACAATACCTGTCCCCAGTGTTATCGGTAATGACTTGTGATGTCTCTCTCCATCAGAAGCTGATGAGGCCTCCAAATCAGTTCAGTCTGAAAAAAAAAAATACCTGAAAACTCTACAGTGACCCTTGTGGCTCTCACCAAGATTCTGGAAATTTGGGGGAGATGGTAATTTCATTCTCTTATTCACACCAGTTTCCAGCTCCTGCTCTCACTGAGTTCAGCATAGAGACCACCTCCCCATCCTGCTCAGGTTGCCGCCATTCCACAACCAGTCCATTCAAAAGGAGAGTCTAGCCCATTTTCATCATTCCCACTGAAGAAAGCTCACACACATGCATTGGCTTGGGGAGAAGACTTCAGAGCTGTGTGTGGACACATGCTACAGAATCGAATGCATAACCTTGGTGATCTCTGCAGTTCTGCTTCCAGCTTCTCAACCTTCTTGCTCTTCCCCTTCCCTTTTCTTTCTTGCCACCCATTCACCTTTATTTTTTTTTCACCCATTCACCTTTAATACTTGACCACCTCTTTGCTACCTTAGTACTGATGACCCAGACCTTCCAGGCCACCTCTTCCTCACAAGACGTTTTCCCAGTGATGCTTCCATCCCTAAGAGAAACTCCTCATGCCAGATAGTAAGATAGCCAGATACAAAGAGATTTCTATATTTCTCCATTAGATATTGTGGGTTTTTGTCTGACTGTCCCATGGAAGGACAAATGCAAACTGCCAGGATGTAGACCTTCTTGGCCAGGATAGGTCTCCCAGAATTAATGGTAAAGATGGCAAAGAACAAGATTCTTTGAAACAAGCCCAGCTAGTCTCACGGTTGGGGTTAGAGTTAGGGTTGGAGGAGGAATAGACTGGGCCAAGTTGCTGGGGAATAGGAGTTCGCTCTTTTTAATATAATCTTGCTCACAATATCCATCCTGGAAGCAATAACAAGGTACCTAGGGTTTATCCTAGGCATCAATAAGTCCATGGAACCCTCTACTATTGTCAGGCTTATTGTCACCTATATTTTGTTATCCAGTGACCACTCCCCAAGACGGGCCACCGGAAAAGGGGTCTGGAACTGGAATCACATCACATAGGGCTAGTATTCCTGAGGCTGACATTTAGTAATGAGGTGATATGTCTTAGGGCCTCACAGTCCCAGTGAATTTGAAACGTTTGATTTATTTTTATATTCAGCCAGTCTTTTCATTCTTTTGAAACAATATCATCCTTCAGAAACAATTTAGTAAAATGATTGAAAGTCTTGGAATTGGGAGCAGACAAATCTGGGTTCAAATCCTAATTCTGCTCCTCACTGGCTGGATTTGGGAGAAGTGCTTGTCCTCTCTGGGTCACACAACTGGAATAATTGGACTTTAAGGGGATTGTTACAGCTGAGTGAGATGAGCCAGCTCAAGGGTTTGGCATAATGCAAGGCCAGTGACAAGCATTCAATAAATGTTCACCGCTACTGTTACCACTAAGAAGGAGAACCAGAGAAATACTAAAAGCAGAAACTATTGGGTTGGCCAGAAAGTTCATTCAACTTTGTCCATAAAATGTAACAGAAAAAACCTGATGGACTTTTGGTCCAATCTGATTCCCCCAGCCCCACCTCTGGGATTCATCAGCAACAAACCCCAACCTGCATGAGATAGGTGTTCCATAATCTTTTCAGAAACTCGATAGCTTCCATCTCAGTTCAAAACTGAGTAAGCATCCAGGTAGGTAAACGGGGGTCTTTTTACCTGTTTGTTTTGGATCTTGCTAGTTTTCTGTCTGGAGGACCGCCTGCCTGGTGTACTTATACAGTCCCTGCCATAGACACAGAGTCCTGGAGTGTGTCTAACAGCTGGATTTTTCCAATACTTAGCAGCTTCCTGCATCTATTGTTACACGTTTCTTTTAAAAAATCTCTTTGATTGCTTGACTGTTTCTATAGTTTGGTCTGTATTCTTTCTTAACCTGTTCAAGTTTGACACACTCTTTTTGAATTTGTTCAAATTGTACATTCAGTTAACAAAGCCCCATATTAAATTGACACCTCATTGAACACAGAGCATTCTTGGATTCTGTATCTTAGCAATTAATTGATGTCTAATCCATTGGCAGAGTTTTCTAAATTAGTAAACTTCCCAGCACTTTTCCTGATCATTGTGGATCCTTTCATTTAAAAAAAAGAAAAAAAAAACTTAACCCCTTTTCTTGTGTTGCAGTTTTGAAATTTTTACATATGGGTTTTACAGAGCTTTGAAATATAGATAAGATAATCTCCTGAAAATATTTGTTGGCAATCCCTGTGACAGATTTCCATGAATATTTTACAATTGAATAGGATCCTGGATGTCTGGTGAGTTTCCAATTGGGTTTCTGGAAGACAAGTTTGCAAAGATGCAGAGCAGCATTTACTCTCAGGGCAAATGCCACATGTATGATCAAGAGTTTTCTGAGTTTTAGTCCAGTCTCTGTGTGTCGTGTGCAGTGTGGATACTGTTTGTCAAGCATCATGTGCTCGGTGTACCTCCTGCATCATGTTCTTCAAATCCAATCCCATGAGGTGGGAGCTCTGAGTCTCCCATTTTGCCAGCTCTGCTCACAGCACCTGTGCAGCACCCAGCAAACCCATTGCTGCCTTCACCCACAACCGATGCACACAAGAGAAGAGGGCAGTGCAGTGTATAGGATGCATCAGTGCCCAGGGCACAATCCCGGCTCGGCCACTGACTGGCTGTGAGACTGGGGGCAAGGCACTTTGCCTTCCTGTGCCTCAGTTTCTCCATGTTTAAAGCAAAGATATAATACTTCAGTCTTCACTATTTGTGAACTTCTTTTTGGATTCAACCACTGGCTAAAATGTATTTCTAACCCTTAAATCAATACTCCAGAGGCTTTTCCGGACACTGATGTACTTGGAAGTGGGGTCGGGTTATGGGTCATGTGATGACATGACGTGCAGATTCCTAGCTCAGCTCCAACAAGGTGATGTCCACTGCTTGGTTTAGCTCTTCTACGATAAACCAGTGTCCTTTCTGCAGTATATTCAGTGCCACGTTTTCCCCATTTTTGTGCTCTTTGTTGGTGCTGAATCTCTGTCTAGTGATCCTAAGCCTGGGCAGGCTGTGATGTGCATCATGAAGTAAATAAATGTGTTAGATAGCTTCATTTGGGCATGAGTGCCATTGGCTGTGAGTTCAATGTTAATAATCAACTATATATGCATATTTTTTAATTTATCATTCTTTTTTTAAAAAACTGATATATAGTTGATTTAAAAAATTGTATTATTTTCTGCTGTATAGCAAAGTGACTCAATTATGCATATATACACACATTCTTTTTATATTTTTCCACTATATACTAAATAAGGTGTTTTTAAATAAAAACATACATAAAACCAGGTAATGTATTGATTGGCCAAAAAAAAAAAAATAGTGTAGACCAGAAGATTACAGGACCCTAATCTTGGGTTCCCCTGGGAGCAGTGGTTCAGTATTCATTAATTCAGTGTTCAGGGAGAATTTATTGGAACAAAACTACCATGAATAATGAGACTCAACTGCCTCAGTTTTGCAGGGTCAGTCGGCTCCAACTCTTTCTCATCCCATGGACTATAGCACCTCCTGTCCATCAGGCTTGTCCAGGACAGGCTTCCCTGCCCATCACCAACTCCTGGAGCTTGCTCACACTCATGTCCATTGAGTCAGTGATACCATCCAACCCTCTCATCCTCTGTCGTCCCCTTCTCCTCCTGCCTTCACTCTGTAACAGCATCAGGGTCTTTTCCAATGAGTCAGTTCTTTACATCAGGTGGCCAAAGTATTGGAGTTTCAGCTCAACATCAGTCTTTCCAATGAATATTCAGGACTGATTTCCTTTAGGATTGACTGGTTTGATCCCCTTGTAGTCCACAGGACTCTCAAGAGTCTTCTTCCACACCACAGTTCAAAAGCATCAATTCTTTGGTGCTCAGCTTCATGACTACTGAGTTTTAAGCCAACTTTTTCACTCTCCTCTTTCACTTTCATCAAGAGGCTTGGATTTAAATAAATGAATGAGTGTCAGGTGCTCAGAACCATGGCTGACATGCAGTTAACATCAAGAAAAATTAGTGCTCTGGAAAGTCCATCATCTTCCTCATCGCCCGGCCTGTCCTTCTGGGCTCCTTCACTCTCAGCAAGTTTTTTGAATTTCTGGAACCTGAGAGGAGTGGTCTGGGCTGTTCTGAGTGTCCAGCCTCTCTTGAACAAATCACTGCAGCCATTTCTAGTCTGGGTTAGAGCTGGCTGAGGGCATCATTCTCCCTGATCCTTGGTTTGCTTGCCCACCACCACACAAAATAGTCCCCTGTTTTCATCAGCCCTTTTGATTGAGGGTGAGTGCCATCAGGCCACTGAAAACAGGCCTTCTTTCTCCAGAATTCGGAAACCATACCAGGGTGGAGACAGTGCTCAGGGTGACTTTAGTTGCATCTGAGTATTTTAATTTTCTTACAAGGAATCATCTCTGAGTGATTAGAAACCTACCTTAGGTACTTAACAACTCTGCTGCCACTCTGGCAGTCTGTTCCCTGCGAAGTGTCCTGAGTGATTTTTAAAAACCTCTCTCAAGAACGTGTCACTTTCTGACTCACGCTCTTCCAAGTGGCTTCCTGTGACATTCGGAATGAAGCCCAAATTCACCACTAGGGCCCGTTTCCAAGCTGGGACTGGGCCAGAGTGAGCTTATCAACAGCCATCATCTTCTTGTTCTTCTAGCTTCTGGAGCTGTTCGTAGGATCAAGGGGCGAGGGCACTGGGCCCCTGAGCCTCTCAGAGTGCCCTGTGCTACAGGAAGGAGTGTGGCCTTTGCCATCAAGCAAACCTGGCTTCTGGTCTTTGTGGACCTCTTACTACCTGTGTGTCCTGGATGAAGTCCCTGATCACCTGACCTCCTTGCTTTCAGCCTGCCATGTAATGGCTAAGAGTGTGCACTCGAGCTTCTGATTTTTCCACGTAGTACCTGTGTGTCTCCAAATCTTTAATCTGGAAATAGAGACAGACCTAGGATCCAGGGATGTTATGAGGATTAAATGATAGACTGTACATAAAGCTTTTAGAAATCTGTCTGACACATAGCAAGGGCTCAATAAAAGACAGCAGTGATGCAAAAACTCTATTATTACTATTATTGTTGTCATTATTATTAAGTGTGAAAGGCATTTACTAATAAACATTTCAGGGAAATTGCTGAGAATTACATAAGAATATCAATAAAACCTCTAACATAATAGATTCTCTGACCCTTTGTTTTTATTGTTTCTTCTTCTTCCTGCCCATTTAAATGTTGGGCACATAAGGACTCCAACCTACAGTTTACATGTATTATATTTAGACTACAGCCATACAACTACTAGATTTTTTAAAGACCCAAAGCAGACTTTCCCGGTGGTCCAGTGGTTGAGAATCTGCCTGCCAATGTGGGGTACAGAGGTTTGATCCCTGGTTGGGGAGAATTTCACATGCCACAGGGCAGCTAAGCCTGGGCTCCACAACTACGGAGCCCACATGTCCTACAGCCTGTGCTCCACAGCAGGAGAAGTCTGAGACGAGAAGCCCCCGCACCATGCTAGAGAACAGCCGCTGCTCCCCCAACTAGAGACAGCCTGCTTGTGACAGTGAAAACCCAGCACAGCCAAAACTTGGTTGTTGTTCAGTTGCTCAGTCATGTCCCACTCTTTGTGACCCCAGGAACTGCAAGCTTCCCTATCTCCTGGAGTCTGCTCAAGCTCATGTCCATCAAATCGGTGATGCCATCCAACCATCTCATCCTCCGTCATGCCCCTCTCCTCCCGCCTTCAATCTTTCCCAGAACCAGAGTCTTTTCCAATGAGTTGGCTCTTCACATCAGGTTGCCAAAGTATTGGAGTTTCAGCTTCAACATCAGTCCTTCCAATGAACACCCAGGACTGACCTCCCTTAGGATGGACTGGTTGGATATCCTTGCAGTCCAAGGGACTCTCAAGAGTCTTCTCCAACACCACAGTTCAAAAGAATCATTTCTTTAGCATTCAGCCTTCTTTATGGTCCAACTCTCACATCCATACATGACTACTGGAAAAACCATAGCTTTGACTAAATGGACCTTTTCCAGCTGAATGATGTCTCTGCTTTTTCATATACTGTCTACGATTATCATAGTTTTTCTTCCAGGGAGCAAGTGACTTTTAATTTTATGACTTCAGTCTCCATCCACAGTGATTCTGGAGCCCAAGAAAATAAAACCAAAAATAAAGAAATTAATTAAAAAATAAAAGCCCCAAAGCAATTTTACACAGTGTATTGGTCAGGCCTGAGAGAAGTTACTGCTATTTCAGATGTGCATTAAAATTCATTCCAGCCCCTGAAATTTTTTAAGAATAAAAAAGTGCCCTTGTATATGGGAAAAGCACATCACACGGGAGTGGACCTGGTGGTTTCCCCATGAGCCCCTCATCTTCTGATAATCTTTTATCTCACTGGAAACCTGTTCCCACTCTGGCAATCATATGAAGCTGAAAGGCATGAAATAGGGAAGTGAGAGTTTTCTAGATGAGGTCTTGAAAGGCTTACTTATTATAGAGATGCTCCCTTTCAATGTTTAACAAATGACTTTCTTAGGCATGAGCTACTGCTAAAGGAGGATCCCCTGGCCCATACCAGCTTTTCTTCCCTCTTGTTGCACCTGTGAGGCAGGCTGAGGGTAGACCCAGGAGACAAGGCCCAGGCATTGCTTGAACACCCTAAGAGACCAGCTCAGCTTTTTGCAACAGCCTTCAAGGATGCATGAGGGGTAAAGACAGTTGAAGCAAAGACATTACTATTACAGGAAGGATTGCCTACTGTGCATCTATGCCTTGTGTATCTTCTGTCTCTTTGAAAGGGTTGAGTAATCTAAGCAGAATAGTTTGGAGACCAGGTGTTAGAAAACATTCTTATAAATGACGGTGGTGGTGATGAAAGTGGCAGCTGCCATGTGTGAAGGTGCTGTTTTAAATATTTTCTGTGCCATCATGTCATCTTCCTGACATGTTTACACTTTCAGAGGAGGAAACAGATGCTCAGAGAGGTCAGTCTGATGGTAAAGTCCTTTTGCTGCTCAGTTCAGTCCACAGTCATGTCCAACTTTTTGTGACCGCATGGACCGCAGCGTCCCAGTTCTCCCTGACCATCACCAACTCCCACAGTCCACCCAAACTCATGTCCATTGAGTCAGTGATGCCATCCAACCATCTCATCCTCTGTCGTCCCCTTCTTCTCCTGCCTTCAATCTGTACCAACATCAGAGTCTTTTCAAATAAGTCAGTTCTTCGCATCAGGTGGCCAAAGTATTGGAGTTTCAGCTTCAACATCAGTCCTTCCAATGAACACTCAGGAATGATTTCCTTTAGGATAGACTGGATCTTCTTGCAATCCAAGGGACTCTCAAGAGTTTTCTCCAACACCACAGTTCAAAAGTATCGATTCTTTGGTGCTCAGCTTTCTTTTTAGTCCACCTCTCACGTCCATACACAACTACTCAAAAAACCAAAGCCTTGATTAGATGGACCTTTGTTGGCAAAATAATGTATCTGTTTTTTAATATGCTGTCTAGGTTAGTCATAATTTTTCTTCCAAGGAGTAAGCATCTTTTAATTTCATGGCTGCAGTCACCATCTGCAGTAATTGTGGAGCTCAAAAAAATAAAAGTCAGCCACTATTTCCATTGTTTCCCCATCTATTTGGCTAGAAGTGATGGGACTGAATGCCATGATCTTAGTTTTCTGAATGTTGAGCCTTAAGCCAATTTTTTCACTCTCTTCTTTCACTTTCAACAAGAGGCTCTCAGTTCCTCTTCGCTTTCTGCCATAAGGGTGGTGTCATCTGCATATCTGAGGGTACTGATATTGCTCCTGGAAATCTTGATTTCAGCTTGTGCTTCTTCCAGCCCAGCGTTGCTCATAATGTACTCTGTATATAAGTTAAATAAGTAGGGTGACAATATGCAGACTTGACGTACTCCTTTTCCTATCTGGAACCAGTCTGTTGTTCCATGTCCGGTTCTAACTGTTGCTTCCTGACCTGCATATTGATTTCTCAAGAGGCAACTCAGATGGTTTGGTATTCCCATCTTTTTCAGAATTTTCAACAGTTTGTTGTGATCCACACAGTAAAAGGCTTTGGCATAGTCAATAATGCAGAAATAGATGTTTTTCTGAAATTCTCTTGCTTTTTCGATGATCCAGCGGATGTTGGCAATTTGATCTCTGGTCTTCTGCTTGTTCTAAAACCAGCTTGGACATCTGGAAGTTCACGGTTCATGTATTGCTGGAGCTTGGCTTGGAGAATATTGAACATTACTTTACTAGTGTGTGAGATGACTGCAACCGTGCAGTAGTTTGAGCATTCATTGGCATTGCCTTTCTTTGGGACTGGGATAAAAACTGACCTTTTCCAGTCCTATGGCCACTGCTGAGTTTTCCAATTTACTGGCATATTGAGTGCAGCACTTTCACAGCATCACCTTTGAGGATTT
>ML661891.1:15687540-15898781 GCA_007570785.1 Antilocapra americana | reverse complement strand
AAATCCTCAAAGGTGATGCTGTGAAAGTGCTGCACTCAATATGCCAGCAAATTTGGAAAACTCAGCAATGGCCACAGGACTGGAAAAGGTCAGTTTTCATCCCAATCCCAAAGAAAGGCAATGCCAAAGAATACTCAAACTACCACATGATTGTATTCATTTCATTACTTTACGAAATGCTCAAAATTCTTCAACCAGGCTTCAGTAATACATGAACTGTGAACTTCCAGATGTCCAAGCTGGTTTTAGAAAAGGCAGAGGAACCAGAGATCAGATTGCCAACATCTGCTGGATTATTGAAAAAGCAGTAGAGTTTCAGAAAAACATATACCTCTGCTGTATTGACTATGCCAAAGCCTTTTACTGTGTGGATCACAATAAACTGTGGAAAATTCTGTAAGAGATGGGAATACCAGACCACCGGATCTGTCTCTTGAGAAACCTGTATGCAAGTCAGGAAGCAACAGTTAGAACTGGACATGGAAAAACAGATTGGTTCCAAATAGGAAAAGGAGTACTTCAAGGCTGTATATTGTCACCCTGCTTATTTAACTTATATGCAGAGTACATCATGAGAAACGCTGGGCTGGAAGAAGCACAAGCTGGAATCAAGATTGCCTGGAGAAATATCAGTAACCTCAGATATGCAAATGACGCCACCCTTATGGCAGAAAGTGAAGAGGAACTAAAAAGCCTCTTTATGAAAGTGAAAGAGCAAAGTGAAAAAGTTGGCTTAAAACTCAACATTCAGAAAACTAAGATCATGGCATATGGTCCCATCACTTCATGGGAAATGGATGGGGAAACAGTGGGAAAAGTTCTAGTCTTTATTTTGGGGGGCTCCAAAATCACTGCAGATGGTGATTGCATCCATGAAATCAAAAGACGCCTACTCCCTGGAAGGAAAGTTATGGCCAACCTGGATAGCATATTGAAAAGCAGAGACATTACTTTGCCAACAAAGGTTTGTCTAGTCAAGGCTATAGTTTTTCCAGTAGTCATGTATGGATGTGAGAGTTGGACAGTGAAAAAGGCTGAGCACCAAAGAATTGATGCTTTTGCACTGTGGTGTTGGAGAAGACTCTTGAGAGTCTCTTGGACTGCAAGGAGATCCAACCAGTCCATCCTAAAGGAGATCAGTCCTGTGTGTTCATTGGAAGGACTGATGTTGAAGCTGAAACTCCAATCCTTTGACCACCTTATGCGAAGAGTTGACTCACTGGAAAAGACTCTGATGCTAGGAAGGATTAGGGGCAGGAGGAAAAGGGGAAGACAGAGGATGAGATGGCTGGATGGCACCACTGACTCGATGGACATGGGTTTGGGTGGATTCCAGGAGTGGGTGATGGACAGGGAGGCCTGGCGTGCTGCAGTTCATGGGGTCACAAAGAGTCAGACACGACTGAGCGACTGAACTGATACTGAACTGAATAGTTAGAGCCATTTATGTTTTTTGAAGTGAGTGAAAAAAGGCTGAGGAATCTCAGGAAAAATTCAACTGAAGGCGGAAATTGCCACTCACCTCTTTGTGAGTGGCCCAGCTCTCCCGTCCTGACTCTAGTACCTTCTATTACGTGACCAATTGTAAGTTACTTGCCCCTTTAAGCATCTGCTTCCTAATGGTAAAGGAGGTCTGCATACCTTCACCATATGGAGTCACAGAGACTGAGTTATCCAGGTAAAGTTCTGACTATAGCATCCATCACAGCGGTCAACAAGCTTCTACTATAAAAGATCAGCTAAGAAGTCTTTTAAACTTTTGGACACTAAAGCAGCCATTGGCAATGGGCAGAGAATGGGTGTGGCTGTGTTCCAGTAAAACTCATTAATTAGCACTGAAAATTAAATTTCATATAATTTTATTGTGCATAAAATGTTATTCTTCTTTTGACTTTTTAAAACTACTTAAAATGTAAATACCATTCTCAATTCACCAGCCCTACAAAAACAGGTTTGGCTCATAAGCTGTAGTATGCAGACCTCAGATCTAGAACATAGTAATTGCTCAATAAATGTCAACCATGGTGATAAACAGGCTTACAGGAATTCATAAGTCCTTGGCATCTGGTTGAGGAAAAGCAAATCTGGTGGCAGTTTTATACAAAGACTTGTAATCCTTTCACTGATCTCTAGGAACACTCTGGAAATCACTCTAGAAATCTAGAAAACACTCTAGAAATCTGAAGATTCTAGTTAGAAAGGTAAAAACATTTCATCCATAGTGATTTGGAGCTGAACGAGCTGAGTTTCAGTTTTGGGAGTTTAATGAACTGAGTTCTGTCTAAGTCTTCCACAGAATTGAAATAAAGATATTACTACTAACAAAAATATAGGCTGAGATTATTAAGCCAAGTTGATTTGATTTACTTATATGAGTGCATTTAATTCTATTAATAACCCTGTGAATGGCATATTAATTTCCATTTTATAGGTAAGGAAACTGAGGCACAGACATTAAATGATTTGCTCAAAGTCACAGTTAGGCAGGGACAGGTTTGGAAGTCTAACTTGGACACCTTTAAACTCCCTCCTAGGGCTTCCAAGGTGGTGCTAGTGGTAAAGAACCAGCCTGCCAAGACACAGGTTCAATCCCTGATTCGGGAAGATCCCCTGGAGGAGGGCATGGCAACCCACTTCAGTGTTCTTGCCTGGAGAATCCCATGGACAAAGGAGCCTGGTGGGCTACGTAGGTTTAGAGTCACAAAGAGTCGGACATGACTGAAGCAACTTAGAACAGACTCCCTCCTAATGTTTAGCCCATCCTTTGAAACACTAAGCTATATTTTAGAGGTTGCCTAATCCATTCTCTTCAGTTGTTCATATTTTCATATATTGATTAATTCATTCATTCTTCAGCTATCCTACCTACTGGGCAGCTGGGCTGGGATGCTGGTGGTACAGAAATGGTCAGGACCTCAGTCTGGCTTTCCAGGAACTCCAGTTGTAAAGAGGGAAGTGGATGAATCAACAAGCAGAGCAGTGCCACTCAACTGGAATCTAGGTTGTGTCAGAAAGAGTCCGAGACAAGGATTTGTTGGTCCTAGAGGCTGGCAAATGGGGTTGGAGTGGGGAAGGGCAACAGAAAAAACTTCATAGAAAATATCACTTTTGAGCTGGGTCTCAATTTCTTGGCTTGGCTTCAAGGCTCTTCACAGCCTTGACCCAGTTTGCCTTTCCAGCATCTCTCTGCTGCTTCTTCCACCCAAAGGTTTGCTCCCATGTTACCAGACCACTAATGATCCAACACTCATGGACAAGTACAAAACTTTCACCCGACAGAGCAAAGAATGAAAAGGGTCTGTAAGTGACTCTTCCATAAGCCCCGTTCTGTGGGAAGAACATGTCTTTATTTTTTTATTGTGCTCTCCTTAGTTTGTTCCTGTAAAAATACTCTTCCGTTTTACAGAAATAATGTAAGAAAAGAATAGATGGTAGCTTTTCTTTTCCCCCTTTTCTGTTAATTATTTCCCTTGACACAACAGTTGTCAACACTTAGGTTTTATGTTTGTTGTTTATTTTTAAGACGTTAGTCTTTGAAACTGCAAAGCCCATGACCATTATTTTTCTGCTCTACAACCCTTGACTATTAGCCTAGGTTTTCCCCCGGAAACCACTTACTGTGATGCCCCCTTCCACTGACACTCCCAGAACCTGGTTCTCAAGGCTCTCAGCCCTTCACCAGCCCACTGTCTTCCATGTGGGGCGTGCCTCTTGGTTGCTTACCCAAATCCAGTGTTTCCCTCTTTCGTCTTCTTGGAGAGCCATTTGCCCCACAGTCCAACTTTCAGATCCTTGATTTCCCAGCTCCTTGGAAGGAGACGTGATTGTGTGGTCGAGGCGCAGCCAAGGAGAGTTCTGCTGGAGGTTTCTGGGAAAGATTTTGCTGCCCAGTGTAAAGAGCACATGCTTGGAGGCTGTCTTTCCTATGTGTGGCTGGGCCCTTGGTGTGGAGGATGTGTGCCGAGGTGCCACAGCCACTCCCGTAACCAAGAGAATGGCTGGGAGGTCAGCCCAGAGTCTGGGATCCTGAGCTGCTGGGCCTGCAGGGACGATGCGGACTTCCTGCTGAGTCAGGCCAATAAGCCCTTCTGAACCCAATGCATCCACAAGGCCTAACCTCTGATCCTTAGCAGGAAAAAGAAACCCAGCTGCTTCTTTTAAAACACAACTTTTATGAAATATTGCTTACATTAACAGGAGTACAGAGACCAATGTAATAAACTTCTGTGGACTCACCACTTGGCATGGTAAATTTGAACACCTCCCTCTTCGTTTCAAATCTCTCAATAAGTTTTTGCAAATAAAACATCACAGATAGTGTTGACGTTCCTCCATGCCCCTCGCTGACCCCATTTACTTTCCTCTTCAGAGATAACTTCTAAACTGAAGTAAACATACATACTTCCCCTTGCATGAGTTTGCATTTTTATTCCATTGGTAGGAACTCATTAATAACACAAAGTATTAAACAGACAGTCACAAACTTCAGGATTCATTTTTGTGATTTACTCTAATTCAGCATTCAGGTTTTTGATATCTGACTCTCCTCCTTTGTAAAACATTTATTATTTTTATGTATTTATTTGGCTGCACCCGGTCTTAGCGGCAGCACGCGGGATCTTCGATCTTCATTGCAGCATGGAGCGTCTCTTGTTACAGCACATGGGCTCTAGTTCCCTGGCCAGAGATCGAACCTGAGCCCCTCTGCATTGGGCGTGCAGCATCTTAACCGCTGGACCACCCAGGGAAGTCTCCGACACCCTTCTTTTTAACACATATGTAACGTTCCATCTTGTGTGTTTGCTCCTGTTGATGGACATTTAGATTGTCTCCAATTTTGGAATAGTACAACCAGGGCTGTGGTGAGCCCTTGCATTTATCTCCCTGTGTGAGATGAGTTCCTTGTTCATAGTTTCTCTGGTGAGCCCGATGGTGTCTGAGCAGAAAGGAAATGAAGAGCAGTGGTGGGGGGAAGGTCAGCATCCCTACAAAGAGGTAAAGCTGGACCTTGATAGGAGGAGAGCCCACCACCCGCTGGAAGAACACAGAGACGGCCTCTTCTTCAGGAGTCAGTGTCCAGCTTATTTCCTTTGGCCACCTTGCCTCAAGGCCTCTGCTCCTGGCCACAGCTGCTCAGCCCCGGGGCCACAGGCTGGCAAGACCCCGCTGCAGCCTGTGGAGATGTGCGATGAGTTTCCCATGGCTTCTGATAAATCTGCACGGCGTTTTCCTCTGTGAGTTTCATAAGTTGGTTTAGAAGCCAAATAATTGAGGCAGTTTAATTTTAGCTCCTTACTTCCCCTTATAAAAGTGAGCTGTTTATGAGAAATCTAAAAATTTCCCTTTCCCTAGAAGAATTATCTCTTAGGCCTGTCTCGTGGGGCAAGCGCACTCATGGGATAAGACACGTGAGGTCGATCAAAGGGCTGGTCTCAAGTTTGAGGTCCCTAAAATTAGTCCTGTGACTTCAGCGCAGGCTGAATCCGGCTCCTCTCAGCTTGCTGTACTCCTGCCCTAGGTGACTGAAGAATTCAGACCTCCCCTCAGCTAGGCATTCTGCAACAGCCATGTATAAAAGTGCTGCAGCTTTACAGGACTGGGGATTGGAGGAGACTTCCAGACTGAGACTTAAGGATTTGTTCAAAATCTCTAGGGCTTTTGATCTTAGCATTGTCTTGAACATGGGCCTTCCCAATGAAAGGACTTTTATAAGGTATTCTTTGATGTCTCCCCAGGGAGCCGGGCAGGAATTCTAGGAAATCTGGGTGTAGATTAAAGCAGTGTTTGTACACTCCAGCACTAACCACATCTCACTCCTGTTTTGAAACTTACTAATGTCTCTCTATGACTAAGCGTAAAAAGTTGGAGTTTTTTAGTGTGACATGAACAGGTCCTGGTGACTTTTCTAGAACCACTCTTTTCACCTATATCTGTCTTACACTGTTTTCTTTTCAATAGAACTACATTTCCCCCCAGTGTATATAGCCTTTCGCGGTCTTGTCTTTGCACTGCAATTCCCTCTACGCAAGGTGCCCTTCCCCTTCTCCCCATCCCGCAAAGTCCGCTCATCTTTCAAGACCCAGGTCAAATGCCCCATCTCTTCATAAGCTTTTGCACCCATCCTTAGCCACTTCACTCACTTGCACACTATACTCTTTCTGGTGTTTCTGGATGTGACTCCCCAGCTGGATTGCCACTTCTGTGCAAGAGGAGCTGTGTTCTGTGCCACGTGGTCCTCAGACTTCACAGAACTTCATAGTTCAGAACCCTGGAGTCCAACAGGTGCTGGCTCATACCCCGGCCCCCACACGTACAGCGGTGTGGCTTGAACTGGCTTTACTTTCAGATTCCTCATCCACGAGATAAAGAGTATTGTCGTATCAATGCCATAAAGAGATCGTAGGATTACTCGAAATGCATTTCAGAAATGAACACAACATGGTAAAGCAATTACACTCCAATACCCATAAAAAATAAAATGAATTAGTCACCATTTTCAACCTCAAGTGGTGCTTCTCAATGAATGAACTGTTAGTCACTCAGTTGTGCTCGACTCTTCACGACCCCATGGACTGCAGCCCACCAGGCTCCTCTTTCCATGGGATTTTCCATGCAAGGATACTGGAGTGGGTTGTCATTTCCTTCTCCAGGTGATCTTCCAGACCCAGGGATCGAACTCAGGTCTCCTGCACTGCAGGCAGATTCTTTACCGACTGAACTACAAGGGAAGCCCACTCCTCAGTACCTCTATTAAAAGTGATTTGACTTTATCAATTATACACATCTATCAAACATCTATCCACAGTAAAAGATCCACTGCTGAGTTTTTGTTGCATTGCTCTGTCTCTGTAGACAAGTCTAACTGCACATGTTTCTGCATTGCTTGAATTAGTATTATTCTTTATAAATCCACAGAAGCACTAAGATAGGTTTGCCAAGGAGTAGTAAGTCTTCTTTCACTATAATAGAACCCAATCCATTAAGGCAAATGTTCATTAGTAAAATGTTTGTGCCTTGAGTGAAGACTACGTTATGAATCATTTCATTTTGGAGCACACGATGTATGAAAAGATTCCAGGAAAACATCAAGCCATCATCATTTGGGCTAATCCAAGTGATTCCAGAAAGCGTTTTAACATCACAATTTTATATGCAATGGACTAAGAAGAGAGAAATCTTGTTTCTGATCTGCAAGTTTGCTGTGATCAGCTGCCTGTAGTCACAGGAACTGAGGGAAATTGGCCAAAAATGACCTTTTGAAGGGGATGAAGTGAGGCTGGCCATCATGAAGGACATTGACTCATACAGGGTAATTATTATGATGGCTCTTGAAAAAATAAGCTCTGGTACCACCAGAAAAGATGGAACTTCAGACCAACCAGATAATATGTTTAGTGCACCTACTCTTACACAGTTTTAGAAAATAAACATTTGAAACATTGTAAAAAAAAAAAAAAGAAAGAAAGAGTGCGGAGTATGATAAATGTTTCCCAGCCATGTTGATGGCATTGTCACTTAGAGCATCCAGTGTGTTTCCTGGTACATGGTAGGTGGTCAATTAACGTTAGTTATATAGACGTTCATTGCATGGAGAATTCAGATGAGTATTTAAACTACCCAAGCCCCGATAACTCAGTTGGTAAAGAATCCTCCTGCAATGTGGAGACCTGAGTTCGATCCCTGGGTTGAGAAGATCCCCTGGAGAAGAAAAAGGCTGCCCCCTCCAGTATTCTGGCCGGGTGAATTCCATGGACTGTACAGTCCATGGGGTCGAAGAGTCGGACACGACTGAGCGACGCTGACTCACAAGCATTTTGTATACTGTGACTAGTGCCTAAGTACTGAGTTAGCTGAGTGACGGGCATCTAGGCACTGAGCTCTCTGTCGATCAGAAACCGCGGGCTCTGCTTCCTGCGCACTCTCTCCTACCCGGACCCTTTGCGGGCGTCCTCCTAGAACTTTGACAGTCATGACTCGCGGGACTCTGAAATTGCTCGCTTCCTTTGCTTCGTCTGACTTGAGATGTTCATGGCTTTTTCGCTGGATCCTAGGGAATTTTAAACACAAATGACCACGTCACTGAAATATCCTACTGTGACAGCTGCTGCTTTGTGCACAATATTTCAGAGTTTTCGGAGAATAAGGATAAACGCACTTAGAGGTATTTTCAATATGCTGGGGGATTATGAACGAAACGATGCTTCTCAAAAATTTAAATACACTTCAAAAAAAATAATGAGACTAATTCTTGTTAGAATTTGATCTGTGTCATTGGGATCTGGCACTTCACATTTCATGTGTTAAAGTGCATATACGAAGAATATTTTGTTTGTAGTGTGTTGATGACACAGCTTCAAACTATGTTATTTCTGAGCAGTAGTGATTGATTTGGGAGTTAAGCCCTTACATACTTAGAATCCCTGCAATTCAGGTGGTTGCCAACAAATATAACCTCCGTATTCGTGGTTGATGAGAAGATTGACCAGTACAACCACCTGGGAGAACCACGTGGTAGTATCTAGTAAAGTCAGAGGAGGATAGACTCAGAAATTCCACCCCTAGTCATATTCTCGGAGAAGGAAATGGCAGCCCGCTCCAGTATTCTTGCTGGAGAATCCCATGGACAGAGGAGCCTGGCAGGCTACAGTCCATGGGGGTCACACAAGTCGGATACAACTTAGCAATTAAAGAGAGAGTCATATTCTAAAGAGTAGACGTTTCCAGATTTTATAATCATGATCCTCAGCAGTTGTTTTTTTTTAATGAAAATATTTTCAAGTATACACTCATAGTATGTATTTTTATTTATAAATCATGTACACGTATTACTTTTTCTCATACAAATATTACTAAGTGCATATAAAAGTAGAAAATTTTAAAGGACGACTTTAAGAAATGCAGATAAAGTTTCTACCATTTTCTTCCTCTTTCCACATGGATTGTCCTTTCACTCTCATTGGAATGTATGTGCCCTGCTTTGGAGAGTGCTACATCAGATCAATTCTATGTACATACACAAGAATGCAGGGAGCATCAAATGTGGAATAGCGAAATATTAGAAACAACCTAATATCCTTCAGTAGTAGAATGGATTAATGTACCATTTACACAGTAGGATAATTTTTGTAAGTGAAAAATAAATAGTTATAATGATTAACATTAAGTAAAAAGGAAAATTGCAGAATATCTATAGAGATGTATAATACGTAATTCTATAACATGCAAAGCACTGTTCATTTTATACTGTTCATATTTATTTTGCTTAGGTTTCAGAGCACTTCTTGAACCTATAGCTTTCATTACTTTTGGAAAATTCTTGGCTATTATCTTTTTAATATTGCCTCTGCACTGTGCTCTCTCTTTTCCTTCTGTTCCTCCAGTGCATTTATGCATTTATTTCTTTCACCATATCTCATACAACTTCTACACCCTTTTCTGTTTTTCCCATACTTTTTTCTCTCCATGCTTCAATCCAGATATTGTCTACTGATTTGTTTTCTTAATCATTAATCCTTTCCTCAGCTGTATCTAATCTGCTGGTAATAAAGCTACTAACTTATTAATTTTAGTGTAACATTTTGCACTTCCGGAATTTCCACTTTGTATAGATTTCAGGCATCTGGTGAAAATCAGAAACTTGTCTTATCTTTCCTTGACAATATTAATCACTGTTATTTTAATATTTGTATCTGTTAATATGTGAATCTGCTGTGGGTTTCTCTCTATTATTTGTTTGTTTTCTGGATTTCTGCTCACTTGTTTTTGATAGCTTATGGTGAATGGTGTTCAGTTGGTGATCTCCGAAGAAGATTTAGCTTCAGGACCAGGAATCAGCCTTGATGATCACTCAAGAGCTTTTGTGTAGCAGAGTTTTATTAAAGTGTAAAAAGGGGCAGAGAAAGCTTCTGACAAAGACATCAGAAGAGGGCAGAGAGTGCCCCCCTGGCTAGTGTTAGCAAGGGAGTTATATACTTTTTAAATTGGTTATTACAATAAATGAAAAGAAAGTCTCAAGGTTGTAAAGGTCTTACTAGACCTACTCTCACAATTTACATCTTAAAACAACAGGATTAGTCAGAAGGTTTTTAGGAAGGAGAAACTGTCCTCAAGCAGGATACATTGTTGCTATATAATGTATAGAGTTTAAACTGAGTTGTTTGTTCTGTAATCATCAGTTCCAGGCTTAAAAACAACATTTTATGTGACTAAGGAATATAGAAGAAAAAATGTTTGTCCTTTCCTCCTCCTTGAGAATTCCAGACCCCTATCTCCTCTTTGAGAGCTCTAGAACCCCTTCTCTTCCTTGGGGACCCCAGACTTCTTATCAACCTGCCTAGGAATGGACTCTCATTTTTTTCTGGAATGCTTGAAGGATTTTGAGAAAATGTCAGACATTTTGTATGAAAAACATCAGCTACTTCGAGGCTTTGGATAATGTTCTCTTCCTTCTGCTTAGCCATGTGATTAAGTTGAGGAAGCTCTCCCTCCAACCAGGGACTGAGTTGATTAGAAGCTGGGGTTCAGTCCTTGTGAGGGCCACACTTCTTCCGTTTTGCACTAATTCCCAGAGCGTATCTCTCCAGGAGTTCCTCCTGAGCACACAAGGCATCAGCTGGGGTCATAATAGCAGCAGTCTGACAGACAAGATGCTCAGTAGAACTTTAGGTTCTTTCTCTGATTTGGTGTGCACATCCTGGGCATCTGGGACTAGCAAGGAGAATGAGTCTTAGCAAACATGCCTGGCTTCTAGTTGGAGCTTTTGAGAGCTGTAAAGTTTCATGTGAATACAGAATGATCTGACTCAAAAAGCATAGTATTTTTTGGTTCTTCTGGAAGCTTAGTAGGAAATATCTTTGGCTTAGGAGTCAAGCAAACCTGGCTTTAAATCACAGCTCTGCCATTTACAAGCTAGGTATATGTCCTCAGCCTCCCTAAGATTTGAAAGAGGGCTAATGTTTTTGCCTCATGGCATGATGTGAAGAATTAATTAGAGTTCATCTGAAAAATTCCCAGTCCAGTGCCTAACAGAGAGTGGTCACTCAGTAGATAGTATGATTGTGAGAACCTGATCTGTGATAATTTGAAGGAGTCTATAAAATATATTGATTTAACAACATCTTGCATGGTTGACACTCTCCCTGGATAGATTTATGGAAATGTTTCCCTAAGTGTGTTCTTTGGAACCCATGGTAGAAAAGTGTTTTAGACGCATCTACACACATGTGAAAAAGCTGGCTTAAAACTCAACATTCAAAAAACTAAGATCATGGCATCTGATCCTGTCCCTTCATGGAAAATCAATGAAGAAACAATGGAAACAGTGACAGACTTTATTTTCGTGGGCTCCAAAATCACTGCAGATGGTGACTGCAGCCACGAAGTTAAAAGGTGCTTGCTTCTTGGAAGAAAAGCTATGACTAACTTATACAACATATTAAAAAGCAGAGACATTACTTTGCCAACAAAGGTCTGTCTAGTCAAAGCTATGGTTTTTCCAGTAGTCAGTGAGAGTTTGACTATAAAGAAAGCCGAGTGCAGAAGAATTGATGCTTTTGAACTGCAGTGTTGGAGAAGACTCTTGAGAGTCCCTTGGACTGCCAGGAGATCCAACCAGTCCATCTTAAAGGAAATCAGTCCTGAATATTCATCGGAAAGACTGATGCTGAAGCTGAAGCTACAATACTTTGGCCACTTAATGCAAACAACTAACTCATTAGGAAAGACCCTGATGCTGGGAAAGATTGAAGGCAAAAGAAGGGGATGACAGAGGATGAGATGGCTGGATGGCATCACTGACTCGATGGATGTGAGTTTGAGCAAACTCCAGGAGTTGGTGATGGTCAGGGAGGTCTGGCGTGCTGCAGTCCATAGGGTTGCAAAGAGTCAGACACGACTGAGTGATTGAACTGAACTGGGAAGAAGATAAGGAGGAGAGAAGCTTTTTACTCCCACTTTAGAACTTAGGAAAGATTTTTAAAGGTCACTCAGCTAGTAAGTAAGAAGGACAGTCTGCTTTATGACTCAGAGTTAAGTGCTCTTCTCATGCTCCTACCATCTCAGGATGTTAGCAAAGCCTCATGCTGGCAAGTGGCAAGGCCAGAGTCCCAGCTCAGTCCTTCTGAACCCAGCTCCAGTACCCTGTCAGCTAATTGAGTTTCTCTGTGAATGTGTGCATATGCAAGTCATCAATTAAGTGACCTGATTTCCTTTTCAACTAGTCATTCTGCTATTATTTTTGCAAGAAATTAAAAAAAAAAAAAGAAACCCTCTATTAAGACATGGAGCCAGGACAATTCAGCAGGTAGTACTTGAGCAATAAAAGCAATCATGGGGTGACTCAAGCAAGGTAGGGGAAATAATAGAAATATAATTGTGTGCTGTTCAGGAAATTGTTACTGTATTGATAGATCTTAAAATGCATAATGCTATTGATTTTCCAACTCTTTTATAAATCCTGGACATTTAACAGCCTAATTCTCAGTACTTGTTTGCATCTCTTAGATTTAGATGTTATTTTCCATTCATCCATCCAAAAAATAGTTCTGAACTGTTTTTATGTGTTTGAAACTGTGTGAGTACGTCCAGAATACAGTGAAGAATGATAAATAGCCCTGTCTTAAAGGATGTCATTCCCTGGTGGAGACAGATAAAGAGACACTTATCATGAAGTGTGTTGAATGCTGAGCTAGCAGGGACACAAGAGGTTAGGAAGCACCTAACCAGCCTGGGGACGTTGAAGAAAGCTTCTTAGAAGAACTGAAGCTCAAATAGAGAACTGAAGGGAAATGAGATTTTAACTAAGTAAAGCTGGGATGGAAGGAAGGTTGTCATAAGTAGGTAGAACATAATTTTCAAAGCCTTAAAAGAGACTAGACAGGTGTGGCTTAAACAATAGAAATTCATTCTTACAATTATGAGGGCTAGAAGTTCAAAATCAAAGTCAGCAGGGTTGGTTTCTTCCTGGACCTGGAGGGAGAATCTATTCTGTGACTCTCTCCGGGCTCCTGATGGTTTGCCAGCAACCTCTGTCATTTCTGAGCTTGACACTAAGCTCTGCCTTCACAGTCACGTGACTTTCTGTGTGTGTGTGTGTGTGTGTGTGTGTGTGTGTGTGTGTGTGTGTGTTGCTTTTGTGTCTGTCTCTGCTTCCACGTTTCTCCTTTCCATCAATACTGAATTAAGGGTCACCCTAATGACCTCGTTTTAGCATGATTATCTCTGTAAGACCCTATTTCCAAATAAGGTCACATTCTGAGACTCTAGAGGTTAACATTTCTTTTCTTGGGGAGATGCAATTTAATCTATAATAATCTTCCCTCTGAACCCCCCAAAATCCTCACATGGAAAATGTATCCACCCACTCCAATATTCCTGAAGTGTTTTCATTCTTGCATCAGTTCTAAGCCTCAAATCTCACCAAAACATCCTCTCCTCAAAGTCCTAAATCTTACCATCTAAATCACACAAAATCAGTTATAGACAAGACTTGGAGTAGAAGTCATCAGGGCTCAAAGTCCTCTCCATTTGGTTACTCGTGAAAGCAGATGACAAGCTGTCTGTTTCCAAAATACAAGTTGAACAGTCACAGGGTAGAAATTCCCATTCCAAAAGAGAAAAATCAGAGAGACAAAAGGGGTTACAGATCAAAAGGAAGATGGAAATCTATTAGGGAAAATTCATTTGATTTTATAACTATAGAATAGTCCTCTTTGGCTCCATCCTTTTGGCCTACAGAGGTGAAAACCTCACCTCTTTGCTAAATGAAACTGGAAGTGTTAGTCACTCAGTCATGTCCAACTCTTTGCAACACCATGAACTATATAGCCTCTGCCTATGGAATTCTCCAAGAAAGAATACTGAAGCGGATAGCCACTCCCTTCTCCAGGGGATCTTCCCAACCCAGGGATCAAACCTGGGTCTCCCACACTGCAGGCAGATTCTATACCATCTGAGCCAGGGAAACCCAGTGGTCTGAGAGCCTTCCTTCATTTCCTCTCATCTCTGTTCCCTTCTGTACAATCTGGCAATGTTTCTCCCTAGATAGTTGATTGGATCTATAAGTCACATGCATCATCGCTTTAGGAAACAATTGTCTGATGTCACCCATGGTGCTCTCTCTAGAACACACTTTTTCATTTTTTGAAATATGTATAGGCTAGGAATTTTCCAATTTCTGGTTGCATTTTGCTTAACTGTAGCTTGTTTCATGGATCTCTTTCCTCTTCTCTTCACTGTAAGTAGCAAGGAGAAACTAAGCTTAGAAGTCTCAGCTAAGCATCCAGGTTCATTACTTACAAGTTCTACCTTCCATCCAACAGAACACAATCAGCCAGGTTCTCTGCCATTTTATCACAGGGTCACCTTTCTTCCAGCTTCCAATAATGTGTTCCTCATTCCCATCTGAGACTTCACCAGAGGTACCTTTAACATTCACATTTCTGCCAACTGTCTCCTCAAGGCAATCTAGGACTTTTCTCTCAAGTAGCTCAAAACTCTGTCAGCATCTGCCTTTAGCTCCAGTCCAGTATGACATGCATGTTTTAGGGTATTTGTTACCTCAGTACCCCACTTTCCAGGAATCTATATTAGTTTCCTGAGGGCTGACCTAACCAAGCCATAAACTGGGCAGCTTACACAATAGGAATTTATTGTCTCAAAGTTCTGAGGCTGGAAGTCAGAGGCCGAGGTGTTGGTAGGGCTGGCTCCTCCTGAGGGCTGCCAGGGAGAGTCTGCTGAAGGCTCTTTCCTAGCATCCGGCAGCCTCAGGCACTCTTGGCTTGTAGATGGTGCTCTTGCACATCTTTGCATCATCTTCGTTCTCTGAGTGTCTGTGTCCAAGTTTTCCCTTTTTATAGGGACACCTATTGGACTAGGGCCCACTCTCATGACCTCATTTTAACTTGATTACCTCTGTAATCTGGGTGGCTTCTAATTTTTTGTTCAAAGTTAGCCATGGTGTGCTGGTGACAGAAACTGTAAACAGATCCTTAATGTGGATGTTTATGTTAATCTGGTAAGGAGTTGTATCCCATTGAAAATTTACTTACCTGTAGGCAGCAGACACTTCAAATTCCTCTAGTGTCCCCCCTCCTCTTTTGTCTCCCTTGTGGTCTTTATACTTTCCTATATAATCTTTTTTTTTAAATTTTCTTTACTTTATTGTGTTGGTTTTGCCATACATTGACATGAAACCGCCATGGGTTTACATATGCTCCCCCTCCAGAACCCCCCTCCCTCCTCCCTCCCGATTCCCTCTCCCTGGGTCATCCCGGTGCACCAGCCCCGAGCATCAACCCTGGGCTGGCAATTGATTTCACATATGATAATTAACATGTTTCAATGCCATTCTCCCATATCATCCCACCCTTGCCCTCTTCCACAGAGTCCACGAGACTGTTCTATACATCTGAGTTTCTTTTGCTGTCTCGCATGCAGAGTTCTCGTTACCATCTTTCTAAATTCCATATATATGAGTTAGTATACTGTATTGTTGTTTTTCCTTCTGGCTTACTTCACTCTGGATAATAGGCTCCAGTTCCGTCCACCTGAGTAGAACTGATTCAAATGAATTCTTTTTAATGGCTGAGTAATATTCCATTGTGTATATGTACCACAGCTTTCTTATCCATTCATCTGTTGATGGACATCTAGGTTGCTTCCATGTCCTGGCTATTGTAAACAATGTGGCAATTAACATTGGGGTACACGTGTCTCTTTCAATTCTGGTTTTCTCGGTGTATATGCCCAGCAGTGGGATTGCTGGGTCATATGGCAGGTCTATTTGCAGTTTTTTAAGGAACCTCCACACTGTTCTCCATAGTGGCTGTACTAGTTTGCATTCCCACCAACAGTGTAAGAGGGTTCCCTTTTCTCCACATCCTCTCCAGCATTTATTGCTTGTAGACTTTTGGATTGCAGCCATTCTGACTGGTGTAAAGTGGTACCTCATTGTGGTTTTGATTTGCATTTCTCTGATAATGAGCAATGTCAGAGAAATGCAAATCAAAACTCTATATACTCTTACAGAGAGAGCCTGTGCTTTGCAAATCTTTCGGATGTAACCCATTGTTATTACAGTGGAGCATTGTTGGTGTGGTGGCAAGATGTGGGGAGGAGAAACGTTCTGCAAACTTATGACTAAATCTCAGGCTTTTAGGGGATCATTTCACAGGTGTTAATCCAGTCATATAACTCCTCAGCTCCTCCTCCTTATGTGAGATAAGAAGGATAGAAGCCTCTAAGCGCTTAAGTCACCCTTTAAGCACCCTTACAGTCTGTGCCTGCAGTGGGTAAGTCAACCTTGGCTGTGTCACTCTCTCCCTGGATTCACCTCTCTCTCCAGACTTCAGGGTTCCAGGTTTCTTTGCAACAGGAGTTCTGTGATTAGTCAACTAAAGTCTTTGAATATCAGTTTGTTCAACCTTTTCATGCAGGGATGAGAGAGATGTCTTCCAAACTTTTTATATGAAGGAGTTGAAACCAGAAGTCTGGCCAAGTTTTTGCTTTTTTTTTTTAAATTATAGGTCGTTTCCCCTTTGGTGACCCATTACAGAAATGACACTTTTCTCTGTACTTATCATAGCCTGACATTTTGTTATGTAATAATTTGCTTGCTGTTTATTTGTGTCTCCCCTCACCACACTGGAAACTCCTGAGAGCAAAGACCATGTTTCTTTGGTTTCTTCAGAATCACTGTTGCATAGTGAAGAATGGATAATAAACATTTGCTAAATGGATGAATGAAATAATTAGTTATTAATTATTATATTAAAATAATAAAATTTATATATAACATACTTACACTTCATTTTAGTTTTTCCTTTCAGTAGAAACAGTTAAAATTGCTTTCTATCTAATTATTATAAATTTTCATGCTACAATTTTTCCCTTGTGCTATGGAGCTGTTAAAATGATTTTCTTGGGTCTTTAAGGAAATAATTGGTTTACCTCTGATGAGGTCTCAGCTTTGGAACCCAGAACAATACACAGTTATGCACTTAAAGCCCAAAAAAGGATGCAGAACAATATGTGCAGCATCAAGTCACGCTCCTTAGCCCTTCAAGGTGGGTGCCTTTCTCTTACTTCCATATCCTGCCACTTCCTTCCCCATTATCCTAGTCAATTCAAGATGTAATAACAGAATACCACAGACTGAGTGGCTTAAACATTTCTCACAATTCTGGAAGCTGGCAAGTCCAGGATCAAGGTGCTGGCAGATCAGATGTCTGGTGAAGGCCTGCTTGCTCGCTTATAGACAGTTGCCTTCTTACGGTATCCTCGGGTGATCAAGCAAGAGACCTCTGGTAGCTTCATCTCCTTCAGTCAGTTCAGTTTAGTTGCCCAGTCATGTCTTTCATCTCCTTATAAGGCCACAAGCTCATGCTATAGACTGAATGTTTCAGTTCAGTTGCTCAGTCATGTCAGACTCTTTGCAACCCCATGGACTGCAGCATGCCAGGCTTCCCTGTCCATCACCAACTCCCAGAGCTTACTCAAACTCATGTCCATTGAGTCAGTGATGCCATCCAACCATCTCATCCTCTGTCGTCCCCTTCTCTTCCCACCTTCAATCTTTCCCAGCATCAAGGTCTCTTCAAACGAGTCAGTTCTTCCCATCAGGTGGCCAAAGTTTTGGAGGTTCAGTTTCAGCATCAGTCCTTCCAATGAATATTCAGGACTGATTTCCCTTTAGGATGGACTGGTTGGATCTCCTTTCAGTCCAAGGGACTCTCAAGAGTCTTCTTGAACACCATGGTTCAAGAGTACCAATTCTTCAGCTCTCATCTTTCTTTATAGTCCAACTCTCACATCCATACATGACTATCGGAAAAACCACAGCTTTGAGTAGACGGACTATTGTTGACAAAGTAATGTCTCTGCTTTTTAATATGTTGTCTAGGTTGGTCATAGCTTTTCTTCATTTATTTGCCATGAAGTGATGGGATCAGATGCCATGATCTTAGTTTTCTGAATGTTGAGTTTTAAGCCAACTTTTTTACTCTTCTCTTTCACTTTCCTCAAGAGGCTCTTTAGCTCTTCTTCACTTTCTGCCATAAGGGTGGTATCATCAGCGTATCTGAGGTTATTGATATTTCTCCCAGAAATCTTGATTCCAGCTTGTGCTTCCTCCAGCCCAGCATTTCTCATGATATACTCTGCATATAAGTTAAATAAGCAGGGTGACAATATACAGCCTTGACACACTACTTTTCCTATTTGGAACCAGTCTGTTTTGCATGTCCAGTTCTAACTGTTGCTTCTTGACATGTATACAGGTTGCTCAGGAGGCAGGTAAGGTGATCTGGTATTCCCATCTCTTTAAGAATTTTCCATAGTTTATTGTGATCCACACAGTCAAATATTTGCATCCCCCCAAGTTCATATGTTGAAATCTAATCCCCAAGGTGATGGTACTTGGAGGTAGGGCCTTTGGGAGGTGATTGGGTCATGGGTGTGGAGCCCTCATGAATGGGGTTATCACCCTTATAAAAAAGGCTCCAGAAAACTCTCTCACCCCTTCTGCCAAGTGCAATTGCAAACAATAATTCTGTATGAACAAGGATCTCATCAGACACTGAGTCTGCCAGCACCTTGATCTTGGACTTCCCATCAGCCTGCCCAGTGTATAGTATTCTGATCACAGCCCAAGTGGATTAATATATCCATCACTGACACTCCACCCCCTGGATAAAGTCACAGGCGTGGAGCCTCCGTGGTGAATGAACTTAGGAGGGATGCATACATTTAGTTCATCGCACCCATAATCTATGTCCACATTACCCCAGAGATTTATCCTTTCCTTGAACTCACCATTCTCTTTTGTGTCTCCAACTATTGTTCCTTCCATGTAGAACCCCTTCTCAAACAGGCAAATCACTGTTCAGCCTTCCAAATCCAGCTCAAATACCACTTTAAAAGTGCAGCCTCCCTCAACCTCTGGGGGAAAACTAGTTACCCCCTGATCTGTACCCTGCAACCCTGTGAGCACACATCTCACAATGCAGAACTGGAATTCTCCTTCCCTTCTACCTGATCAGGATCTCTGAGAGCAGAAACTAACTCCTCTTTGCATCCCTAGGGTGCCTCAGTCAGATCAAAATTGAATTCAGACCTTGGGGATCTCTTCACCATTTTCCTGGATTATTTTTTTCTGCTGATGATTTCTTTCAGGCAGAAATATTGAACTAAAAATGATCTATCTCTTCTTTCCTATTATCAGGGCATCCAATGGTTATTTTTTTCCCTCTGTAATTCAGTGTGAAAACCTCCCCACCCTGCAGACTCTGTCCTTATGAGTTTCTGCTTTGCTGCCTTGACATGTATTATTCAAACATTTCTGAAAACATGTTCTTATGCTTGTTGTTGCTCCCATCAACCAGTTTCGGCTGAGAAACTAAATTTAGTTTTTTCTGTAGAAGTTTAAGTGCCATTTAGAACAACCACACAACTAATGTGAGGTGGCAGTTCCAGCCTCGTATAGGATTTGCCAGCACAGCAATGTGGAAGAGGAATGTGTCAGCCAATCACTCCCTAAACCCCATTCAAATTGCACTCATCACTTGGTCCTTGGTCTTCTGCAAAATACTTGGCATTATTTTCTCTGTAAGAATTGATTCCCAAAGAAAGAACAAGTAAGAAGTAGAAATCTCAGTCAGTCCTTTAGTTTCCAGATGTGTAAGAGATGTGTATATTTTCTATAACGTGAATTAATTTCTGATTCTTAAGACTCCACTCTGACTAACTGGGAAAAAACTTCACTTTGGCGTTTGTTGTGGCTCCCAAGCGTGTACATGGGGTTGAGCCACAATTCTGGGATTTTATACAGGAGTGTGTTTCAAGGAATCTTCTGGTGGTAAGGCTGGGGGTGAGGTGGGAGACAAGGCAACTTGCCCTTGGTCAGAGGTCTATGCAGTTTAATGTTAGGTGATCCTTAATTCTTGCCACATATTCTATTAGATCCGGTGGCTTCTAGCTCTTTGGTTTCATTCTTACGCTGGGGATCTTTGGCAAGGCTCTCTGCTTTTTCCTGTGGTAACTTGTCCAGGGTCTTGACGCCTTCCTACAGTGGCAGCCCCAGTGATGCTCAAATCCCTTGACCATGATGCACAGATTTCTTCCTCCCCTCCCAAGCCCAGGGATATCTTTCTCTGCTCTGAGATGAAAGAAGCCTTGATGTCATGCCTTCTTTGATCAAGGAATTATCCTCCCCTTCAGGTATTCTACAAAACCCTCCTAGATCTTTTAAAAGTCCTACCATTGATCACGGTAAGAAAACAACCTTATAGGCTAGTTTTTGCTTTCGACCCAGACACATACCATCCCTGAGGCAATGAGTCAGCATAGAATGACCCTTCGCCTAAATAAGAGAAAAGAAGAGAGTACATAAAGGGAGAAAATAATGTAAACTCATATTTTGAAATAGTGTCCACCCAGAGTCAGGTCAAGGGGTACAGAGATGCTTTCTCATCTTAACCTCAATAATACACCAGATCAAACACTTCTGCCAGTGGGTATGCTTTCTTTATGTTTATACGTCCAGGTATGATGCCAGTAATTTTGGCTAATGCTCAAGAATTCCTTATGTGAAACAGAGACATCTGTGATGCATGTGATGTAGTTACCATCGTAGCACAGAAATGGAGGAGAGGGACTGCCAAGTCCTAGGCTGTACATTTAATGTCAAAATAAACTTGCTGGTTTATCTTCCAAAGACTTACTCCAACAGATGCTTTGTTGGATTGTGCATGAATGGTCCATGTCTCCTGCTCTGTCACCACAATGGGGTATCATCTTTGCAAGCAGGTTGGGACAGGAAAACTTTAAGATGATGACTCTCAACATAAGAAATAGAAACAACTCACAGCCATTGGCTTTGAAGAAGTAAGACAAGCTTCCAGTTGAGAGCGAGACAGGATGTTTGGAGTTGAAGGAAAGTTGTTAATTACACAGAAGAAAAAAAAAAAGATAAAGGAGCATAGCAGATTGTTTAATGGAGTTTTAAAAATCTTGACTCAGAATTTCAGCTAAATCTCAGAGCTTAGAGAAAGGCCTGGTAAGTACCTTGCTTTCTAAATAGAGGTGACCACAACTCAACTTTTCAGTGACCAGAAATAAAAGGAGTTAGAGAGTCAATGGAGAGGATTCTTTGAATTTAAGTGAAGAGGACAGCAAAGTAAGATAGGGGACATGATTGCCAGAAGGAAATCTAGCATCTCATTTCCACTGGACCTTTGCTCAATGGTAGAATATCCCAGGAGAGTGCCGAAGCGAAACTGACCTGTGTCCTCTGAAACTGGTAGCTCCAGGGACCAGTGTCAAACACTCACCTAGGTGAGTCTCAAGGCAGGAGCCTGCAGGATATTCCCCTCTCAGAGAACCAGGAGAATAGGTAACGATGAAGGAAGCTACAAGTCCACTCTCTGTTGAAGCAAAGGGTTGTAAGTTTCCATGGAACAGGAGGAAAACTCAGCTATCAGTTCTTGAAAAGACTATCACCTTTCAAACTGAGTATCAGTGGAGGGGTCCCTAGCAGAAAGGCTGCAGGGGAATCTCCAAGGCAAAAGACTACAGATGTTTTCAAAGAGCCCAGGAGTCGCTGTGTGTGCATGTTGGAGAGCGCATGGCAGAAGACATTGGTCCACCGTGAGAACTCCAGGGAGCACCAGGTAACCAAACAGAACTTCACCCAATTCCTTCTGTTCCTTTCTCCAAGTCATCCCTTGGAGGGCTCCCGAAACACTGCTACTGAGAGACAGAGTCCTAGACGAGGCTGCAAACTGGATGGAAGGTTGCACCTTGATTTTGATGGTATGAAATGTTAGAATACCTGAAAATTAGACGCATATATCTAAAACGAGTTAGAAAAGCTGAGACTACATGAGGTCTGGATGGGAGAAAAAAAATAAAAGGTATTTCCTGATTGCAGATTTTCCAATTCGGCTTGTGTGAATGTCCAGTTTCAGAAGACACTAGGGAAGAAGCACAGTTAGAGATATGGTTATACAGAATGGACACACACTCTGTGAGGGGTGCCGTTGCTTGGGCTGGGAGCCATATCACCCGGAGCTAGTCACTTCTGCAGCTACTGTGACATAATAAGAAATACATATTTGTGTTTCTGGTTCCTGGTTCCTGAGGCAGAGTTTTCAAAACCCTGGAGATTCCCTGGGTGATGGGAGCATCCTTTATTCTAAAGAAGTGACTCCTGGGGACCTGGAAACTTCAGAATGGATTCTGGTCACCAGAGAAGAACAGTCTCAGACTGGAAATGTAGACCTTTCAGCCCCACTCTGCAACTTCCCAGGAGGAGAAGTGGGGGAGATTGAGTTAATGATCGATCATGCCTTTGTGATGAAGTCTTCAGGAAAAAGCCTTAAATTACGAGGTTCAGAAAGCTTCTGGACTGGTGACCACATTCACGTGTCCATTGGCACATCCCAACTCCACCCCAATTCTGCATTCAGGACTGTTCTGGGTCTTCTTTACCTGGCTGTCCATCTGTATCCTTTTTAAAAAACTAGTAAATGTAGGTAAAGGTTCCCCTGAGCCTTGTGAGCCATTCCAGCAAATTACTGAATCTGAATCCCTAACTTTGTAGCCAAGTTGGAAAGAAATGTGGGTAACGTGGGGACAAATTGCTTGTGACTGGCATCTGAAATGGGGGAGTCTTATGGGACTGAACTGTGCAGCTTGACAGTGGAGAACTGAATTAAATTACTGGACACCAAGTTGGTGACCAAAGAGTTGGAAAATTGGTTGGTGTGGGGACAAACCTTTCACCTATTTTGGTGTCAGAAGAGTTGTAAGTAGAGAAGCAGATTCCCTTCAGTTATCTTCCATTTTTACTGTGTTCCCACTTCACTCCACCAGCAAAATCCAGTCACCACGTCCTATCAGAATACTTTTGAAAGCTGGGTTTCCATCTTCCTCTCTAATTTCCACTACTATTACCAGGAAGGCAAATTCCTATTCATACTTCAACACCCACTCCTTAAGAGCCATATTTGAAGCCTTCATGGAGTCCTCTAAGGTCATTTTCTGCATTTGCATAGTATCTTGTATAAAGTTCTTTTCAGTGTAAAACATGTTTTGCAGTCATTTACCTGTGTTTCTGATGACCCTACTCTACTGTGAGTTCTTTGAGGACAAGAAGGAGTATGGTCCCTCTGTTTCTCTAGCATTTGGTGCAGAGCCTGGCAGAGGCAGGTGCTTAGAAAATTCATATCTGAATGAATAAATCAGTGAATGACATGGCGTTTTTTGGAACAGTGAGCATCACCATCTATTATTTCAGCTTTCTCAAAATCATTTCCCCAGCTAATTCCCAAATAGTGAAGTGGTGGCCTCACTCCTAAGTCAGATGTGGAAGTTACTGTTGTATTGAGAAAAGTCAAGGCCAGGCATTTGATTTAATTCAGGAAGTAGCTTGCTTATCTGCATTATTAGAGAACAGAGGTTGCAGGTGAGAACTCCAAATATGTTTGCTTCTCTGAGGGCTCTGGGAGATTTTCAGAACAAGTCTCTTGAATGTTCTCTGGCTCTTGATGAACCACAAGACTAGCTCAGACTTGCAGCTTGGATAGCAGCTAGGACAAGGGGCTGAGAGGGAGCTGCCACTCACAACCCTCCCTGGGAAGAATTGGCTACCATCAAGTGTAATATCCACAGCGTTTTTTTGCATTGGGGAAATTTGAATGATTTTATGGAGTAATCCAAAAATAAGTAGGTTGTGGCATTCTTTATTCTCAAACATAGATTATTTCCATTCCTTGAGTCCCAGATGAGTCACAATCAGTATTTCAACATCTAAATATCTGTTATGTCAATAAATAAATGCATATGTGAATAAGTAAGATAAAGATTAAAATGTGATGTGGTTTTAGGTAGTTGGCTGTCAGAGAAATTAGACATAAGAGGTCTGCACCCATCTCGCTAGATGCATCTTTGAAAGTGAAAGTTTCTCAGTCATGTCCAACTCTCTGTGACTCCATGGAGTATACAGTCCATGGAATTCTCCAGGCCAGAGTACTGGAGTGGGTAGCCTTTCCCTTCTCCAGGAGATCTTCCCAACCCAGGGATCAAACTCAGGTCTCCCGGGGTGCAGGCAGATTATTTACCATATGAGCCACAAGGGAAGCCCCAAAATGCATCTCAAGATGCCTACATAGTGAGTTTGGGGTTGCCCAGGACCTGTGAGGATGACATCTCAGGGCACAGCATCTTTCCTTTGCATCAGAGAGACCTCAGTTTGAACAGTGATCCTCTAGACGTTGCAGAGTGGGGCAAGTCACTAAACCTCTCTGAATCCAGTTTTTCATCCGTAGCACAGGGATGACAACACCTCCCCTTGCAGAATTGTTCACAATGTTAAAGGCAATGTGTGCAAAGTGCCTTGTGCCACACCCAGTGGGTGGCTAGATACTGTCTGTACTCTACTACACGCTTAGTACGTACCAGGCACCATGCTCACTGCATTCCATGTTTTATCTCATTTAAAAAGAATCAGAACCACCCAAGACTGTACCTATGTACACATAAGTGAGAGAAGTACTGCATCTAGGAATCTGTCCAAAGGAAATAAAAAATGTGCACAGACTTTAGTTAAAAGAGAGAGAGAGATCACTTCAAAATTATTTTAGTTAAAAAATCAGAAATAATGTATTACAATAAATAGAATGATTAAACAGATTATTTTATAATGTTTCACAAAAAGGAGGCACAGATAAACACATAGTAATGTTAAGTTTTTAAAATCAATTTAAAATTTTGCACAAAATCAATGACTTTGTTTAAATGCACAGAGGTATGAATGAAATAACACACAGGCAGTGCTAATGATAAAGCCTTTGACTGTGTGGATCCCAACAAAGTGGAATACTCTTAATGAGATGAGAATACCAGACCACATTACATGCCTCCTGAGAAACCTGCATGCAGGTCAAGAAGAAACAGTTAGAACTGGACATGGAACAACAGACTGGGTTTCAAACTGGGAAAGGAGGATGCCAAGACACTTGTCACTCTGCTTATTTAACTTATATGCAGAGTATGTCATGAGAAATGCTGGGCTGGATAAATCACAATCTGGAATCAAGATTGCTGGAAGAAATATCAACAACCTCAGATATGCAGATGATACCACTTTAGTGACAGAAAATGAAGAGGAACTAAAGAGCCTCTTGATAAAGGTGAAAGAAGAGAGTGAAAAAACTGGCTTAAAACTCAAGATTCAAAAAACCGAAGATCGTGGCATCTGATCCTATCACTTCATGACAAACATATGGGGAAAATGTGGAAATAGTGCCAGATTTCATATTCTTGAGTCCAGTATCAATGTGGAGGGTGACTGCAGCCACAAAATTAAAAGATGTTAGCTCCTTGGAAAAATAGTTATGACAAACCTAGACAGTGTATTAAAAAGCAGAGATATCACTTTGCTGACAAATGTGCGTATAGTCAAAGCTATGATTTTTCCAGTGGTCATGTATGGATGTGAGAGTTGGACCATAAAGAAGGCTGAGTGCTGAAGAATTGACGCTTTCAAACTGTGGTGCTGGAGAAGACTCTTGAGAGTCCCTTGGACTGCAAGGAGATCAAATTGGTCAATCCTAAAGGAAATCAACCCTGAATATTCTTTGGAAGAGCTGATGCTTGAAGCTGAAGCTCCAATACTTTGGCCACCTGACTGGAAGAGCTGACTCATTGGAAAAGACCCTGATGATGGGAAAGAGTGAAGGCAAGGAGAGAAGGGGACGACAGAGGATGATATGGTTGGATGGCATCACTGACTCAACGGACATGAGTTTGAGCAAGCTCAGGGAGATAGTGAAAGACAGAGAAACCTGGTGGGCTGCAGTCCATGGGGTCACAAAGAGTCAGACCCAACTTGGTAACCAAACAACAGCACCAACAACAAAGTGCTAATGGTGATCACAGAAGGGTTTAAGTGAGACTGGTCATTTCTTGCTCTATCTTTGTCAATTTCCACGTTTACATTTATTTCCAGTGACAGTCTGCTGTTAGGTGATTAGAAAAAATATAACAAAAACATTAGTGAAATTTAAAAATGAAAGTGGGCACATCCACATCTTTCTGATGGTTTTATCTAGTGTGAGGTGAAATCATTTCATAGGCAAAACCTTCCTTTGAGTTTTATATTTATTAAGCAGGTTGAAAAGAGCACTCCAGTGAGGCCAGGTAGCTGCCGTTAACCTCATTTTAGGACCAAGTGTCCTGAGAAAGGCAGGGAGTCTGCATTTAGCCCATGTTTAGCCAGCGGGATGTCAGACCTACTTCGCTGCCAGCCTACCTGCCAGACACTGTGAGGAAAATTACAAAGAAGACAAGATTTCAGGTTAATCAGTTCCCAGAGAAATTGGATGTCAGAGGTCTATAACCGACGGTCCACCTTTTTCCTCCTCCCAGTGGAAGACCCGGGTGTCACACTGCCATCTCATCTGTGATAGGACTGTAAGGGATGAAGATAGGTGAGTAAAGGACCTTCTGGACAGGATCAAATATTTCCAGAGATATTGAGCGCCTGGCTCAGAGAGGGGGGATCCTCTCACTCTGCCTAGGAATACTAATTCTCTTTTAATGAAAATATATATCTTTCATATTTTAAAAGCTATGAAATACATCACATTTGTTTATGAATGGAATTCTAGTGTATGTATTCTATGCCTTGCTTTAGTGATCATCCATGCAAATACCAGTCTCTATAATTCATTCTTTTTCACAGCTACATACTATTCCAGTGTGTGTCTAAACCATAATTTATCTCTTTTATTTTTGAGGATTTTTTTTACAAATTATTTACTATTACATGAAATGCTGTTATTAACTGGTACACAGGTAAGAATACATTGAGAATGTATAAATAAAATTAAAAGGATTATAAGATAAATGACTCTTCAAAATGACTAGATAACACTAAATCATTCTCCAGAATGGTTTTTATTAATTTACACTGTCTTTAGCCTTTTAAGACAGCTCTAACTTCCTCTTGTTATTTACTTCTTAACTTGGGTATTCCCAGAGTTTATACTTTTTTAAATTTTTGCCAATGTTGAGGCAGTGCTGGTAATTGGCACTTTATTTCTGTTGGCCAAGCATCTTTTCACATGTTTATGGATCATTTGCGTTTACTGTTTGGTGAAATGCTTTTCAAATCCTTTGCCTCTATTTTTCTATTGGGTTCTTTGTCATTTTCTTATTGGTTCATGAGCAGCAGTTCTCAATTTTGATGAAGATGATAATGATCTATATGTATATCTATCCTAATGCCAGTATATATCTTAATCTAGTTTCTTTGATTTCCATGAAAACATATAGAACTAGCCTGTCATTTTTTGAAAGAAAGGAAATAAAAATGCTTGCTAGCACTCATGAGCATTTATCTCAGAGAAATAAAGACTTAGACTCACAAAAGAACTTAAACATGAGTGTTCTTAGCAACTTTATTTGTAATAGTTGAAAGCTGAAAACAATAAAGTTGGCCTTCAATCAGTAAACAGTTAAGTAAATTGGTAATTCACACATGGAATGCTACACACAGTAAAAGGAAATAAATTACTGATACACTCAGCTTCAATGAATCTCAAGGGAATTATGCTGCATGAGAAAAGCTAATATCAAAAGACTACATACTGTATGACCTCATTTCTATAACACCCTTGAAATAACAAAATGATAGAGGTCTAAAATAATTTAGTAGTAGCCAGGGCTTATAGATCACAGCCCTGTCGTGGTGAAGGAGCTTGCACAACTCAATGAAGCTATGAGTTATACCCTGCAGGGCCATGAAAAATAAACAGATCTTAATGAAAAATTCTTATATTAGATGTGGTCAAGGAGATGGCATGAGTAAACATAGAAATCATAGGAATCAGTGATATAAAGTGATTGGAGTGGGAGAATTTAATTGAGATGAGCATTATGTCAACTACTATGGGCAAGAATCCCTTAGAAGAAATGGAGTAGCACTCATAGTCAACAAAATAGTCCAAATTAGAAATAAAAGATAAAAATAAAAAAAAAATAAAAAGTCCAAATGCAATACTTGGGTGCAATCTCAAAATTGACAGAATGATCTTGGTTCTTTTTCAAGGCAAACCATTCAACATTACAGTAATCCAAGTCTATGCACCAACTGCAATGCTGAAGAAGCTGAAGTTGATCTTGATCAGTTCTATGAAGACCTACAAGACCTTCTAGAAGTAACACCAAAAAATGATGTCCTTTTCATCATAGGGGAATGGGATGCAAAAATAAGAAGTCAAGAGATACCTGGAGTAACAGGCAACAACAACACAAGAGAAGACTCTATACATGGACATCACCAGATGGTCAACACCAAAATCAGACTGATTATATTCTTTGCAGCCAAAGATGGAGAAGCTCTATACACTAGCAAAAACAACACCTGGAGCTGACGGTGGCTCAGACCATCAGTTCCTTATTGCAAAATTCAGGCTCAAATTGAAGAAAGTAAGGAAAATCACTAGGCTATTCAGGCATGACCTAAATCAAATCCCTTATGATTATACAGTGGAAGGGACAAACTGAGTCAAGGCATTAGATCTGATAGACAGAGTGTATGAAAAACCATGAATGGATGTTTGTAACATTGTACAGTAGGCAGTGATCAAAATCATTCCCAAGAAAGAGAAATGCAAAAGGGCAAAATGGTTGTCTGAGGAGGCCTTACAAATAGCTGTGAAAAGAAGAGACGCTAAAGGCAAAGGAGGAAAGGAAAGATATACCCATCTGAAGGGAGAGTTTCAAAGAATAGCAAGGGGAGATAAAACCTTCCTCAGTGATCAATGCAAAGAAATAGAGGAAAACAATAGAATGAGAAAGACTAGAGATCTCTTCAAGAAAATTAGAGATGCCAAGGGAACATTTCATGCATATATGGGCTCAATAAAGGACAGAAATGGTAGGGACCTAACAGAAGCAGAAGATGTTAAGAAGAGGTGGCAAGAATATACGGAAGAACTATACAAAAAAGACCTTCACTAACCAGATAATCACGATGGTATGATCACTCACCCACAGCCAGACATCCTGGAGTATGAAGTCAAGTGGGCCTGAGGAAGCATTACTAAGAACAAACCTAGTGGAGGTGATGGAATTCCAGTTGAGCTATTTCAAATCCTCAAAGATGATGCTGTTAAAGTGCTGCACTCACTATGCCAGCAAATTTGGAAGCTTCAACAATGGCTACAGGACTGGAAAAGATCAGTTTTCATTCCAGTTCCAAAGAAGGGCAATGCTAAAGAGTGTTCAAACTGCCTCACAATTATACTCATTTCACATGCTAGCAAGGTAATGCTCAAAATTGTTCAAGCTAAGTATGTGAACACGTACTTCAACAGTATGTGAACTGAGAAATTCCAGCTGTATATGCTGGGTTTAGAAAAGGCAGAGGAACTAGTGATCAAATTGCCAGTGTCTGATGGGTCGTAAAAAAAAAATGAAAAAATTCCATAAAAATATCTACTTCTGCTTTATTGACCACACTAAAGCCTTTGACTGTGTGGATCACAACAAACTTTGGAAAATTCTTAAAGAGATTTAGAACAACCCGTATGCAGGTCAAGAAGCAACAGTTAGGACCAGATATGAAACAACAAACTGGTTCAAAACGAAAGGAGTACGTCAGGTCTCTGTATTGTCACCCTGTTTATTCACCTTATTTGCAGAGTACATCATCAGAAACACTGGGCTGGATGAGGCACTAGCTGGAATCAAGATTGCCCAGGAGAAGTATCAATGACCTCAGATACGCAGATGACACCACTGTAATGGCAGAAAGTGAAGAGGAACTAAAGAGTCTGTCTCTCAATGAAGGTAAAAGAGGAGAGTGAAAAAGCTGACTTAGAACTCAACATTCAAAAAACTAAGATCATGGCATCTAGTTTCATCCCTTCATGGCAGATAGATGTGGAAAAATTGGAAACGGTGACAGACTTTTATTTTCTTGCCATGATCTTAGTTTTTTGAATGTCGAGTTTTAAGCCAGGTTTTTCACTCTCCTCTTTCATCTTTATTTTTGTAATATGAGCATTAAGATTGGGCCTGGCCAGAGTGGGCAGTTTCACTCAGTATTTCCCATAACACAACCACTTGATTAAAGGATTGGAAGCTTCAGTTCCATCCTCCTGACTTCCTGAGAGGAGAGTGGCAGGAGGTTGAATCAGTTGCCAATGGCCAGTGATTTAATCAATCATGCTGAAGGGTATCAGAATTTGCCATTCCAAAATACGTCTCTTTGGTATAAGGATCATTTTAGGCTGATTTTTTTTTTATTTTTTTATTAGTTTTGCCAAACAATGACATGATATCACCCTGGGTTTACATATGCTCCCCCTCCAGAACCCCCCTCCCTCTTCCCTCCCCCCGGGGAAATCTCATTGCACCAGCCCCTAGCATCAATCCTGGGCTGGCAATTGATTTCACATATGGTAATTAACATGTTTCAATGCTATCCAGAGTGAAGTAAGCCAGAAGCAAAAACAACAATACAGTATATTAACGCATATATATGGAATTTAGGAAGACGGTAGCGAGAACCCAGCATGCGGCGAGACAGCAAAAGGAACACAGATGTATAGAATAGACTTGTGGATTCTGGATGAAGGAAAGGGTGGGATGATATGGGAGAATGGCATAGGCTGATTATTTTTAAGCAGACATAGGAAATGGTCTTCAAACTAGATTGCTCGTGTATGTGCTTATTCACTCAGTTCTGTTCAACTCCTTGTGACCCCATGGGCTGTAGCCAGCCAGGCTCCTTTGTCCCTGGGATTCTCCAGGCAAGACTACTAGAGTTGGTTGCCATTCCCTTCTCCAGAGGATCTTCCTCAACCCAAGGATCAAATACGTATCTCCTGCATTGGATACAGTTTAAAGCCTGAGCCAAAAGAAAGCCTAGGATAATGTTACCCTTTTGTAAGATACATTCACATTTCTAAGGGAAATCTCCATTTGTAAGGGTGGTGTCAGTAAGATTCCCTGGAGTAGGAAATGCAACCCACTCAAGTATTTTTGCCTGGAAAATCCCATGGATAGAAGAGCCTTGCGGGCTACTGTCCATAGGGTCACAAAGAATCAAACAAGACACACACACACACATACATCCCTCTCTATACCAAGAACAGAAGGATTACACTAAAACTCTAAAACTCTTATAATTGAAGAAGGCAGGACTTAAATCTGCATGACAATCCTATCATAATTGACTGCATTTCCTGGTAACCTCCCCAAAGTTATCTCCCCTTCCCTTCCAAGTCTTTTCCTTTTAGTTGGAGATTGTCAACAAAGAATGTTGCCTGTCATCTAGTTCTACAAGGATCAAGTCCTTAGCCATTGTGGTCACTAAACTTCAGTACATCCTGTAAATAATTTACATTGAAAAACCAGGATCAAGCAGTCTATATTTTAGACCTATGAGCCAGAAGCTAGTTAATAAGCATATGAAAGGAAGAAGTTCAATGACAGCAGACTCTTGCATCTTTCTTTATATAAACAAGCACTAAAATCATTAACTTGATACATCTGGGGTTTTTTTGGTGATCGATGCCCAAAATTTGACCTCTGTGCACTGGTGCCAAATTGAATCTCAGAGTTTTGAGTGAAGTAGTAAAGAATAGCTTTACTGATTTTCCAGGCAAAGAGGGACACGGCTGGCTCACCATGCCCTTCAAAAACTGTGTCTCAACCTGGGAGAATCTGGTGAGGAGTTTTATAGAAATGGTTCAAGGGTGGGGTTGCTGTTAATGACCAGGGTGTATGCAGGGCCTGCCTTCCTTAATCTGGTGTCAGGTTGTCTCCTGGTGAACTTCTGTGGTGCCTTTAATCTGTCCTCATTTGGTCTCCTGATTGTCTCTTGATGATTCATCAAGTAGTTAGCATCTTCCGTTTGTTGAGGGAGAGTCCTGCTTGGTTTCATGACTAACAGCAATCTTTTACCAAGATCTATGCTTAACTACTTGTATTTCCCAGCTTAAAAAATTCATATATATCCTGGCTCCTCCGCTTCCTCTTTGAAGCAGTTTCTCTGAGTTATCTGAGGGGTTGTTTCCAGGGCTATAGTCCTCAGTAAGATCCCTGAATAAAACTGACACTCAACTTTTACAATATGCATTTTAAAATTTCAGCCAAGGTGTCACTTAAAGTGGTCGCCTGGGCCATTTTGGGGAGCTACTCAGTTTTCCTGGTTATCTTCCACGTATATGAAGTACACATAGTATTAAACTTCTGTTTGTTTGTTTTTTCTTGTTAATCTTTTATTACAGATTAATATCAACCAAGAATGTAAAATCCGAAAGGAATGTGTTTGAGGAGATTTCAGGTTGGTGAACACATGGAGATTTGGGGAGAATATGCATGAAGTTCAACCCCCTTTCCCTATACCTTCCCACAGGCATGTCTTTCATCTGGCTGTTCCTGAGTTATATCCTTTTATTTTTTTAAAAAAGTAATCTGGTCAGTAAAATATTTCTCTGAGTTCTGTGAGCCACTCTAGGAAATTAACTGAACCCAATTTACTAGGGGGTCATGAGAACCTCTGATCTATAGTGGGCAAATAAGAAGCACAGGTGACAGCCAAGACTTTGGATTGACATCTTCGTGCGTGCACGAGCAAGGGTGGGCAGGGGCAGGAGGGGCGTTCCTGTAGGGTTGAGCCCTTCACCTGCGGATTCTGCTGTCATCTCCAGGTAGATGGTGTCAGAATCGAGCTGAGCTGTCACATATCCAGCTGTGGTTGGACAATTCAGGGATGTATAGTGGGGGGAAAAAAAACCAAAAAATACTGTGCATTTATCAGAATTTGGTACCAGACTATTAAGGACTAAACTACTTTGAAAGTTGGAATGTTGCTAGGAATCTCCCAAGGGTTAGCTACATACTCAGTATCTCCAGCTATCCTGCAAATCTTTGTCCAACCATGCCCAAGTGACCCTGTGACCAAATTCCATATGGAGTGTCCAGTCATATTTTATCATGCTGGAATTTAAATGTTGGAATGAGGTTTTTAAGAGATGGAAGCAAGATGAGGCTGCATCTGGTTTAGACCCATGTTCTTCTAGTGAGGAGTTGTGAAAATCTCTGGAGTGAGACTGGTGAGCCAGCTCATTTTTTGCAACCAAAGAAACTTTCCTGATTCCCAGGAGCATGGAAAAAGTGTTAATCTCTTAGTCATGTCTGACTCTTTGAGGCCCCATGGATTATATAGCTCTCCAGGCTCCTCTGTCCATGGGATTCTCCAGGCAATAATACTGGAGTGGGTTGCCATGACCATCTCCAGGACATCTTCCTGACCTAGGAATCGAGCCTGGATCTCCCACATTGCAGGCAGATTCTTTACTGTCTGAGCCACCAGGGAAGCCCTTGATGGGCCATTTATTGAGTGTCTATCATGTGTCGGCAATTAACCTGTGTTATCTAATCAATACTGACAAAACTCTCTGGGATGGGTGTTATTATCCCACTTCATAGATGAGAAAACTAAAGTTTAAAGATGACTGCTTCAGAACTCCCTCAGCTTGCAAGTCATGAGGTTTAAGCTTTTTTCTAATCCTGCGCTTTTTCTACTCATACATAAACCAGATACAAAATGGAGAAATTACAATGATACAAACAAGGAAAGAAACAAATGCAGATAGAAAAAAATCAGAAGGAAATAGATTAAAATTCTAGCCATTCTTCCATTAGGGTTCTGGGACTGAGACTTTTTTCCTTTTCTTCATTTTGCTAATTTGTTTAATGTACACTGATTACTGAAGTGTTTTATCACTTTGCTTATTTAACTTATATGCAGAGTACATCATGAGAAACACTGGGCTGGATGAAGCACAAGCTGGAATCAAGATTGCCAGGAGAAATATCAATAATCTCAGATATGCAGATGATACCACCCTTATGGCAGAAAGTGAAGAAGAACTAAAGAGCCCCTTGATGAAAGTGAAAGAGGAGAGTGAAAAAGTTGGCTTAAAACTCACCATTCATAAAACTAAGGTCATGGCATCTGGTCCCATCACTTCATGGCAAATAGAGGAGGAAGCAATGGAAATAGTGACAGACTTTATTTTGGGGGCTCCAAAATCACTGCAGATGTTGAAAACAGCCATGAAATTAAAAGACACTTGCTCCTTGGAAGAAAAGTTATGACCAACCCAGACAGCACATTAAAAAGCAGAGATATTACTTTGCCAACAAAAGTCCATCTAGTCAAAGTTATGTTTTCCCAGTAGTCATGTATGGATGTGAGAGTCAGACTATAAAGAAAGCTAAGTGCTGAAGAATTGATGCTTTTGAACTGTGGTGTTGGATAAGACTCTTGAGAGTCCCTTGGACTGAAAGGAGATCCAACCAGTCAATACAAAAAAAAAAAATCAGTCCTGAATATTCATTGGAAGGACCAATGCTGAAGCTGAAGCTCCAACACTTTGGCCACCTGATGGGAGTGTTAGGTAGTTAGAATAGGAAACAGGAGTCCAAAATGGCGGTGGCTAGAAGACAAGGAAGTGAAAAGCCCACGAAAATAGAACAAGGAAGGTCTGAGGACCTGAGTGAGAACTGCAGATAGAACAGCACTCCTGTCTAAGCCCAGTTTGCATAAGACAGGCCCAGGGGACAGAAATAAACATATAAAAGAGGAGCCAAAGTGCTTGCTCTTGCTCTCTCTCTCTCTCTCTCTCTCTCTCTCTCGCTCCTGCACCTCCAAGATGGACTCTCCCTCCCTCTTCCACGTGTTGCGGTGTTCTCTTCACGGCCTTGGATCGGCATGCCCTCACGCTTCGAGGATGAATTCTCTGGCTATCATCTTATAAATAAAATAGAGCTGTAACACTGAGCTGTAACACTAATTTATTTAAGAGCTATAACACAGTCTGTCCAAGACCTGAGAGCTGTGGCCCGCCGAGGGCTTCAATGTCCGTCACTCCAAATCTTTGTTGTGATGAGACAAGAACCGAGGAACATACCCTTGAGTGACATATACAGTCACCTGACAAGAAGAACTGACTCACTGGAAAATACCCTGATGCTGGGAAAGATTGAAGGCAGGAGGAGAAGGGGACGACAGAGGATGAGATGTTTGGATGGCATCACCAACCCGATGGACATGAGTAAGCTCCAGGAGCTGGCAATGAACAGGGAAGCCTGATGTGCTACTGTCGATGGGGTAGAAAAGAATCAGACACGACTGAGTGACTGAACTGAGCTGAGAGTTGGATGAGACCACAGCGCGGGGGGTTTCTGCAGCAGGGGCTTCTCTGCACGTCCGCGTGAGTGCTTCTGCTTCTTGAGCTGCACCGGCAGCCTTTCACCTGCTCTCTCGGAGAAGATCTTTTCCATGAGTCACAGCACTCCAGATGCAAAGTGGCTTCTTCCTCCAAAAGGCACCGCGATTTAATCACAAATAATTGCTGCTCAGAAAGATCGGCATTTTACATCCCTCAGATTCACTGTCTCTCAAATCAAACAGCTCAGTGAATCATTAAGCAAGTCAGTATAATAGAAATTCTGTTTAAAAACCCACCTCTCTCCTCCGTGCTTGCTGAAGTTACTCTTCATGGTATTGATTGATCATGATGAAAATACTTCTCTCCCCCTATCATTATGCCATAGAACATGTTGATAAAGACTCAGGGAGCTCAATTCCTCTCCTAGTTAGAATGAAGGAACTAGCATTTATCAAACATCTGCTTTATGTCCCAAGTTAAATGCTTTCAACACAGTATTTCATTCATAACAAGGATGGGAGAGAGGTGTGAACATTACCATTTTGCATGCAGGTAGGGAGATGGAGGTGGAAGGAGAGGTTCCAAGAGTTGAGCAGGTAGTCTGGTAGAGGGGCTGCTGGCACCAGTCCTGACATCAACCAGACAAGATCTTGACTGTGACCTCAGGCAGGTCACTCACCTTCCTGAAGCCTCAATTGTAAAGGAGGGAAGAGTAATAAAAGTACCCTCATCATTCCATTGTTGCAAGAATTAATTTATGATGCTGCTTACTTAATGCCATTCGTACCATGATATTTAGAGTGTTCTTTTTATAGAGTTTGTACTTTTCCTACTAGATTTATTTCTGAAGATTTTAGGTTTCTTTTTGGTATTGTGGACTTAGAAAAAATCAAAACCTGAAAGTTGAGAGTTATATTTTATTTGGTGGAAATTTTTAGGGCTTCAAGCCCCAGAGACAGCATCTCAAGTAACCCTAAGAGAACTGCTTTGAGGAGGCGAGGGGAGGAGCCAGGTTATAGAGAAATTTTGCAACAAAAGGCAGGTTGTCTGAACATCCAAAGATTATTGTTAAAGGCAACCAGGTCTCCCAAAGTATGAATTTAGCACTTTTCTAAGTATGGGAAGATAAAAGAGTCAAAATCATTCCTTTGATATGCACATCACCTATTTGGGGACAGTATCCTCTTTTCACATCCTGTGCTTCCCCAGGGCTCATTATCTCACCATCCATGGTGGTGGCAATTGTAGGTGACTGAGCTGGATCATAAAGAAGGCTGAGCACCAAAGAATCGATGCTTCTGAACTGTGGTGTTGGAGAAGACTCCTGAGAGTCCCTTGGACTACAAGGAGATCCAACCAGTCCATCCTAAAGGAGATCAGTCCTGAATATCCATTGGAAGGTCTGATGTTGAAGCTGAAACTCCAATACTTTGGCCACCTGATGGGAAGAACTGACTCATTGGGAAATACCCTGACGCTGGGAAAGATTGAAGGTGGGAAGAGAAGGGAATGCCAGAGGATGAGGTAGTTGGATAGCATCACTGACTCAATGGACATGAGTTTAAGTAAGCTCTGGGAGTTGGTGATGGACAGGGAAGCCTAGCGTGCTGCAGCCCGTGGGGTCACAAAGAGTCGGACACAATTGAGTGACTGAACTGAACGGATCATTTCTTAGGAGCATTAAATAATCCTAGGACAATCATATAATAAAATGCATCCAGACTCCTGTAGTTACATGTCACTAACTGATCAACAAATTTAACAGGGAAAGAAAAAAGATTTGTCACATAAAATTTTACTCTAAGATCAATATTCCCCAGGCTAGTCATATTGAAAAACATATACAAGAACATTTTCTGTACTCCTTTCCGCATTGTGCTAGGTTGTGAGAGGGTAACAGGCAGGAAGGCCAGGGGTCTCCAAAGGGAGAAAATAGGCTGCAAGTGTCAGACATTTTTCTCTCTCTCTTAAGCAGCAGGAGGAAACAAACCAGAGATATTTTTTCCTTCGCTATACAGATTTAAAAGAGGTTTCTCTTAAAACACTGTGTTGCCATAACGACACCTGGTCTCACCTGAAATTAACTATTCTCAAACCTTGAGTTAACCAATGCATTCTTCTTATGGAAATGTTTGTCTTAAGCTATGTTAATGTGCTATGCATTTACCCCAAACTCTATCTTTGATCCAGTTATGCTAAGTGGCTTAAAACCTACTTGACAAACCACAATGCTATACTGACATTGTTCCCCTAATCTATGTAAATGAAACTATCTGTAGGTAAACTGCCCTTCTACAAAATTCAAGTCAGTCGTTTTATTGCCCAGGATGACTCATCTGGTGCCAAGATTATCCCAAAGTACATCTTATGTATGAGGGGCCTGGTGCCATTCTGAGTTTTGAGACATTCCTTTCCTTCATTAGCAAACTGCTAGTGACTATATAATATCCAGCCAAAAACTAGCAAGGGGGTACTCTTTCTACCCCCTTCTGATGCCTATGTCAGAAGCTTTCTCTATTTCCTTTATACTTTAATAAAACTTTATTACACAAAAGCTCTGAGCGACTAAGTCTCATCTCTGGCCCCGGATTGAATTCTTCTCCCCCAGGGGCCAAGATTCCTGGTGTCTTTGCGTGATTTCGTCAATAACCTTTCAGTTTCAACACCCAACCTCACCTTCAACGCATATACCCAGGCCTGAAAACATCCCCCTTCCTGGTCTACCCCAGTTTTAGAAATCCCCATGATTTTAGAGCCCTTCTGTTGAGTGAAAGCATCACATCTCTGACCATACTTGCACTCATATATATTCTCATGTTTTTATGAATTCACTGTTAACAAAGCACTTCTGGGCAGGGAATGGATGAGAAATGGTCCTTTCTCCTGGGACTTATAAGGATTATTGGATAAGCTGTCTTTTGGGAAAGCAGAGACCAGGTTCAAAAGGTATGTTGGAGAGGGCATTTACCTGAACCATGGATGAACAGTTGACTTGACTCCTTCTTGTGGCAAGAGGCACTGAAGGACAAATTGGAGGCTTAAGAAATAAAGCCCACTTAATTTTACAACAAAGCTGAAATCTAAGGTATATTCACAGAGACAGAACCACACCAACATGCTTTCAACATCTAAAACTAAAGGGTAATTTGTTCTCTTAAAATAGTTTCAAACTTTAGTCTTTTACACACACACATGCACAATTCATATCCACTCCTCCACACTCTTTAACTATTTTAAGTCAAAAAGGTTTTACTGCACTTCTAATTCTATGATCTCTCTCTAAAGCAAATTCTCTACAAAAAAGACATACAAATTGGGAATCTAAACTTTTTTTTTCTGTCTTCTAGTAAAAATTTACGAGAATTCTTAGTTGTTTCTGAATTGTTCTCATTAAAACCTTTATCGAGCACTTATTATGTGTGAGGAATGAGTCTTGAGGATGTGTGAACATTGAGTCGGGGAAACCCAAGTCGATGGATGTGACATACACCTGAGTCGTGGCATATTTAGAACAGAATAAAACACAAGGCGAGGTGAGGTCTTAGGTGCGATTGAGCATGATCATGAGGCCGTGGAGAAGGCCCTGGTTCCTGGGATTAATCCTAACAGGAGGGTGCCAGGAAAGCTTCATTCAGGAAAGTTGCTTTACCTGATGGAATAGCAGACTGTACCTCAGACAGAGGGAATACCATGAACAAAGACGCAAGACTTTCATGTGTCAGGTTGCATTCTTCAGGGACAGGCGCTGTCTTCCCCATCTCGGTGCCCCAGTACCTCACGTGCCAGCCAGCATAGGGCAGGAGTTCATCCAGGTATCCTCAGGCTTGGTCAGAGTTTGGTGCCAGATTGCCAATCCATAATACTTTGCTAAAATTAGTAGAGAGCTGGGGGTCTCAAAATTCATTATCGACAGGGTCAAAAGATCATGACGATGAGTGAAGCTGAATTCATTAGAGAGTGGTAGGGATTGGAGCAACTCAAGAGGGCCATGATGGTGGAATGTGGACCCAGTGTTGCTGAGTCTTCCAACTTTTCAAGGAAATAAAAACAACAGCAAAACCTAACACAATTTGCATGTGACATTTCGAACTTTTTGAAATGTTTAAGTATCAAGTAGAACATAACTGAGGACCATATTCACTTCCTGGCCCACCAGTGTACAACCTGGGAGCAGAGAGATAGTGGGAATTGAAGGGAGATAAGGCTGGACTGGTAATTTGGGACTACATTCAAAACAGTCTGGAATGCCTGGAGTTTTGGTTTATGGGTGCTTGGGAGCCTCTCAGCATATTCTTCTTAGCAGGGAAGTGGTAGAGCAGTTCTGTCAGTTCAGTAGAGGAAATGGATGAAGGAACAGGAGAAATCAGAGGGTAGGAGACCCGGAGGCCCTTGATGTACCCAGGTGAAAGATGATGAATGGGGTGGCCAGCATGAGTAGGAGAGGCATTTAGAAGGCAGAATGGAAAGGACTCAGTGAGCAGCGGAGAGAGAGAGCAGGAGGCAGTGAGGTTGGCTTTGGCCTCATAGCTTGGGTGATAGGAATGTCACTTACAAAACAGGCCATTTTCCCTCCTGCACGCATTCCAAACAGCCACCCCCTGAAAGGGCCACCTGCCTCCTCCTGCCGCTCTCTTACTCACTTCCTCTTAGATCGTTGCTATTTTTAGCACCTCTTCCCCACCACTGTGAAGCTCACCCTTTGCTTTTTTCTTTCTTCTCTCCCCTCCTTGCAAGGCTCCATTTCCTTCACCGAGTTGTCATTTCAACCAGCTTCTCTTCCCCGGGCACCTTCCGCCTACGGGTAGCCCTCCCACCACACCTCCTCCCACAAATGAGGCTTTTAACACTAATTACTGAGGTTTCTGGATCCAGCACAGAAGCCGTTCACTTAAAGAAGTGAGGCCAGGTGACTGGAGCTTATTTTTAGTGATTGAAGTGTGTCGATTGTGCCATCTGTTCTCACAGTGGCACAATCCAGAAACCAGAGCTCAACTCCAGAGCCCAGTGCCCGAGTACTTGTAAACTCTAGTTAGTTAGTTAGCTAAGTAGCTAACAGAAGGGTTAGCCTAGTGATAAAGTCATATCCTGTGCAGTGCTGGAACCCTCAGAGGATGAAAGAAGACAGGGAGAAAGTGCTTTCTTGTTCCTAAGATAGATTGTCCTCTCAAACCAGCTTCATGCTCAGATCTAAGAGACCCACTCCCTGAAACCAGGGGAACTGTGAAAGTGTTAGTCATTCAGTTGTGTCTGACTCTTTGCCCCTCCATGAATTATAGCCCACCAGGCTCCTCTGCCCATAGATTTCTCCAGGCAAGAACACTGGAGTAGGTTGCCATTTCCTACTCCAGGGGATCTTCCCCATCCAGGGTTCGAATCCAGGTCTGCTGCATTGCAGGTAGATTCTTTATCATCTGAGCCACAGCATTTATCGCCGTAGGCTACTGGAAAATGGAGGTTTTCAGTACTCCTTAGAAGAGCTAGAGATTCATCCATACTTGGGAACGCTACCCAGCAATAAAAGGAAAATCTTGGTACATGGATTAGCATTGGGGATTTTCAAATGGCTTCTGTTGGAGTGACAGAAGCCGGTCTCAAGTGGCTCTGTAGTTGTATTCCATTTATATGACAGTCTGCAAAATTCAAACTCATGGGCAAAAAAATCAGGGGAGTGGTTATAAGGGAGTGTTAGTGAGAAGAGGAGGCTGATATCCAAGGAGCACAGAGAAAATTTCTGGGGTGATGCAAATAGGCCTGATGATGGTGACGGTGACAGGACTATATACATTTTGTCAAGACTCAGAACTGTGTACCTATAAACTGCAGATTTTACTCTGGAACTCAAGAGCACAAACCAAAAATGAAACAAACAAACAAACAAAAGGCAGAAGACCTATAGTCTGATGATCTTAATTCAGGTCCAACCCCTAAACCAAATCATCAGTTTCCATGTGAACAGCACTTTGTAACTCAACTGATGATGAACAAAGTCTTTGGAATCCCTTCCAACTCTGCTTCTTGCCGTACATGTGATTTGGAGTAAGTTAATCCACTTGTAACTTACAGCACCTGATTTAATTTATTCATCCATAAAGGTAGGATAATAATAGCATCTGCCTTATACAATTGGTGACCAAACTAAATGAGAAAATATAATACATGTGAAGGGGTTAACCCAGTGCTTGGGATATTATTTTGTAAGTTTAAAATAAATGTTCTCTACCCTTGTGGCTCAGCTGATAAAGAATCCACCTGTAATGCGGGAGACCTAGGTTCGATCCCTGGGTTGTGAAGATCCCCTGGAGAAGGGAAAGGCTACCAATTCCAGTATTCTGGCCTGAAGAATTCCATGGACTCTATAGTTCATTGGGTCGCAAAGAGTTGGACACGACTGAGCAACTTTCACTTTCAGTATTACTCTTGGCTAACAGCCTCATATCCACTGATTTTATTCTTAGAGAACCTTGCAAGGCGGGGAACATGACTTTCCCCCAGTTAAAATATTTGGGATAATCTTCATTGAGATTTAGGGAGATGAAGTTACTTGCTAGAGGGTACATGCCTCAGTAGGGAAAGGTTAGGGTCTTGAGCCTTTTGGAAGTCAGGCTCATGGGTTTTCCATTGCATCACAGCCCTTTGCTTCAGAGGAGCCTGGTTGTGTGTTCTTAGGTCCAATATCCCACTGCTATTCACACCAAGATAGGAGCAGAGACCTATGGGTAAGCTATGTGTTAAACATGGAGAAGCGTGCAGTCCTTATCTGGGTCCCAGAAAATTTGAACTTGAGACTTGGCTTTGGTAAGACTCACTCTGAAATTCTATCTGGGGTCTCAGTCTTATTTTCCATCTACAGGGCAGCATCATTCCCACTCCGTTCTGAAGGATTTACAGCAGGAATCAAGTGCTCAGCCATGAGAAGGGCTATGGTAATGCAGATTGTTCATGGGAACAGGAACAGTTAGAAATTGCTGTTACAAATCCGGTTAGAGATTTCTATATCTCTATTAGAAATCCAGCTAAGAGGAAAACAAACACATAAAGTATTTCTTCTTTTGATAGCATCATTCATTCTGCTATATATTCATAGATTTCCTGCCAAGTATCCCAGTCTGAGACGGTGGGTACACTCACAACCTTCCAGAGGGGAAGAGACTTTCATTCTGCTCTTGTTAGCAGATCTCCCAAGATCTTAGCCTTGGAAATATCCCCTGGACCACTTCATACTGTGCCATCATCTCTACTCCATCCCCACCACCGAGGCCAGAAATTGTATTGTCTTTATCTTTGCCTTTAAAGAGCCTGGCACAGATGATTGAGTTGAACAGAGGAGGTATTTGCTCTATTTGAAACTCAACACCTGATTTTTCACAGATAGTCTACCCTCTTTTCCTGGCATTCAAATGCTACCATAGATGTCCTCCTAACCTGTGCCCTCGGCTCCTCTCCTCCCAGCCTCTGCACCTACCCATCCCAGCATAGCCCTTCCCACCCTGCATCAGGGTTGTCTCTTTATGGGTTCATTTTTCTTGGAGGAATTGAAGCTCTTCCAGATTTGTGAGCATGTCTCCAGTTCATCTCTGTTTCCCAAATAATTCAAAACAGCCTGGCACATGGATGTTCAAAAGAGCTCTGTTGATTGACTGGCTGGCTAAATTAGTATGTAAATAAAGGTCTTCTAGATAATGATCCTTAGGGTCTTTTCTATGCTGTTGCCTCCTTGGTAAATTCCTTACTAATTTTCCCATTCCTATTGTATTCATTGTTGATAGTGATCTCATTGTTGCAGCTGAGGAAGGTGATTGGTAGTTTAGTCGCTAAGTCTTGTCTGACTCTTTGCAATCCCATGCCAGGTTTCTTAGTCCCAGGCTGGAGTGGGTTGCTATTTCCTTCTCCAGGCAATCTTCCTGACTTAGGAATTGAACCCAGGTTTCCTGCATTGCAGGCAGATTCTTTACCAACTGAGCTACGAGAGAATCTTGATAGTTCCTGGCTATAGGAGGTGTATTTTGGATATCCATATCCTCAGAGTGGAGGGGATGGTGGGGAGAGGAGTAGAGTAGAAAGTCAAGCCCGTGGATGCCTCTAGCCCCCACTGATGTAAATAGGCTTTGAGATTCTTGACTTTAATCCTTTCCCCCTTCTATGCACTCTCCTGCTACAGTCCGAGAGAAATTTTCCAAATTTGATCATGTAGTTAACTTCTCAAGGTATCACCAGACATCCTGTGGCAAACAAAGGCTAAATTTATTAGGACTAGCTGTAGTAATGAAGAGCACTATCTAGAAAAAATCTTCAGTTTCTCAGAAGAGGAATGCAAGAATACATTCACAGGGTTTGAGGGTCTGGGTTTAAGTGTATGAGGCAGTCTTTTCAAGGTGAGAAACTCACTGAGTAGGCCAAATTCCTGGTATGACAGAGTAGGGTTGGTAGATATAATAAGACAGGGTCTTGAAACAGGTCTTAGTAAGTCAACTGTTACTGGGTAAGCAAGGTTGGGTAAGCAAGGCGTTTGCCCAAGTTAAATACTGTGTTGGAACAATTGATTTACAGGAATTTCCTGAAGCAGACAGTGGACTTGTTGATTAAAAAAAAAAATTATTTACTTATTCAGGCCACTCCAGGTCTTAGTTGCGGCACCTGGGATCTTAGGTCTTCATTGAAGCATGTGGGACCTTTAGCTGTGGTGTGTGGGAGCTACTTCCCTGACCAGGGATCAAACCTGGGCCAGCTTCATTGGGAGTGCAGAGTCTTAGCCACTGGACCACCAGGGAAGTGCCTGTTTATTGATCTTTTCCAAGCAACATAAATCATGTTAACACAAGTGGTCTCCATTCTTAGTCTGAATAGCTTATGTTGCAGTTAATAAAAGAAGTCATAATTCTCAATGTCATCAAGCCTCTACCCTGACTTTCTTCCAAAAAACAGAAGTCCCCAAGTTTCTCATTACTTTTTAAATAAAAACCAAAATTCTTAAGCATGTGATAAAGTTTGGCCTCTTTTGCATTGTTCCTCTTGCTCTCAGAGCTACGTTGACCTTGTTTTAGTTCCTTGAATGTGCCATGTTTCCTTGAATTTTTGTAGGCCTCTCTGCATGAAAATACACAATATGGTATCTGATTCTTATTACACACACACACACACACACACACACAGCTCTATGAAGTAAAAACTAATTATCTTCACTTTAATGATGACAAAGCTGAGGTACAGAGAGGTAAACTAAGTTTCCCACAGTCCCATAGTTGACAAGTGGATGCACTGGAAATCAACCCAGGTGCTCTGGCTGCAGAATATGCACACCTGACCATTCCATTCTCCTAAAGCCTGTATGGTCCCCAGAGATGAACTCCTATCTTCGTGGCTAATTTTGTTGTCGCCTCTCTTTCTCTTGGACTCAAGGCTGCCATTATAGAGGACAGACTGGCAGGTGGGAAATTCTGGGTGGGGAGTCAGGGTGGGCAACGGAAGTAATCTTACTACCAAGTTAATGAAGTTTTAATAATGACATTAAGGGTGGGGTGGTGGGAGTCCTCTGCTTTGGGTATTCCAATAAAGGGGTACACTTGTGCAGAGAATTTAAACAGTAAAACCAACTAAAAGTGGATCTGCTTTTTTATACAACCATGTTCTGGCAAAGCTAAATGAGGTTGGTGATAAAACAGTCCGCCTTGCTGGGCAAATGGGGCACTGTCCCGAGCCCCTTGGTAGACCACTAAGGTTAAGCTTAAGCACCCCCTTCCTTGCACAGGTTCCTTCTAAGGCCTGGGACTAAGATCTCTTGGGGGCACTTTGAGAAAGTAATATATTTAACCCACCGTCAGTTAAAACCACCATCTTTTCCCACTCAATTTCACCTCTGTCTTCCTTCCCTTTGTATAGCATAGTTAGAGTGGTCCAGAATCCAATGAACATAAACTAAGATGGAGACACACTTAGATGATCTTGCACTCAGTTGTGTCAGACTTTTTGTGGCTCCGTGGACTGTGGCCCACCAGGCTCCTCTGTCCATGGAATTTTCCAAGCAAGAATACTGGATCGGGTTGCCATTTCCTACTCCAGTGAATCTTCCCAACCCAGGGATCCAGCCCACATCTCTTGTGTCTCCTGCATTGGCAGGCGGTGTCTTTACCACTGCACCTCCTGGGAATCCCTAGGTGATCTTAGTGGAACAGATTCATCATCCACAATCACTTCCACATATTGTTACTGGTAGATACCTTGGTATTAGAATGGCCTCCAGTATACTGACTCACCTAATGTGACTTGTTTACATTATGGTAGGTTTCATGGAAATACAAATGTCCTTTGGTACCCAGCACAGGACATCTGTGATTAATTGGGATTGAAGTGTACAGAGCCAGATGCTAGTGTGTGGAAATTTTTTCCAAATCTTTAAGCTTACTTTTGACAAAATTAAAAGCAAAAAACCCATAACCAAACATGATTTTTCCCAAATTTGTTAAAAACCTTTAAAAATCACATGAAGTGACTAATAAAATCACAAAGCTAAAAAAAATCATAACTAACAAGAATAAAAATCTAATTTCTTTAACTATGATAGTGGAAACACTGGATTATCTTCTGGGTGTTTTGATAAAAAAATTACGAAGTGCTGTAATTTAAAATAGTAGTTGTAATAGGATTATAGAGATGTGTTAGGCAATTCATTAATACAAATGTTATTGCCTGGATTTGTGCTGCTAATGTATCTGTCACTGTAGTATAATAAAAAGAAAATATCTGGTCTTTGTCCCCAGTTCCTGTCACAGAGCTTCAAAAACTCTGAGTGCTAAGAGTGTCTGTGCTTATGCGGCAACTCGTGGTGAGTCCCCAGGTAGCTTTAGGATCGGGACTGGTCATCAGAAAAGCCAAATATGTGGTTAGAGGATTGGGACTCTCGGCAGCCCAACCTCCAGGGAAGGAGCTGGCTATTGAGTCAATCTGTTGTCAATTATTTAATCAGCCATGCTTGTAACAAGACCTCAGAATCAACTGTGGACACCAAGGCTCAGTGGAGCTTCTGAGTTGGTGAGTACATCAACATGAAAACAGGACGATGTGTCCTGAGTCTGTGGGGAGACTGCACAGGGCTCTGTGTCCCTCTGAGACCCCTCCCTAAGTATATCCTTTATCATAAAATTGTAAGTGTAGTGCTTTCCATGGTTGTTCTAGAAAATTCCTAAACATGAGGACATGTGAGAATCCCTGATTTGTAGCCAATGGGTCAGTAATAGGATGGGCCTAGGGACCCTCTTTGTGTTTGTCATCTGATGAAACTTTGGATGAAAATTGGTCTGTTAAAGGGGCTTTACGTGACGTGGTTGTAACTCTTTTACTTTAATGTCTTATGGGGATAGATAGTGTCTCCCTGGAGAATCTAGCTTCCCCTAACTAGTACTGTGAAACAGAAAACATAAAAGCTACCTTTCAAGAAATATTAATTGGACATGCTAAATGGAAACCAGTAAGTTTGCCCAAGTCTACACAGTATAGAAGAGAAGCTGGAATGCTAGTATAACAAATTCTTCATATGGTAGCTTGTATGGGGTGTAGACTGAGGCTTATGGCAAAATTTATGGTTGTCTCTGTCCTAGTGACACCCACTGGGACTCTGGACCAGAGAATTTCCGTTTGAGGACAAATTCTAGCTTGCTACTGAGCATTAGTTGAAATCTCCCAGGACTGAAGGACATAAAATCATCTTGAAACCTGAAATAGTGACTTGATGAGGATGGAGAAACGCTGTAACGGGGAGGGCAGTGCCCAGGAGTGCACCACTCTAAGACGGGAACGGCTTATACAGGAACACGCCACCAGACAAGGTGAGGTGACGGTTCTCACGGCGGAGAAGGGAGGCTCTCTTCCCCTAGGCTGACTCTGGAACCATCCAAGGAACTGCTGATCCTTGGCCACCAAATGCTTGGGCAGTGCCCTGTGAGCGCCCTCCCCTGACCGACAGAGCTGCCTGCTCTGTGCACAGCAGTTCCTGTTTGGAAGGTGGACAGCTTCCTGTTTGAAGGGAAACCACTCTCATAGAAAGCCAAAACAAATCAGCTTAGTGCCCCGATTTGCATGCTCTTTGCCCCTGTATTGGGGTTTTTACTGACTCACAGGCAGGGGCCAATGGCCTGGCCATATGGTCAGGCAGAGGGCAATGGAAAATTGGCCTGTTTACAGGATGCCAGTATGGGTGCAGGCCTGCGGAAACTGCTATAGAAATTGGAGGGGTGCATTAGACCAGAACACGCAATGCCCATCAGAAGAAGCCCTGCCAGGAAGGGAAGACGATCTGAATAAACGAGTGGTAGCTTTCTTCGTGTTCTCACTTCAGGCTCCCTCGGATCCATGAAGTGCATGGACACCGGTAGTCTGTGCTTACCCTGAGAGGCACGAAAGATGAACAGACAAGCCGCCAGCATGACAAGCATAGACTCCCAGGGGAAGGCCTCCCGTGGAGGTAGGTGGCAAGTCAGGCCAATGCCAGTAAACCCAGGGTGGGGCCAAGCAAGTCCAAACAGGGACCGAGAGCGACTCTGAGCTGGGCCTGCTCATCCCGGACTTCCAGCGCTCAGAGTGCTAGTGAAGAAGAGGAACAGAAGGTAACTACACCAGCTTGCACTCTCAAGTCACCTTTCTTTAGACTAAGGAACATGCTTTCAGCCTCAGAGTAATGGTTTTTTAGAGCATACGGCCAGGCAATGAAAACACTGTCTGAAACGGGAGAGAGAGGCGTGAAGGGCTGGCTTACACTCCTACATGAGTGTGTGCTCACACTCAGCTTGAGGGGGGGCGTCGGGAGTGTGATCCCTAAGTAAATATTTGCTTTCATACTTAAATTTGTATTTATAACTGCATTTATCTTTATAGAATCCCTCCACCTTAGAATAAGGCCTCCCCAGCCTAGCTCTGCTTCTGTTGTGTGAGTTTGATCTATGTTCACATTACCTTCAATTTTTGACAGTGATCTGGAACCTTTTCAGTATTTCCTTTGAACAAAGACAACTCACTATTCATGTCATAACCAGTGATCTGTTATGCTGACCTGTAATGTATTATATAGTTTTCGAGACAAGCCCAGAAATAGGGAAGGGTGTCACCCCCATTTTCCAGCTGGGAAGACTGAGGCTTGGAGCTGGTAAGTGCACTGCCTGGGGTCTCATTGACAGGCTGTGGTAGAGACAGATTTTGAGCAGACAGTCTAGCCCCACAGTTCCTGCTCTCTAACTATGTTCTCCTTCCCAAGGGAAGAGAAGTTCTGAGGAACATCTACATGGCAGCTGGCGCTTCACACAAGTTGTCTCATTTAATCCCAGCCACCGGGGAGGTTGGTTCTTCTTTGTACAAAGAAGGCTGTTGACGCCCAGAGTAGTGAATCGAGCTGCCCCAGGCCCACAGCATAGGAGTAGAAGTGACATTCGGATGGTGCTTGATCCAATCAATGGCCATTTCTGCAGCAGCATCCTATGGCTGCCAGGGGACATCCCGAGCTCTGAAGCCCTGTCCTGCACTCTGCTGACAATGCCCTGTCGTTCCGTCCTCAGCCCCTGTCCCAAGCCCACATCTCCCTCTTCGGCAGAGCAAAGCACCAGATCCGAGCCCCAGCAGACTTCCCACACAGCCCATCTGCCCATCATCAGACGCCACAACAAATCTGTTAGGAATCCTAGGTCACCTGGCCTGTAGAGAAATGGAGACCATTTCCTGTTTTAAAGCAGGAGTTGTTTGCTTGTTTGTTTGTTTAATTTGTTTTCCCAAAGGCAAACACAACAGGCCTCCTGATTCAGCTCAGCTCTCCTGGAGCGAGGTTGGTGATGGGCGTGGGGGCTGCTTTTGGCTGGGTACTCCTTTCCCAGTTTGGCCCAACTCCTCAGAGTTGGATTTCAGAATTCAGAGATAGGAAAGCAAACATTGCTTCATTAAAACTTGGGTGCCTGTTTGACTCGTTAATCATTTTGCCCTAATACTCCCTGATAAGTCTGTGTGTCGCTATTAATCACCAGGCTCGTGGGAGGGAGGGAGGGAGCTGGGAGGGAGGGAGGGAGCTGCCGGCTGTCACTGCTTTTCTCTTAACCCCTTGTCTGCTGTCTCTGGAGCCTGTGGGCTCCAGAGTAGTGGGGGTTGGAGAGAGTGGCGGCTGCTTTGTCCTAGGGGCTTTGGATGCTGAGCTGTTCTGTCTTGTTAAGGTCGTGATCCTTCTCACCATCACAGCAATGACAGTGCCCTGTCCCTGGGGACCTGGCAGGTGACAGAGGGCAGGTCTCGTTTACTAGAGCTCCCCATTATCCAGATGAGGAAACTGAGGCTCAGGAGTGGCTTGCTCAAATTCACATCTCTTGGCGGGGCTGAGCAAGGGAGGAAAGTGAAGAATGTTGGGTCCAACAGCTCTGATCAGCAGAGGGAGCCCCTGTCCCCACTGTGCCCCTCTTTCTGGCCATCAGTAGGCTGCTGGGTAGACTAGGGAGAGTGTGTGCTTTAGAGACAGACCCAAAGGTAAAGCCCGGCTCTGCCACTTTTTAGGTGACCTCCAGGCCTTGGCTGGGTGGTTTATAGGATGGGGATAATAATATGTTTCTCACGGGGAGGTAAGGGTTAAATGAGAAGCTGTGGGAAGAGCTTTTTGCACAGTGCAAGTCCCAGAAAATGGCAATTTTCTTCAGATGTCCCAGGGGAGCTGTGGCCACTTTTCTCCCAAGAAAAGGGTCTGGCAACTTCCTTCTGATTAAGTGAGTGGACTGTAATGTCTAATCACTCTCCTCAAGTCCCTTCCCAGCACAAAGTTCCAATACAGGGTTCACAGAATGCATATATCAAGCCCCAGTGCCTTTGCACAGAATATGCCCTCTGTCCGAAATGCTCAACCCTGACTTACAGCCCACCATTACCTGTCAGATTCCTACTTATTCTTCAGACCCCAGTCAGCTCTCTCCTCTGCTTTCTGATCCCACCATCCAGAATTAGTTGTTTTCTCAGTCTGGGAAGAAAGGAGCTAATGGATACAAAGCTTGCCATCAACCAAGCCAGCGCAACTCCTGCTTGCTCTCTTGGAGACTTCTCTAATTAATTGCTCTGCGGGAACGTGTCTGAATTTTCCTGGATCAATGAGAACTAATGAGGTGTCAGAGAGGGGGGCTGCGCAAAGGAAGCACTTGAAAGTTTGTTCGTTGTTTTTTTTTTTTTTTTTGTCCCCAAGATCAAACTTTCCCCAGACTTTGAAAACACTTAACTCTTTCCTTTTAGTGACTTAGATTCATGGACTTTTCAGCCCAGATTGGCTCTGGGATTTGAATTTGAAAACACCCACATCCCCAAAGGTTAAAAACTTCCATTTACTAATTAATTTGCTTACTGGTTCGTTTATTTGATTCATACTAGTCACCCAGTCTGTGCTGGCCCTGGAGATCCTAACCTCGAGCTGGATCAGTGACTTAGCACACAGCCTAATTACCCAGACCTGACCTGCACCTTAAAAGGCAGCCCTGGGAGAGAGCCACTAGCTGCCCTGTCTGTCTGATGTTTCCTCCCAGTTATACTCAGGACCTCATGATGTTCTCATGGTTGGAGAGAAATATCCCCCAAGTGACATTAGTCTTTTGAAGTCACTTGTCGTGTTTCCCTCTGTTTGGTTATGCCACCAACTGGACACATTACTCAGGCCCATTTGTTTCATTTAACTCTGCGTTTTAGGAATTTATTTTAAATTTAATTTTGTCATATCTTTATGTAAAATATGTATGTGTTTCCTAAGTCAAATCTGCGAAAAATGGTATAGTCAGAGAAGTCTAGTTCCTATGCCTGGCCATCCACGTTGAACACTCTTTCTCTGTAAGGAAGCTTTTTAAAATTACAGTTATCTTTCCATTATTTTTATAAATATTAACATGTGTATAGAGGTATATATACACACACTTCTAAATATATGCATATTGCTTTATTTTTATTTGCACTTGCTGTGTATTTTTTAGATTTACCTTTCAATATGTATGTGTGTTTTTATGTGTATATGTTCACACCCTTTCTTAAATGACTGGTAGCATATTACAAGCATTTTTGTTGCCTTATACTTTTCACCTAACAGTGCATCCTGGAGGGCCACATGGGGGTAAATAGAGGTCTCAAATTTCTCTTCACAGCTGTACTGTACTCCACTGCTAGCTATGCCCTAGTTTCTCCAGCCAGCTCCCAGGTGATGGGCATTTGAGGGGTTTCCAGTCCTTCACTCTATTCTATAGCCATATGATTTATTTTTACTTGCATTTGTATCTTTTTTCTGTGCCTTTCAAAATAATTATTTTGTTTTAATTCATCTCTTGTAAATGGTATACTTTTAGCTTTGACTTTATTAATCCATCTCTAGAAAATCTTTTTTTAACAGGTGAGTTAAAACCATTTGTATTTATTTATTGATGTGATTGATACATTTGACCAGTTCTGTCATATTGTTTTACGTTTCTATAAAGTGTTATCTTTGGCTGTGTGAATCACAATAAACTGTGGAGAATTCTTGAAGAGATGGGAATATCAGACCACCTGACCTGTCTCTTGAGAAACCTGTATGTGGGTCAGGAAGCAACAGTTAGAACTGGATATCAAACAACAGACTGGTTCCAAATAGGAAAAGGACTACGTCAAGGCTATATCTTGTCACCCTGCTTATTTAACTTATATGCAGAGTACATCATGAGAAATGCTGGGCTGGAGGAAACACAAGCTGGAATCAAGATTGCTGGGAGAAATATCAATAACCTCAGAAATGCAGACAACACCACCCTTATGGCAGAAAGTAAAGGGGAACTAAAGAGCCTCTTGATGAGAGTGAAAGAGGAGAGTGAAAAAGTTGGCTTAAAGCTCAACATTCAGAAAACTAAGATCATGGCATATGGTCCCATCACTTCATGGGAAATAGATGGGGAAACAGTAGAAACAGTGTCAGATTTTATTTTGGGGGGCTCCAAAATCACTGCAGATGGTGATTGCAACCATGAAATCAAAAGACACTTACTCCTTGCAAGGAAAGTTATGGCCAAACTGGATAGCATATTGAAAAGCAGAGACATTACTTTGCCAACAAAGGTTCATCTAGTCAAGGCTCTGGCTTTTCCAGTAGTCATGTATGGTTGTGAGAGTTGGACAGTGAAAAAGGCTGAGCGGCGAAGAATTGATGCTTTTGAAATGTGGTGTTGGAGAAGACTCTTGAGAGTCCCTTGGATGGCAAGGAGATCCAACCAGTCCATCCTAAAGGAGATCAGTCCTGGGTGTTCATTGGAAGGACTGATGTTGAAGCTGAAACTCCAATATTTTGGCCACCTCATGTGAAGAGTTGACTCATTGGAAAAGACCCTGATGCTGGGAAGGATTGAGGACAGAGAATGAGATGGCTGAATAGCATTACCGACTCAATGGACATGATTTTGGGTAAACTCTGGGAGTTGGTGATGGACAGGGAGGTCTAGTGTGCTGCAGTTCATGGGGTTGCAGAGTTGGACACGACTGAGCGACTGAACTGAACTGAAAGTCATATACATGAGTGTGTGTGTTTTTATACTGTATATGTGTTTCCTTTATTCTATTTGTCTCTGTTACTTTCTGTCTATACATTTTTTAAAAATTGTTAATTGGCAGATAGTTGCTTTTCAATCTTACGCTGGTTTTTCACATATCAGTGTGAATCAATCATAAGTATACATGTGTCCCGTCCCTCCTACCCCACAGCCCATCCTACCGCTCTAGGTTGTCACAGAGCACTGGGTTGAGCTCTCTGTGTTATACAGCACCTTCCCACATGGCAATGAACATATTTCAATGTTACTCTCTCGATCCATCCCACCCTCTCCTTCCCCTGCTGTGTCCACAGGTTTGTTCTCTAAGTATGTGTCTCTGTTCCTGGCCTTCAGATAGGTTCACAAGTACCCATTTTATTAGACTCCATATATATATATGCATTAATATATGACATTGTTTTCTTTCTGACTTACTTCTCTCTGTATAACAGGCTATAGGTTCATTCAACTCATTAGAACTGACTCAAATTCATTGCTTTCCATGGTTGACTAAAACTCCACTGTATATATGGACCGCATCTTTACCCATTCCTCTGCTGATGGCCATCTAAGTTGCATCCACGTTCTGGCTATTGTAAATAGTGCTTCAGTGAACAAAGGGGCACCTGGCTTTCCTCCAAAGGCATTCCCACCGCAGAGTTCCTTCCTCCTGGCAGTGCCCTCAGCTCCTAGCCGCAGTGCACTCTGGTGGACTAGCCGCCCCACCCCGGGTATGTCGGGCCACGGCACAGATCGTGCGGGCCTCTCTCCATTCAGACTGTCATGGACCAATGACTTCACTCTCTGCCAGCCGCAAAGTCTTCCCTTCTGTCTCAACCAGTTGCCCCGACGTGGGAACCTTGCCCTGCTTCAGCTCCCCCACCCTCTGGTACACTAGAGAACTTTGAATTTTTGTTGTAATAATTACTTTTATACCTCGTTCTCTTTCTCTCTCCTTTCTCTCTCCCCCTTCCTTCTCTCCTTTCCTCCTTCCCTTTTTCTTTCTTCCTTGCTTCTTTCTCTCTCTTTCTCCTTTTTGTTACTATCTGTTGGGTCTCTACCATGAACTATATTGACATTTGCTGGTAACCTCTTCTTCCCCTTTATTCTCTCTCCCCAACATGTCACTTTATTCTCTGTGTGAGTGCTAAGCCACTTCAGTCATGTCTGACTCTTCGTGACCCCATGGACTGTAGCCCAGCAGGTTCCTTTGTCCATGAGATTCTCCAGACAACAATGCTGAAGTGGGTTGCTATTAAATATCCACACGGCAGGAAGTAAGCATCTCCTTCTCCCTCCATGTCTTCATAATTTTCTCCCTTCCATCTTTAATGTAGTCCTAAGGGATTACATTAGGACTGTAGGACTACAGAACTAAGTGTTAGCCCTAGTAATGCATTGATACAGATATAGATACATATTTACATATACTTATAAGTTGTAGTAGGTGCGTGTACATATATACTTTTCTAAAAACTGGTAGTTGCCTATTTGATGTTCAGCAAAGCCTACAGCTCTGGTTCTCTAGTTCTTTAGCTTCTGAAGCTGATTCCTTGGTAGGTGTTCCTGGGTTCAGACCCCAGATCCTGGCACGCTTGTGACAGTCTGCCTGCAACCTTTGTACCTGAATGTCCGTATCGCTGTCTGTGACATTCATGATTACCCCCCTTTTCTCTTGAGTACCTCGAGCATGTTTATTCATATCTTCTGGAATGAAACAATACTTTGAAAGTCAGCAGTTTTTAATAACATAACTTCAGATGTGATACTCTGTTGCTTCTGCTCTATTCTATTAATTAGAAGGAAGTGAACAGATCCAGCTCAGACTCAAGGAAAAGGGGCTACACAAAAGCCTGAACACCAGGAGATGGGGATCCTTTAGGGTCAGCGAAGAAGCTGCCCACCTACCACGCATCCTGTTAACTTAGAACCCCCAAATGAAGCAACTCTAAACAAGTTGGAGAATTCAACTATTTCGATAACACTGCCTCCATGTCTCTACCTAAATCTGCTTCAAATACAGAGATAATGCTTTTTTTCACCTGTTGGTACTGTTTTCCCACCCTTTGGCCTCTTATTTAGTCTTTGCATTTTTTTAATGTAATTTTCATTCACATTGGATGGATGAAACTTGTTTGCCAACAGTAGGGGAGCCATTTCATCCTGAAACAGAAGGCGCCCCTGGGTCCGCGAACATGGCAGCCAGCCAAATAACATCAGTGCTCGTTATTTATTCTCTTATTCTGTGGGTATTCTATCCAGGGAAGTTAGGAGAAGGATGTTTCAGACCCAAAGTTCCTTAACCCTTGTGCTTTCACATCCATCTTATCATCTTAACCCCCTATGAGGTCAGCAATGTGTCCTGTTTTATAGATCAGAGGTAACTTGACCAATGCCACACAGCTGGTAAAGTGGCAAATAGAACTCAAAAAGCAGATTTGGGGTGGGGGTGATGAAGGAGACTAATCTGTCCTATTTCCACTTAATTTTTTTTTTTTTTTTTGCTTAATGCTGTTGCTTGAACTGTTGCTTCTGGTAGAGTTTTTCCTAATTTGGACTTCAAAAAAACATTCCCCTTCCAAAAAAATTAGAATTTTAGCTTTTTGATTCACAGTAGAGCTGGCATTCATATCCTCCTTAATTATGGCTTCATGTTTCTTCAAAAGGTTGTTGAACAAGGGATGAAAAATTGAGTGAGCCCTAACCATAAAGCTTGGCTGATGAAATGGATATCATTCTTCTAGGATGGACTGATAGAGGGATTTAGCAGGCTAACTGAGAACCTCCAAATATTTTAGTAGAAGGCAAAATCCAAGCCACATTTCTAAGAATTTTCTCTTAAAAGTTCTTTTAAGTGTGTGAGCCTCTTAAAGGGAACTTTATCTGATAATATATAATACTATATATAATAAATAACTGATTATTTAGAATTACCAAATGTTATCTGATTATATATGTATATATATTATCAGATAGGGCTTCCCTGGTGGCTCAGTAGTAAAGAATCTGCCTACCAATGCTGGAGACAGAGGCTGGCTCAATCCCTTGATCGGGAAGAGCCCCCAGAGGAGGGCATGGCAACCCACTCCAGTATTCTTGCCTGGAGCACCCCGTGGACTGAGGTGCCTGGTAGGTCACTGTCCAGGGGGGTCACAAAGAATCCGACATGACTGAACCAACTTAGCACATCATCAGATAAAATCTATATATTGTCAGATAACATTTGATGATTTTTTAATCCTGGTTAGTGTTCTATTCTCGGGTACTTTGGATGTTGATACATTTAAAATTTTAACTGTGATTCACTTTGCTTGCTTTTGGTTTTTTAGAAATATTAATAGTTTTCACTTACCAGGCACTTTATACAGGTACCTCTGCTAAGCAATGAGACGTACATGGTCTCATTATAGCTAAGAACTCCAGCAGGTTGGTAGAAACTATTTCCTGGTTTAAGTATTGAGGAAATTGAGGCCTAGAGAGTTTAAGGAAGTCGATGAAGGTTACATATTAAGTGGCATGGCCAGGACTTGAATCGAGGTCTGCCTGATTCTGGGGCTGGCCCCTGACTGAGTGGCTGTGTTGACAGCCCTGAGCTGAAAGGAAGAGAGACATGAGCAGTTGGTCCACCTAATGGTGACAAATCTCATCTAGAAAATCACTTCTCTATTGGTCTCTGTTCATTAAGATGAAAGTTCCCCACTCCCATCTTCCCTCCCTTTGAAGATGAATCCAGTCTCTGTACCCATGACACTGAATTGCATCTCAGAGACAGAGTTCTGGGTGAAGTAGAAAAGAATAGCTTTGTTAGTTTGCCAGACAAAGGGGGCCACAACCAGCTAAGGCTCTCGAAACTATGTCCTGACCTGGAGAAGAGTAGTGAGGATTTTTATCACAATGGTTCAAAGAGGGTGTGATCAGCTCATCAACACTCTTCTGACTGGCTGGTGGCAAAGTTCGTGGATGGTGGTTTAGTCGGTAAGTCATGTCCAACTCTTGCAACGCCATGGACTGTAGCCCACCGGGCTCCTCTGTCCATGGGATTCTTCAGGCAAGAAGACTGGAGTGTGTAGCCATTTCCTTCTCCAGCAGATCTTCCCAACCCAGGAATCAAACCCAGGTCTCCTGCACTTCAGGCAGATTCTTTACCAACTGAGCCACAGGGGAAGCTCCAAAAAGGGTTTTCCCTAACCGGGAATCAAAGACAGTCCAGGGCAGTAGCACCAGTGGGAGTCAGTGTCAACAGGTTTCTAGTTTCAACTGGTCTGAGGTCTTTATGCTTGTGAGCAGCAAACAGTTAACTTCTCCCACCTGGTGGGGGTTTTAGTATATTCAAAAGAGCTCAGAGGTATTTTATGTATATCCCTGGAGTGGCAAGCAGTGGCTGCACAGCACTGGAGTGGCCGAGAGGAGATACGCCACGGTCAGGAGCATCGGCGGAGAGGAAATACTCTACGTCCAAGGTCAGGAGCAGTGGCCAAGAGGAGATACCCCATGTCCAAGGTAAGGAGCAGCTGCTATGCTTTGCTGGAGCAGCCGTGAAGAGACACTCCATGTCCAAGGTAAGAGAAAGCCCAGTAAGACAGTAGGCACTGAGAGAGGGCGTCAGAGGGCAGACAGACAAACCACAATCACAGATAACTAGCCAATCTGGTCACATGGACCACAGCCTTGTCTAACTCAGTGAAACTAAGCCGTGACATGTGGGTGCACCCAAGACAGATGGGTCATGGTGGAGAGGGCTGATAGAATGTGGTCCGCTGGAGAAGGGAATAGCAAACCACTTCAGTATTCTTGCCTTGAGAACCTCATGAACAGTATGAAAATGCAAAAATATAGGACACGGAAAGATGAACTCCCCAGGTTAGTAGGTGCCCAATATGCTACTGAAGATCAGCAGAGAAATAACTCCAGAAAGAATGCAGAGATGGAGCAAAGCAAAAACAACACCCAGCTGTGGATGTGGGTGGTGATAGAAGCAAGGTCCGATGCTGTAAAGAGCAATATTGCATAGGAACCTGGAATGTTAGGTCCATGAATCAAGGCAAATTGAAAGTAGTCAAACAAGAGATGGTAAGGATGAACATCAACATTCTAGGAATCAGCGAACTGAGATGGACTGGAATGGGTGAATTTAACTCAGATGACCATTATATCTACTACTGTGGGCAGGAATCCTTAGAAGAAATGGAGTAGCCATCATGGTCAACAAAAGAGTCCAAAATGCAGTACTTGGATGTAATCTCAAAAACGACAGAATGATCTCTGTTCGTTTCCAAGGCAAGCCATTCAATATCAAGGTAATCCAAGTCTGTACCCTGACCAGTAACGCTGAACAAGCTGAAGTTGAACAGTTCTATGAAGACCTACAAGACCTTTTAGAACTAACCCCAAAAAGATGTCCTTTTCATTATAAGTGACTGGAATGCAAAAATAGAAGTCAAGAAACACCTGGAGTAACAGGAAAATTTGGCCTTGGAGTACAGAATGAAGCAGGGCAAAGGCTAATAGAGTTTTGCCAAGAGAACACATTGGTCATAGCAAACACCCTCTTCCAACAGCACAAGAGAAGACTCTACACATGGACGTCACCAGATGGTCAACGCCAAAATCAGATTGATTATATTCTTTGCAGCCAAAGATGGAGAAGCTCTAAACAGTCAGCAAAATAAATAAATAAATAAAAGACTGTGAGCTGACTGTGGCTCAGATCATGAACTCCTTATTGCAAAATTCAGACTGAAATTTGGGAAGAAAATAGGGAAAACCACTATGCGATTCAGGTATGACCTATATCAAATCCCTTTTGATTACATAGTGGAAGTGCGAAATACATTTAAGGGACTTGATCTGATAGACAGAGTGCCTGACGAACTATGGGTGGAGGTTCATGACAGGGATCAAGACCATCCCCAAGAAAAAGAAATTCAAAAAAGCAAAATTACTGTCTGAGGAGTTCATTGGAAGGACTGATGTTGAAGCTGAAACTCCAATATTTTGGCCACCTGATGTGAAGAGCTGACTCATTTGAAAAGACCTTGATGCTGGGAAAGATTGAAGGTGGATACAGAAGGGGACAACCGAGGATGCAATGGTTGGATGGCATCACCAACTTAACGAACATGAGTTTGAGTAAACTCCTGGAGTTGGTGATGGCCAAGGAGGCCTGGCATGCTGCAGTCCATGGAGTCACAAAGAGCTGGACATGACTGAGTGACTGAACTAAACTGAACTGAATTTGCCTTGATTCATGCACCTAACATTTCAGGTTCCTATGCAATATTTCTCTTTACGGCATCGGAATTTACTTCCATCACCACTCACATCCACAACTGGGTGTTGCTTTTGTTTTGGCTCTATCTCTTCATTCTTTCTGGAGTTATTTCTCCAGTGATCTCCAGTAACATTTTGGGCACCTACCAACCTGGGGAGTTCATCTTTCAGTGTCCTATCTTTTAGCCTTTTCATAATGCTCATCAGGTTCTCAAGGAAAGAGTACTGAAATGGTTTGCCACTCCCTTCTCCAGTGGACCACATTTTGTCAGAACTCTCCACCATGACCCATCTCTCTCGGGTGGCCCTACATGTCATGACTCATAGTTCCATTGAGTTAGACAAGACTGTGGTCCAAGCTATCAGTTTCATTAGTTTTTCGTGATTGTGATTTTCATTCTGTTGGCCCTCTGATGGAGAAGGTATGGGTTAAGGTGCAGAGATACAGGTCAGCAGTGGAATGCTACAGGGGCAGCGGCTCTGGGTGCAGTAAATCTGGCTATGGCATAAGTCCTCTTGGAGGGGGTCGTTGTTAACCCCACCAGAGAGCTGCCAGAACTTACTCAGGGCTAGGGAAACAGATGCTTGGAGGGCACAAACAAAACCTTGTGCACACCAGGACCCAGGAAAAAAGAGCAATGACCCCACAAGAGACTGACCCAGACTTGCCCATGAGTGTCCAGGAGTCTCTAGTGGAGGCGTGGTCAGCAGTGGCCTGCTGCAAGGTTAGGGGCAGGGGACCTTTTGAAGGAGGTTGCCATTATCTTCATTCCCTCCACCATAGTTTGACCTCAGGTCAAATAACACAGAGGGAACACAGTCCCACCCATCAACAGAAAATTTTATTAAAGATTTACTGAGCATGGCCCCGCCAATCATGGGGGCTGAATGATGTCTACTTCCTATAATCAAGAAATGGGGACCAGAAAGTCTTTTGTACCCAGAAACTCCACAGAGTCCTGCTGGATTTCACCATCTGTTGCCTTCTGTCATTTTCACTTGATCTGCTTACCTCTACCTCCATGGGGTCAGTTAACCAAATACGAGCAATATTGCCTAGAGTTTAGGACAAGGATTACTAACCGTGACTCATAGTACCTGTGTGTCTTTGGGCCAACTATTTAATATTGTTGAGCTCCAGTTTTTCCTTCTCTAAAATAAAGATAATAGTAATACCTATCTTATACTGTTATAGAAGGTGAAATAGAATAACATATATTAAAAAAGCATAGCACGTGGCTAGTGGTAAGTGCTTATGAATAAAAAGTAGCATTAAAATGATCTATTTATCTATCTATTCATCTATCTATGTAGATATGTCAGATCTGCCAAGGAAATATTACAGGAAACAGAAATTGACTTTGCACCTCTCTTTAAACTATCACTGTATTCACTGGTTGAAGTACAAGTCCAGTTTCAAAACGCAAATTTATTTTATTTTCTGAGATGCAGATGCTTTATTTCAGTCTTTCACTATGATTCCAGGGAGAGTTTTGCAGTTTTGTCCCAAGTGGGGTGAAGTGGGATCAAAGGAGAAGGACAGCCAGCACTGGGATGTGGTTTTTGCATCTGCCCCAGCATGTCTTTTGAGATGGCTGCAAACAAGTATGAAGGCTCTAGGCTAGGATGATACCCAGCCCACTTGTGTCCTATAATAGTGTTGTCTAGAGCTGATGCCCATTCTGACTCCATGTTCCAGGTGTTAAACATCCCTGGTTCTGGGTGATCACCATGGTTCTATAGCTTTTGCCTCTAGCTAGCACCCAGAAATTTGGCAGTGAGAGCAGAAATCTAGAACATTCTGTCATGGAAGTCCAAGCACAAGCTGGAAAACAATTTCCAGACACAGAGTATTTCAGAAGGGAGAGAGTTTATTAAGAACAAAGAGCACCAGCCCTGAGCATCAAACCTGGGCTGGCGATTGATTTCATATGGGATGATTAACATGTTTCAATGCCATTCTCCCATATCATCATCCCACCCTTGCCCTCTCCCATAGAATCCAAAAGACTCTCTTCAGCATACAAAACAAACTATACATCTGCGTTTCTTTCGCTGATGTGTGGTTTGTTTTGTATGCTGAAGAGAATCATGAGGAAGGGTGGTAATGACTATATAGCAGTGTGCATGTATCTGATACCACTGAACTGTACTACAAAAATTGTTAAGATGGGGTATTCCATGTATGTCTATTTCACATAAACATTACATTACTCCTCAGTGACAGAAGTGTCTTTTGCTATTCTTAACAATCCCATCTCATCCTCACCTGTGTTTCTGCTAACACGTAGGTTAGTGAACTTACTGATCATGTTGGGGGAGTAGCTGTGCCTGGAGCAAGCATGGAAGCCCTGTCCCCAACCCCACTCCTTGCCCTATATGCATCTCTCCCATTTGCCTGTCCCTAAGTTTCACCATTTCTAAAAAATAAAAAAGTGGTCATTGTAAGCAAAAAAAAAAAAAAAAAAAAGAACAAAGAGCAAAGATAATGAGGGTTATGTAAGCACAGCAGGTTGACCTCCTGACATACCAGGGAGAGTCCAAGGGACACCGTTAGAACAGCAAGCCCACTAAGGGGAGAATTGATGCTTTTTGTGGGTTAGTAGTCAATTTTTATAGCCTCAAGACAAAGAGAATTCCTGCTGGAAGGGTGGCATTAGATGATGGGTTAGGGTGCCATAGGGTGAGTACCAGTGTGGGCATTTTTACCTAATATGGGGTCAGGAAGCTAGCCTGTAAGGATCAGGGGGCTTTTGGCAATGGTTAAAATGGAGCTGAGTCCATTCTGGAGATGATCTTGGCTCTGAGCCCTGCTTCTGTGGCCTTGGTTCAAGACCTAACACCTGGGACCTTGGTACGGGACCCACACATTCTTTAAGTGCTGCTGTCTGGAAGGTGAGATTGGGCTCCCCAAGGAGCCCTTGAGCTCTCTGGACTACTCTTTCTCAGCTTGACCAAACCCCAAGGACATGCCCTTGGGGTAGAACAATGGCAGGGAGGAGTATGGTTCCCGTAGCTCTCCTACAGACCATCGGAGCTGAAAGAAAGTCTCAAGGGGTGATTTCATCAGGCCCTCGTGCCCACGCGGCACCCCTGGGAAGCCTCATTGGAGTGATCTAGTGAGGGTTAAGCTGGGGCCTCAGGAGCACACATTCCTAACAAGCACACTGTCTAAAGACCATCGGGTGTTCCTCACACTGGTGGTCTTAGACCACTTTAAGAACTACCCAGCTCATGCAGTGGTCTTGTTTTGTAGATGAGGAAAATTGCTTGCAGCCACATAGTGATGGGAATTGGATTCCCAGCTGGCAAGCTCCCTGAGGGTCACCCAGGATTCTCACCAGGCTAGTGCAAGACTCTGGAGGACAGAAGGTCCCAGGACTCCAGGGCTCCTGGACTTGGGAGAATTGATAGATGCAAAGGCTGAGGGAGAAGAACAGGTAAAGAACAAACAAAGCCTGTCTAGGAAGTGCCGGCTGAGCTCTAACTGAGGGGGCCCTGAGGAGGCCCCAGTCGTGACTGAGGGCTCACTCTGCCCCACCTACTGCTCGCCGTGGCCCTGAGAGACAGCGCCTTCATTCAGCTGTGCAAAAAGGAAAGTGAGGCCTGCAGAGAGGAAGTGGCTTGCCCACGAGCACAGTAAGAGTAGTCAGGGAAGCAATCCGGAAAGTGACAATGATGGACATGATGCGACACGACGGTGGGGGCATTGATGATGGCGGTGGAGATGATGGTGATGATGAGGGTCGGGGGCTGGTAGCCATGAAGACATGATCACGACAGGGACGATCGCAACAGTGACAATGACATTAGCAAGTAAAGGTGATGACTGACTTTTCTAGAGCTTGGCCCTGGGTCAGCCTCTATGTTAAGAACACTGTAGCCATTATTTTACTGACTCTGCAGGCACCTCTAAGAAATAGGTGATTAGCACCAGGCATTTTTTGCTCAAAATTCAGAAATTTTAATAATATTAACTATACTGTCTTCTTGCCATTAGGAAAAAAAAAATCGGGGGAGGGGGTCATCCTTATCTTGTTCTCCTTTAGAACTTTGGAAAGAAGAAACCATGGGTGAGTTGAGAATTTGCAAGAGTTCTGACAATGTTAAAGGAACCCAAGTCAACGGAGGAGCAGGTAGTGATGCAGTCTGCTTGCCAGGACTATATAAATAGCAGCTCGTACCTACACTGCACCTCATCTGCACACATCAAAAAGCACATTAGAAGAACATTAAAATGTCAAGTGGGTTAAATCTGAAATGTGACCTACCTTATTATCTTCTGAGGGGGAAAAAGCTGTCAAGAACTCAACTCTTGCCGGCTGCTTTGGGTATGCGGGGGGGCTGCCAGGGCTCTTCTGGGGAGACTCACCAAGGGCCACTCCCAAGGGGGGCTGGAGCTGGCTAGGGCACCATCTTCTTCCACAGTCACAGCTCTGGCCTGAAACTTTGGGGTTGTTACTGTAGGGAGCCTTCTTGGGGTATCTTTTCTATCAAAGTCTGTGTTACTCCCAGTGGTTACTTTCTTGAGGCTGCAGGTGGAAAACAGTTCCTTGACTGCCCCCTCCCCTCACTGTTGCCTGAAAACCACCCTTTGGACTTATATCTGATCAAGGCTGCACCTCCAGGTGCTTTGGGAAATCCTCCCTGGAGGCTTGTAAGTTACCTGTCAGAGACACTGATGAGTCCAAACATCTCAAACAACCACATAGCCAGTCTCCCTTCTCTCTGATGGACCCCAACATTCTGAAACACTGGGGAGACTGGTTGGATTTAGCAGAGTCAAAAATTCTATTGAGAAGATCTGAATTCAAGAAAGTCTACGGTTTGGAGAAATCATCCTAAAGAGGCTTACTCAGCACACCTGGCAGAAATAGGTTCATGGTGTACTTTGTCACAGGTCCATCTATGAGTTATCACTCTGAGGATCCGGGAGAGGAATGCAGGATGTCTGAAGATTGCAAGGCTGTGTGCTTGCTGGTTTCCTCTGTGAGGGTTGTGGGAATGAGACAGGCTTCTGATGGGGTTAGGGCATGAGGGGCTCAAAAGGCCAGTAGCTGGTAAAGACCCGGTGGCGGTGGTGGAGTGCCACCTCCCTGCAGTCCACACCCTAGACAGCCCTCCTCCTGTGGCGCCACACACAGAAGCTGTAGACAGGCTCAACTCTTCAGGCCCAGCCCAAGAAGAAGCCAGAACACTATGCCAATTGCCTTCCAGTTCCAGTCAGCATGTTTCAGACATTTTCGGCTGAGTAAATAGCAACAAAAGACTCAGTGTGATTAGGTAAAGCAGGTAATCTGTCAGCTCATGTGACTGAAAAAATGCAGAAAATGGGCTAGCTTCAGGTAAGGCTTGATCCAGGCCTTAGATGCAATGGGGGACAAGGATGATATAGTAGCTAACATATACCGAGTACTTTCCTCTTTGCCAGACATTCTCCTAAAACTTTTCATGTTAATTCTCAGGAAAAAACTACGAGGGATCATCACATCCTCTCTTTAAAGATGGAGGGATACATATTTCCAAATAAGATCACATTGTGAGGTTCTGGGGATTAGGACTTCAACATTTCTTTTGGAGGGAACATAATTCAACCTATAACAAAGGCACATTTGACCTTTAAAAGGGGGATTATCCAGATGGGCCTAATCTAATCACAGTAGCCTTTATAAGCAGAGAATTTTCTCTGTCTAGTGGCAAAAGAGGAAGTCAGAGATATTCAAAGAATGAGTAGGATTTGATGTTATTTTACTAGCTTGAAGATGAAGAGGGTCCTTAGTGAAGGAATGTGATCAGCCCGTAAGACAAAGGGGTGGACTCTGGATGGCAGCCAGAAAGCAAAAGTTACCTCAGAATGATAACTGCAAGAAAATAAGTTCTGTCGACAATCTAGATGATTTTTCAAGTGAATTCTTCCTCTGAGACTTCAGAAAAGAATCTTGCCCAGTCAACACCATTCTGCCCTATGTAGAGTATCTAGCTGAATGTACCTGTACTTAAGACTGTGATATATTGCTTGTAGACTTTTGGATGGCAGCCATTCTGACTGGTGTAAAGTGGTACCTCATTGCGGTTTTGATTTGCATTTCTCTGATAATGAGTGATGCTGAGCATCTTTTCATGCGTTTGTTAGCCATTTTTATGTCTTCTTTGGAGAAATGTCTGTTAAGTTCTTTGGCCCACTTTTTGACTGGGTCATTCATTTTTCTAGAATGGAGCTGCAGGAGTTGCTTGTATATTTTTGAGATTAATTGTTTGTCTGTTGCTTCATTGGCTATTATTTTCTCCCATTCTGAAGGCTGTCTTTTCACCTTGCTTATAGTTTCCTTTGTTGTACAGAAGCTTTTAATTTTAATTAGGTCCCATTTGTTTATTCGTGCTTTTATTTCCGATATTCTGGGAGGTGGGTCAAAGAGGATCCCGCCAGCCCAGGGTTGATGCTCGGGGCTGGTGCACAGAGATGTCCCAGGGGGAGGGAATCAGGAGGGAGGAAGGAGGGGGGTTCTGGGGGGGGAGCATATGTAAACCCATGGTGGTTTCATGTCATTGTATGGCAAAACCAACACAATAAAAAAAAAAGGAAGAAAGAAAAAGAAAAAGACTGTGATATAATAAATGGATATTGTTTTCAGTAAAAAAAAAAAAAAGGATGGAGGGATAGAGGCATAGAGAGGTTAAGTAATGTGTTCAAGCTCACACAGCTTACAAGCAGAAAAGTTGGGCCTGGAACGTTGCTCATCTGGCACTAGAGCCCCTATCCTCTGTGTGTCACCTCTGCTCTGGACCAATATGGAACTTGGTGTTACCCTTGAAGAGCTCGTGTTTCAGCAGGAGAGGCAGGAAAAGAAGATAATCACACAGCAGTGTGAGGCGTGTGATGCCATGTGGAGAAATACTGAGGTGAACACAGCCCTGCAAATCTGTCTGACAGCTCCACCCTCACAGCAACCCGAATCCAACTCACCCTAGACAAGCAGTGTTTCAACCAACTGGAGAAATCCTGGTGGTACTGGCTTCAGAAGTACCACCCCCTCTTCAGCTCTCTATTTAGGCTATATGTTAAAAGACTACATTGCTCAGAATTGCCTGTGTCTCCTTCAAGACAGGAAAACCTCTTGCCCACTGGGAGGTTTTGCATTTATCCCCCAAAGAGATGTCAGCAACCTCTTCTTGATGTGGTAGGCACCTGGGGCACCAGCCGAGCCCTGGATGATGAAGGCATCGAAGCAGATACAAGGGGGGCATCCCATGATGTGAGCAGGACAGAGTGGCAAGGGCAGGGCCCAGAGTCAGATGGGTGTGGGGCAGGATCCCAGCTTGGCCACTTACTAGCTCTGTGACCTGGAGCAAGTCAGGTCTCCTCTCTGAGCCTCCGTTTTCTCACCTGAAAGGACGACATGAATACCTGCCTGTATCATGTCAGGATTCAATGTGGTAAGATGTGCAGATTCCTTTTTTAAAATGTTTGACAGCACCCCAAAGCATGTGAGATCTTAGTTTGCCAACCAGAGATCGAACTCACACCCCCTGCATTGGGAGGTAGAGTCTTAACCACTGGACCCCTGGTGAAGTCCCTAAATTGTTATGTTTTTTTAATGTAACAGACACTTTTCAGGCATCACCTGGTGCATATTAAATATCCAATACATGTTAGTTCTTGCTGAAATTGTCATTTATCCCTTGAGGAGCGCCATGATAAAGAAACACAGCAGACCCTCCTCTTTCTTGGAAATGACGTTTGAGATCACTGAGCATGTAATCTCAATCCCTTGCTCAGCAGTTGTAATCTGAAGCTACTTTTGTTGTTTACTAGTCACTGTTGTGAATCCAGTAGTTCTTTTTAGGGGCTGGGAGGTCAGTTCACATCATACACTTTATGGAAAAGTTTGTATGTGTCAGCTGCATTCATAAATCTAGGAACAGTCTCATGATTAGCTCTGAAAGGAAGTTAGGCACCTAGATAGCCAACAAATTAAGCACAAGGACAAATGACTAGTTGGTTGTTTTAATTTGATAATTTATTCATACAGGGGATATTAATTATCTGCTGTATGCCAGGCACAATTCTTACTGCTGGGGACACAATAGTAAATCAAATAGGCTGAGTCCCACGTCTCACCAAGTTTAGCTTCTCAGAACTTTTCCCTGTTTTCCAGAGCAGGGTGAAGGTTGGAGGGGCAGGGCCAGCAGGGGGGCCTGGTGAGAAGCTGTTTTGCTGAACACGTTAATTCCTACTGAGATATGGTGTGATCTGAAGTAGGATGATAGACCTGGTGGGGTGGAATGGGGGTGGGAAGTTGAGGGTCAGCAAGGAGAAATAGGAAACCTTATCTAGAGAGTGGGGTGAATGGGGAGCTGCCCACTGATTGCCTTTGTGCCCAGCACTGGAATGTCAGGGGCAATTTGGGTGACTAGCTGTGCATGACATGCCTCCACCCCCAAGAAAACTCTTAAAAGTTAAAATTCAAACGCATTCAACAGGAAAAAATTGAAAAGCTCTACATTTGCTTCTTATACAATGAAGACTCACACCGAAGTTTAATACTTAAATCCACCTCCTGTCTCTCTGATTTGTCTTGTCTGCCCTTTGGAAGCCACAGGTGTCTTTCTAAAGCATAAATTTAATCAAATTTGTCTCCATTTTTTAAAATGCCTTCTGGAAAATATCCAAAGTCATTAACAAGCTCACAAAGTTTGTTACTTTCTGCCTCTATTTCTAGCCCTTTCTCCCCTACCTGCTCTGCATCTAACCAGCTCCATCATGCCCTCTGCTTGCAAGGGCCTATCTCACCATGCTCCTTACTGGCAAACTCCTATCCACCTCTCAAGACCCAGCTCAAAACACTCTCATTGCAATATGTTCTCAGATTCTTAAAAGCAGAGCAAAATATTCTCCACTTCGCATTTCCAAGGAAGTTTGTGCATCTTTCAGGAGACACCTTCCCTGCTGTTCTATCCTCACTATGCAGCTGCAAACAGCTCATAGGGTGCCCCAGCCCTGAGGTATGTGTGTGGGGGGGGGTGGTGAGAGGTGGTATCACCACAACAAGTAGCAGGGGAAGGTGAGACGAAGAGGTGGATGGTTTAGCCAGTGCTGAGTGCTCTGGTGCCTTTGAATTGAGGCCCCAGTTCTTTCCCTCAGGGAAGGTCCCATCTCCCTGGAGGAAGTGGAATGAAGTCTTGAAGCAGGCTCTCAGTGTTTTAGGAAATTCCGTGCTTGGGTTACTAATGGCACCACAGCATCACAGGGTCAGGGGAGCTGCGCATTCCCATGGGGCCTGGGTTCCCAAATTTTGTGATTTGATTCTTCACAATTTTATTTGACCTCATGACAATACTTCCTTCTTCCACTACTGAAACATGTCTCCTCTCACACACACACACACAAACACACACCCACACACATTCACTTTCTAAATTAAAGTGAACTAAACTGATATGGAAAACCGCCCACCCTTTGAGATAAGCGGAGGTAACCCAGAGGGTCACAGAATCAAGGCAGGGAAACCCCAGCCAGCAGTAAATATGAAGCAGAGGAAACATATGTCAAAACTTCCTTTCTGTCCCCACCTTGCATCCTGCCAGTAGCCTAAGGATCAGCATGCCTGGGCATGGAGCTAGGCAGCCCTCAGTTCAAACCCCAGCTCTCTTCGGAGCCTCAGTCTCCTCATCAGTGCGCTGGGAACAGCAAGGGGGTATCACCATCTCTAGATGAGAATGGAGTAGCATAGGGCAGGGGATGAGGAGGAGCATGTGGAAAGAGCTCTATAAAATGGTAGCTGTTCATAGTGAAATCCCAGGTCCCAGTTCTTACCAGGCTCCCATACACACTTTTCGTCCATGAGTCATGAGTGTGGGTGCTGGTCACCTGAGCTTTGAGATCAGATACTTGTATTATCTGCTAGAGCTGCTTTAACGAAGCACAACAGAAATTTATTCTCTCACAATTGCAGAGGCTGGAAGTCCAAGATCAAGCTGTCAGCAGGGTTGTTCCTGAGGACCTGGGCTGGCAGATGGCCCTCCCCTCCTGTCTTCTCACTGGTCTTCCCTGTGTTCTATTCTCCTTATAAGGACACCAGCCAGATTGGACTGTCCCCCACCCCACCACCAAAGACCTCATTTTAACTTAATTACCACTTAAAAGTCATTATCTCCAAATAGAAGCACATTCTGGGGCTCTAGGGGGTTAGGACTTCACATACAAATTTAGGAAGACCCACCCCATAATCCGTCAGTTCAGTTCAGTTCAGTCACTCAGTCATGCCCAACTGTTTCCAACTCTATGGACTGCAGCACGCCAGGCTTCCCTGTCCATCACCAGTCTTAATCCATAATCATAACTAAGTTAGCAAGGAATGACATGGCACGCTCTGGTCCTCAGGCAGAAACCAAGGCTGGGGGAGGAGGGGACTCAGGAAGAGATTCTTGGGCAGCATTCAACGCCTCTGTTCCCCCAGGGTCCCACAGCAGTGGGTGGGCAGCCAGGCTCCTGCTGACACTAGGCCACCTTGTAGTTGTTTCCCGTTAGAGATGTGAATGGCTGCAGAATCTGCTCAGTTCAAAGGAGACGCCTTTCTGTCCTGCCCTCAAAGAACGCTCAGAGCAGATGTCTGCTGCTGCAATGAATGATAAATCAGCGTCCACAATGGAAGAGGCCGGGCATCCTTGGCTCTGTCTATCTGCAAAGGCTTTCAGTCCTCAGAAGGGCTGAAAGGAGCCAAATTAGAGTTCACTTTGAAGATTCAAAAGCTGGAGATGAAACTATTTAGAGATTTGTTTTTTTGTTGTCTTTTTTGTCTTTTACCTCCCCCAGCCCCCCACCTCATACCATTACTGCCATAGGCAAGACTTTTGAAGAGCAATTTTCTTTTCAATAGAATTCCTTTTCTTTGAGAATATAAAGTACACATTCCAATTTGCTCAACATTCTTAGGGAACCTATTACATACCAGGTACTCTGCTAGGCCTTTCATTCCTATTATGTCAGTGAATGCTCAAAACAGCCTGGAGAGAGAGATGCTGTGATTCTGATTTTACAGCTAAAGGGAATAGAGGATCCATGGAGGGAATCCATCTCAGTCACTCTCTTTTGCAAGTTGACTGAGCCAAGGCTTGAGCACAGGTTTGCAGAATTCTAAGTCCCTTGTGAGAGTTGGACCATAAAGAAAGCTGAGTGCCAAAGAATTGATGCTTTTGAACTGTGGTGTTGGAGAAGACTCTTGAGAGTCCCTTGGACTGCAAGGAGATCCAACCAGTCCATCCTAAGGGAGATCATTCCTGGGTGTTCATTGGAAGGACTGATGCTGAAGCTGAAACTCCAACATTTTGGCCACCTGATGAGAAGAGCTGACTCATTAGAGAAGATCCTGATGCTGGGAAAGATTGAAGGCAGGAGGAGAGGGGATGACAGAGGATGAAATGGTTGGATGGCATCATCGACATGATGGACATGTGTTTGAGTAAGTTCCAGGAGTTGATGATGGACAGGGAGGCCTGGCGTGCTGCAGTCCACGGGGTCGCGAAGAGTTGGACATGACTGAGCAACTGAACTGAGACTGACTGAAGTCCTTTGAGGTGGCTTAGTTGCTAAGTCGTGTCTGACTCTTGTGACCCCCATGGACTATAGACTTCCTCTGTCCATGGAATTCTCTAGGCAAGAACACTGGAGCAGGTTGCCATTTCCTTCTCCAGGGATCTTCCTGACCCAGGAATTGAACATGGGTATCCTGCATTGCAGGCAGATTCTTTACCAACTGAGGTATGAGGGAAGCCCTCTAAGCCCCTTACTTGATGCATTTGGCTCTGCTGATGCACTTGGTTTTGCTTAGTTTCTCAGCACCAGAAGTACCTGGGCACCAGCCTGTTGCCTTTAGGTGAGCATGATGTAGCCACGCGCTCTGGGAAGCAAACTCACTCAGCAGGACAACGCAGACAGTGAAGTGCAGTTTATTACACCGGCGGGCCCAAGGCAGAGTCTCCTCTTAGCCAAGGACCCCGACCAGCATTTGTGAGGATCTTTTATACCCATGTGTACGTGACTAAACCCACCACCCCAAATCATCCGAAACTTACATCAACAAAGGAAAGGTAAATACAATCACAATAATGCCATCATTCAAGTATCATGTGTTTGAACAGTCAATAATCAATAAGCCCGAGGTTACATTCCAAATGGTTAATAGTCAATAAGCCCAAGGTTACTATCAGAAAGTTTATGACTTGTCCGGAGCCAGGGTTTATGACCTGTCCAGAGCCAGGGGTGATTAGTGCATGTTTTCTTAGGTGTTGAGTATCCTGGATCTAATCTTCAAGATTCCACTGTCCAAGGGGTCTAATCCCTCCATTGTAATTTCCACAGGCGCTAAGCACAGAGTTCAGAGTCCTTTAGAGAGGTGCCCGAGCATGATCAGCATGAACAGGCCTGAAATGGAGATCGGGCCCTATGAATTCCTTCTTCAAGCACATCCAGAGCACAGACCAAGAGCAGAGCTTTGAACTCACAACTGGCTTCCACTGATGATGTGCTCTTTGCTCCCATTTCCATCCATTCACTCTGAGTATCTCCCCACATTTTCTTTCCTCCTTTGACCTCCTTATGTTCTCTCCAAACTGGAACAGCTTGACAATGTGGGCTCAAATACATCTGCTTCTCTATAGCTCCCCTCTAGGGAATAGATTTATTCCTCAAAAGTCTCCTACAGCTTGCATACCAGCATTTCTAATTATGTTTGCCATTGGTCCTTAGCATAAAATCAGAAAGGTGTTCTGGGGAAGGGATAAAAACAAGCCAAAAAATTAAAACCATATTTCACAATGCAGAAAGCTTTGTGAAATCACCCCTTTAGAGAGGGAGGAAAGGAAGATTTAATAAAGCATGATTATTACTAGAAAAATGCATTTTAAAATAGGGTAGAAGAGTGGTTAGATTTGTTTCATGAAATCATCTTCCTGGCAGCCACCATCCATGGGTCACTTAAAATGTGACGGGTTCTGTCTAAGACTTCTGCATGAATTAACTAATTTGCTCCTCATGACTACTATATAAGGAGGCATTGCCATCAGCTCCATTTTACAGAGAAAGCTGAAATCCATAAAGGCTGAAAAAGTACTCAAGTTCAAGCAGGTGTAAAGTGGCAGGGACAGACTTTGAACTCGTGATCTGGCTCCAAAGCCCATGTGTTTAGTCATAAAGCAGAGTGATTGCTGTATTACTTTGCTGTGAAAGTTTGAAGCCTGCTGTTCCCATGAAGGTGAGAATATAGAGAGGAAAAAGTTGCCTAAAAATGGATATCTCCCTGCCACCTCCTGACCATAGCTCCAAACATGCTGCTTTCTGGACAGTGACCACGAAAGAAATTCAAAAAGTGTAAGAAGAACATGAAACCAAGGGAAATGCAATTGCCTTAAGAGTTTTACCATTTAAATCCCATAATGACCTGGACTCATATTCACCTTAAAGATAGAGACTGTCTCAAAGATCGGGAAAGAAGAACAAAAATATCTACAGCCTCAAAGTAAGAAGGAAGTCTGGTCAGTTTCTAACTTGAACTTGAAAGATACAGACCAGTTAGGAGACCAGGTAGGAGAGAGCGAGCGAGCCTTGAGCAGGTGACCCCTGGGTCAGATCATTGTGGCTATCAGCACTCAGCTGGAAACCATGATCATTCAGTCACCCAACTAAGTCCACGTCTTCCGGATCCGGCTTTACTATGCGGCAGATTCAACTCCGCCCTGGCACACCTTTCTGTATTATGGAGACAGGAAAGCTCTCAACTACATTTCCCCCTTGCAGTTAGGGTTCTTTCCGTAAGCCAGGTCCACCAAGAAGATTCACTGAGGCAAGTATCAGAAGATGGAAGTAAGCATCATGGCACCCAGGCAGAGCAAACCTTGGGGCAAACTTGAGGGCAGGGGAGTTAGGGTCTTTCGGAGAAGTGAACAAGTCTCATTATACCTAAACAGCATCAGATACTGCAATGGGATTTCCTTTAGAATTATCTCACAGTATGACTGGTGCTATGGTCTGAATGTTTTTGTTCCCTCAAATTCATATATGACAATCTTACTCTCCCTCACCCCACCTCCCATCCTCAAATTCATATGATGGGGCCTTTGAGAGGTGATTATATCATGAGGAGGGTGGAGCCCTCTTGAATAGGCTTAGCGCTCTTATAAAAGGGGCCCCATGGAGCTCCCTCCCTGCTTTGCCATGTGAGAATTCAGTGAAAAATCTACAACCCAGAAGGAGGACCTCGCCATACTGTGCTGGCACCTTGATCTCAGATTTCCAGTCTCCAGAACTCTGAGAAATAAATTCCTGGTGTTCATAAGGTATTCCTGGTGTTTTGTTATAGCAGCTTAAACTGATTAAGACAAGGGGGTCTCTCCCCTAGCTACTTGTGCCCAGCTCTACAGCATCGAGATAGGTCTTCCTGGCCCTTCTAGAAATTCAAAGTGTCAGTTTGAGTAAAGCTTGCTACTGTAACAGATGACCCTATAAGTGTCTCGATGGCTTAATACAAGAGAAGTCTACCTGCCTCTTACGTCCAAAGATTGGTGAACGGTATCAATGTTGATCCCAGTTGTCATATAGTACTATGGTTCTGCAAGATGTCATTGGAGAAAACTGAGTAAAGGATACATGGGAATCTCTTTGCATTAGTCCTTCCAACTGTATGCAAATCTATAATCATATAAAATAAAAAAATTAATTTAAAACCAGGAATGAGCCTCCTTACATCACTGATCAGTGAGTAGCTTTCCTTCTGAGCAGTTATTTAGGAGCCCAGGCTTGTTCCATCCTCAACATGTGGCCTCCACATTTATCATGGTTGTCTGCACTGAGGTGATTAACATGAGGCTCCTGGAGGTTTGCACGTGGCTGGTCCATACGGTCCAGGTCTGGGAGAGGAGCAGCTGGTGACCATTCACATACCATTGGCTAGTACTTAGTGGCCACATCTACCCACTTGGGGGGTTTAAAGGAAGCCTGGTTGTGTGTACAAAAAACTAAAATAAATAAAGCAAGTTTGGTGACTGGTTGGACATGTTCTACAGTGTTCTCTATAAACCACCACTGCTCTGTAACAAACTCTATTCTGCTTCAGTGGGCTAGACTAGAGTCTGTAGTTGGTAATCAAGAATCTTTTTAGACCAGACCCCCTTCTATGTTTACCCTGGGTCCTTGGGTGCAGAGTGATTAAAATAAGACTGCAGTGTCCAATCCCCACTCCACTATTTCTCAGATTGCTCCCTGAATTCCCATTCTCCCATGAAAGACACATTGGACTGAAAAACTTGTGTTTACTTCCTAAGAACTAGCCCAGGGCACTGGCAGATTCTCTTGAAAGGATATGCCTCATATAAAACCCAAGAAATAAGAGTTCTGCAAGTCCTCCTGTTGGCCATCTAGGAGCCTGTTAATGAAGCCAAATGGCCAGAGGGGGGAAAGCATGGATGCAGGGAGGTTGAGTCAGCCCCACCTGAAAGGGCCCCCCAAGAACCCTGCAGACACGTGAAACTCTGTCGTCCTCCCTGTTCCCAGAGTCTGACCACGTGCACAACTCTTTCCGGGAGTCTGGGTTTTGTTAAGATTCAAAAAAGCAAAAAACTGGGTGTTCAAAGGCACTCATCAAAATTCTGGGACCGATTAGGAATTCGAAATTGCTCCACAAGCTCAGATGGAGAAGGCAATGGCACCCCACTCCAGTACTCTTACCTGGAAAATCCCAGGGACAGAGGAGCCTGGTGGGCTGCAGTCCATGGGGTCGCAAAGAGTCAGACACGACTGAGTGACTTCCCTTTCACTTTTCACTTTCATGCATTGGAGAAGGAAATGGCACCCCACTCCAGTGTTCTTGCCTGGAGAATCCCAGGGATGAGGGAGCCTGGCGGGCTGCCGCCTATGGGGTCGTTAAGAGTCAGACACGACTGAAGTGACTTAGCAGCAGCAGCAGCCACAAGCTCAGAAGCAGCTCAACACTTACAAAGCTTTGAAGCAGAACTTGGCGTTGACAAGCAAGTGGGTTCTTAGCTAATGAACAAGTTGTCCAGTTTGTTCCTTTGGGTAAGCAGGGTGCCTGCATGCTGTGGTGTGTTTCATTGCTCAGTTGTGTCCAACTCTTTACAACCCCATGGACAGAGGAGCCTGGCAGGTGGCCACAGGATTCTTCAGACAAGAATACTGGAGTGGGTTGCCATGCCCGCTCCAGGAGATCTTCCCGACCCAAGGATCTAACCCAGGTCTCCTGCATTGTAGATGGATTCTTTACCATCTGAGCCACCAGGGAAGCCTGAACACAGTGCCTAATTTTATATATACTAAATAATGCAATTGACTTATCTCAGCCTGCTTTTCCTTATAACTAATTTTGTGTCTACTTGCCTCCTATTTCAACTGTGATCAGAGTTTTACTTTTCACTCCCCCACATATTATTTAATGATGCATCATACAGAAAAATCCAAACATACTTTTTGTCCCACTCAATAGTTCTAGGTGATATTCTCCTTGCCAAGGAGGTCATGTGTTTTTCACTGATAAAGAAAAAATGAAGCCGCTTTCTCTCTGCAGAGCCAGCTTAGGACAGTGGTAAAAATATTCAGCTCTAGAGCCAGACTGCTGGGGTTAAAATCAAAGTTCTGCCTCTAGCAAATTCTGTGGTCTTGGCAACTTGCCAAGGTTAACTTCATTAATGTCTCTGTGCTGCTGTTTTATTTGTTTTACTAAAACAGGGATGATGATAATAATATGACCTATCTTGTGGGGTTATTATGAAGATTAAAATGAAAGAATCATGATAAGCATTTGACACATGAGATCAATATATGTAATTGTTCAAAATTTACATGTAGTTACATTCACCTTTTTCTGGTGTACAGTCCTATGAATTTTTCAAATTAATTTATTTATTTTAATTGAAGGTTAATTACTTTACAATATTGTAGTGGTTTTTGCCATACATTCACATGAATCAGCTATGGGTATACATGTCTTTCCCATCAAGAACCCCCCTCCCATATCCCTCCCCATTTCACCCCTCAAGGTCATCTCAGTGCACCAGCCCCAAGCACTCTGTCTCATGCATCAAGCCTGGACTGGCGATCTGTTTCACATATGATAATATACATGTTTCAGTGTTATTCTCTAAAATCATCCCACCCTCACCTTCTCCCACAGAGTCCAACAGTCTGTTATTTATATCTTTGTCTCTTTTTCTGTCTCGCATATACCGTCATCTTACTATCTTTCTAAATTCCATATATATGTGTTAATATACTATATTGGTGTTTTAATTTCTGACTTACTTCACTCTGTATAATAGGCTCCAGTTTCATCCACCTCATTAGAACTGATTCAAATGCATTCTTTTTAATAGCTGAGTAATATTCCATTGTGTATATGTACCACAATGTTCTTATCCATTCACCTGCTGATGGACATCTAGGTTGCTTCCATGTCCTAATTAGGCTTTTCTAGACTTCCCTGGTAGCTCAGATGGTAAAGCATCAGCCTACAATGCAGGAGACCAGGGTTCGATTCCTGGGTTGGGAAGATCTCCTGGAGAAGGAAATGGCAACCCACTCCAGTATTCTTGCCTGGAAAATCCCATGGATGGAGGAGCCTGGCGGGCTACAGTCCATGGGGTCCCAAAGAATTGGACACGACTGAGCAACCTCATTTTCACTTTTCAGCATATATATGTCCAGGAGTGGGATTCCTGGCTCATACGGTAACTTTATTTTTAGTTTTTTTAAGGAAACTCCATACTGTTCTACACATTGCCTGTACTAAACTAAATTTTTACTTGGTGATAATTATAGATTTGGGTGCAGTAGGAAGAAATAATTCCAAGATACTCTTAACTCAGTTTTCCCCCATGATGCATCTTGAAAAACTGCAGTAGATACTGTCAGTGTAGATGCCACTGACACAACTCACCCATCTTTGTCAGAGTGCCCTGGTTGTATTTGTACTCGTTTGTGGGTGTGTGTGGTGTGTGTGTGTTTGCATCTCTGCAGCTTTATCACACATCTAGGTTCATGTAGCCATCTCCAGGGTCAAGATACAGAGCAACTCCCTCACCACATAAATCTTTTCTATGCCCTTTTATAACCCGGCCTGCTTCTTGCCTGACCCCATCTCCTTAATTTCTGACAACCACTAATTCTGTCCCCTGTTTCTATAATTTTCCATTTTCAAGAATGTTACTCTATTAGGCAGGGTTCTCCAGAGAAGCAGAACTAGGAGTGTTATTGTTTGCAAAATTACTTGACCCTGAGTCCTTCGGTAACTATTAACTAAAGTAGTGGATCAATCGGAACCCACTGTTCTTGACTGGACCAGGTTTTTCACATGTAGCATCCTTCCTGCTTTCTTCTGGAGTTTCTCTTTTCTATCATCATCCTCCTGTGTGTTTAGAGTTTTTCCATCTTCTTATTTCCGTATTTTCTATTGGAGCTACATGGGGCAGGGTTTTGTTTTCCCTTCTCAGTATAGTTGAAGAATAATATAACAGCAAGTTCATAATGCAATTGAAAGGGAAAAAAGAAAAAATGTTTTGTACTAGACATTTTGAAATGGTACAGTTTCCTACAGGTTATCTATCATCCACCTACATGCTACTGCAGTGGGAGGAATTCAGCAGAGTTCGTAATGCCAGCCCTGGGGCCGCTGCCTGTCCTTCTGCAAGGCCTCTGAACTTGCTGAGCTGCCATTCCTTCCTGTGCTCAGTTTCCAATGGCAAAAATGATGTAATAAAAGACCCTAACAATGTATAGCATTGTTAGAAAGATGTAAAGCATTTGGCCCAGTGCTTGGCACAGCATACTATTAGCTCTTGCTATTTTGATACCAGAGAAGAGGAAGAAAAATGGGTGACAGAGTCAAAAAGTAGCAGAAAAGAGGAGATTCAGAGACGTAGCTTAGGGGGTGCACTCTAGCAGGTCACTGAAGCAAGACCATAAGATAGCTTAGAATTGCCAAAAGGATTTTCAGAGACATATAGAACAGACATCGGCCTTCCTTTTGGAGAACACTTTGTTATCCCTTCTGTACACAGCCAGCCTCTCCAGCAGGCACTGTGGGAATTTCACTGGTCAGGAATTGAAAATAGAAAATGGCATGGACTGGGAGACACCTGTGATGATTCCACTTAACCGGAACAGATGGGGGAAAGCCTCAGATGGCTCTGGATGGAGCTGTTTGGTAAAGCAGTGAAGAGTCGGAGCATGAATAAATGTTACAAATGGAAGAGGTGTTGGCAGTGCAGCAACAGCTGCCCTGGAAAGTTCAAATCCAGTGGTGAGTTGTGCCAAATAGTAGTGGAAATAAAATTATTTGCCATTAAATCAGGGCTTCTTTCATGCCAGACAGTTTTTTAAAAAGTTTTTTAGGGATGTTTCTCATTTTACAGACGAGGCACCTGAGGCTGGTGATGATGAGGTTAGTGATGAATCTTTAGAGTTTCCAGATGGTGTGGATTCAAAACTCAAGTTCTTAATTCCTGTGGCCCTGGGGAGGGAAGAGAAGAAAGGAGGTTCTGGAGGATTCACCCCATCTCCAAGCATCTTGAGAAGGATGCTGAACATTTTACCTCTAAACTGGTTACTACAACTGGTTGGCAGGGAGGCATCTGGAAGCCATCAGTGGGGATGTGCTAATAGCAGGAGGCCTCAGGCTGTGCTCCTGGGCCTCGGGCTGTCCCCAAAACTGAGAAGTACTGGAGTTTGTGGGAGCTATAGAAGAGGAAACAGTAGCAGTCAAATACAAGTATCAATAATAAGAATCATCAAGGCCAGGTCTACCATTGCTCAAATTATGCAAAGATTTAAAAGATGCTTGCTAGAAACATCACTGTCTCAGTTAAGGATGCAGGGCAAATGTGTTCAGATACACTGTGTTTGGAAACAATACTGTTTTCTAAACACTTCCACAGATAACACTATACATACAGGATATATGTATTGGGTGTGGCAGAGATTTCTCTATGTTTTTTCTGATTCCCTTCTTTTGGCACTTGGGAGGGTCACCAAGCATCCCAGATTACTTAGCTCAGTCTGGTTTCTGCCTGTTGTCCTGGCATAGTTATGAAGACACCCTTTTCTTCCCCAAATAATTCCAGTTTGGAGGATAAATTATATGCTCATCTCAGGTCACACTGAGAAGGGTAGACCCATGTCCTAGGTATGACTCACGTTCACTTGGACACAAGTGTGGGTCCAGGGCTGAGACCATGCCCAAGCAGGGTCAATCTGTATCCTTCCCAGGATGGATTTGTGAATGTTGAGAGAGAGAAGTACTTTCTGGATGCTATTTTGTAAAATGTATGCTTGGAGTCACTGGTAGCTGTGTAGAGTGGGCCTGGCAGAAAGTGATTGAGAGTGGGCTGGTACAAAGACAACAGAGCTGAGAGTCAGAGAGAGAGACAGGGCAGGGGTGGGGGGTTGGCAACTAACCCTGGGGTCTTGAGGACCCCTCCATCCATGTGCCACTCTGAACCTTAAAGCACTTAGTTACATAAGTCAATATATTTGCCGTTATTTTTAGTTGTTTTAAATTGGATTTCTGCCGTTTGCAACAAAGAAAAAGATATCAACATTCTGAATGGGAATGGGCCTCTCTCAAGTCCTTATCGAAGGAACTTTGTGCTGGGTACTTTATATGATCTATGTCATCCAATCTTGGCAAATTAAAAAATCCAAAATTTAGACATCAATGAGCTGTTCAAGATCAAGCATAGCCAGGAACAGCCTAGCCGGGATGCGCTGGCCCTTAATGCAGGGCCTGTGACTCCTTATCACACCATGGGGACCAATTTGGCAGGCAAGAAGCCACGCGGCTGCTCCTGATGCCCCTCCTGGAGCTGTGAGTCCACACTCCACTGCCCCAAATCCACATGCCTGCACCAACTTCCTCGATAATGATCTTCTCTTTTTCCCTGAAAAACGTCATGCCCGGTATTTACCCACAAGTTGACCTGGAGCATACCAGTGCATACTTTTGATCTGTAATTTCCATGGGAAATTACAGAAGCCTAACACACAGGACCCTCTGAACATTGAAATGATGGGTCGGGAAATGCCTGATGGGCTGCCAAGTACCACACCTGTTGGTTATGTGTTCATAACAATAATCTTAGTCGTTCCTGAACCAATCCTTATTTTACTTTCCAAAAGGCAAGGAAATCTTGTACACCAGGCAGACTAGCCAATATGCTTTGCCCAGGTCCAAGGGGTTTTCCAGGATGCAAGACTTTCAGTGCTAAACAGGGACAAGTCCCAGGAAAACCAGGGTGGGCGGTGACCCTGCCATGCATTGACCTTCTTGTACTGCCTTTCTTGTCACATGGTGAAAAGTCTTACCTGGAATTGTCTCCACTCTCCACTTAATTGCTGTACAACCTTGGGCAAGTCATTTCATCCATTCATTCATTTATTTACTCAGTAAGGGCTTCCCTGGTGGTTCAGTGGTAAAGAATTTGCCTGCAATGCAAAAGACCCAGTTTGATCCCTGGGTCAGGAAGATCTCCTGGAGAAAGACATGGCAACTTGCTCCAGTATTCTTGCCTGGAGAATCCCATGGACAGAGGAGCCTGGAGGTCTATGGAGGATACAACTTAGTGACCAAACAACAAACTATTTATTGGATGCCTACTTGGCTAAGCACTGTCTCAATTTCCTCATTTATAGACTGGAATATTAACACCTACCTTATGGGGTGAGTATAGGAAATAAGTGAAGCCATATTTGTTTGAGGCTCATAGTAGCTATTAAGATGATGGTGGTGGAGGTATCTAGTACCTACAACTTCCACTCTTGCAAAAACACCCAGCCACCCCACCAAGCTTTTAATTGGAAAGCAGCCCTCTCCACATCTCCTTTCAACTTTGCTAGTGGCTCCTCTAAGAGCTCCTATAAGACAGTACTTTGGCTTCAGATCCTGTGGTGGTGGCGGGGGAGGGAGTCTGGCCTCAAAATCTCTGGCTTTTATAACTATATGGTTCACATTGTCACCTCAAGAGGAAGAAAGGAGCCTGTACTTCTCTCAGCCCATCCTAACTGACTGTGAAAGGTCCAGTCCAGACTTCTGTTTGGATCACATCACTTTATCCACCCACCAAAATGGGACAGGACAGACCTAGAAAGGCAGAGCATTCTACTCTCCAACAAGCCATCACTTTATATGGACTTCACTCAAGCATTTGGATTCTGAACCCAGACACACTCAAAACAAAGGAAAAGCCTATGACTATCCCAGGAAAAATAAATACATGGGGACAAGGATGCTGATGTGAAAGCTGTCCTCCACGGTGAACATCCAGAGCCTGGATAAAATGGGTTGTGTGCCTTTAGAAGAAGGGATACATGATTGGGAACACATGTCCTTAAGTATTTGGTTTATGCATTTACAAAACCACCAGGTAAACATCAGGAGCAGAAAGATGAGTAGCTTTCTCAGCTACCGGACTGATATGGCCAGGTCAGAGCCCCTTGCCTTGAATTCTCCACTTCTTCTAAATCCCCAGCAAAATTACCCAAAGAGTACAGTAACTCAGGAAATCTATGTCATAAGAAAAAGAATTCCTATCCTTAGAAAGTGAGCATCCCTTGAATCATGTCAGTTGTACCTTTTGGGAGGCTGGACACCTTGATGAACAGCTCAGCTGAGGTGCGGGAAATGAGGCCCACCTAGCTCAAGTGTTAAAGCAAGGATGAGTGACTTCTGAACTACCACCCTAGAGTATAGAACACTCTGGTTCTATACCCCAGAGTATAGAACCAACTATGTAGTGCCAACCTGCTTGAGATGCTACAGGGCTTTTAGGCAAAGGCTGCTGGGAGGAAATAACTCAGACTGGCTGGGCTAGGGGGAGGACAGCAGTGGGCAAGCTCCATTCTGTTGCTGCTACAAGCTGGCACTGAAGGGGGCGGTACTCAGGAGCAGTGATGCTGCCTATGCACCATCCCTGCTTCCACTTGGCATCCACAGCTTGCAAGGGCACTACAGCCAGAGAAGAGGATCAGTGGGAGAGCACATGCCCCCCAACTAATGGAGCCGCAGCAACAAAGTCAGGAAAGACACCCTTACACTTGGGCAAGCACCTTCTCTTTTTTAAATTAATTAATTTACTTTAATTGGAGGCTAATTACTTTACAATATTGTGGTGGATTTTGCCATCCATTGACATGAATCGGTCACGGGTGAACATGTGTCCTTCAGTCCCAAACCCCCCTCCCACCTCCCTTCCATCCCATCCCTCGGGGTCATCTCAGTGTAGTGGCTTTGAGTGCCCTGTTTCATGCATTGAACTTGGACTGGTCATGTATTTCACATATGATAATATACATGTTTCAATGCTATTCTCGCAAATCATCCCACCCTTGCCTTCTCCCAGAGTCCAAAAGTCTGTTCTTTATATCTGTGTCTCTTTTGCTATCTTGTATATAGGGTCATGTATATAGGCACTTGAGCAAGAGCCTTCTGTTCTCCTCCCCAAAGGCTGCCTCTGCTCTGACCGCCGGATATTACTCAGCTTGAGTAACATTCGTGGGAGGGAAGGACAGTGAGCGCTCAGCAAAGCAAACATTCAGAAAAAAAACTGAGCAACATGCATTTCCATATAAAGAAAAGTACTTGATATAATGTAGCTAACTTAGAAATAAATAGATATATAAAACTCAGTTATGAAAATATGAAAGAAATGGCTATGAGCCATGACACCAGTGGAAACGGGAGCATCTTCTCATAGTTGCTATTATCTATATGCGATGGAAAGCATGGGAAAAAGTGCCACAAGAGACAGGAAGAGCATGAGACAACTCTACTTAGAGAGCTGAGATGCCATTTGACTTGGGTCTTGAGAGATGTACAGGGGTAACTTGCTGAGTAGCCAAGGGAGGAGAGAGCATTTCAGGCAGGTGAGAAGCAGAGACTTGCAAATACATCCTGTGTTCAGAAAACACAGAAAATATCATTATTAAGACTTCTGCTTAGACTTAAACACAAGTTTACTTCTGCCTTCTCCTGAAACCCTACAAGGATTTGAAAACAGACAGAAACCCACAAGGATTGAGATTGGGAGAGGAGACAAGAGAAATAAAATATTGGAAGTGTGAAGATAGAAAGTCAAGAGATCACTGACCTGGCAGAAGAGAAAACTGAACTCTCCACTAAGAGTGGAGAATTCTTAAAGATAACCTGACTCACGCCACAGAACCTCAGGAGTCTTGGTTCTGTCTTGTCTCTTGTATTGGCAGAGCACACCTTCCAGTAGATTCCTAAAAAGAGATGCCTGGGTAGGAAAGATGAGATTGACAGCAAAAAACGTAGCTAACATTTTGCATAAAAAGCAGTTCAGCTGGGACCTCTGGCCCATCCCATGCTTCCAGAGATGTGACTCGCCTTCATCTTTGCGGAAGACTGAGGTTTCAATTCCTGGCGGTGCTGAACCAGATAATGACTGGATCCTGAGGTTCCAGATAGAGCTGAGGCTAGAGTTGTCATACTGACCACGGAGAGTCGATGAAAATCCATCTGCCACAGGGTGAGTTGATGCCTCCTCCACCACCCACCTTTTCCATCTTGGGGCTAAGAATAATTTCATCCAGGCTTCTCTACAAATTCCGACTAAGAAATAGGATTAATTTGCAGGAAACAGGCTAATCTAAGAAAAACAGGCCTACAGAAAACTATGGCTGTGGGGAGCTGCTCCCTGATGAATTAACTTGACCAAATCACCCCACAGTGAAGACACCATTCAGCTAGTCAACTGGTCCTGTCCAAGAGTCCCAAATCTTCTTTCTAGTGCCTTCCTCTGTAATGCCAATGGACTACCAAGTACTACTAGATGTTTGAGCCATTGAAGAGAAAAACCAAACCAACCGACTATCAATCAAACAAGCAACCATCCAGAAATCCACTAGGAGTGAAAGTAGAAGGAAATATTTTTTAAAAAGCAAAAGATAAACTCGAAAGGCAAAAATCAAAGAGATGGAACATGTATGAAGCAGAAAAGGCTAGAAAACAAAAATGCTCAGAGAATAAGAAAGACTTCTTAGAAATTAAAATGTGACAGAAGAAACTAAAATTCATGAGAAAGTTTAGGAAGATAAAGTAAAAATCATGGCTTAGAATAGAGAACAGGAAGAAAAAGGAATGGAAAAAAATAAGAGTTAATAGAAATGTGCAAATCCTACTGTAGAGCACAGGGAACTATATTCAATATCCTGTGACAACCCTACTGGAAAAGAGTATGAAAAAGAATGCATAGAGATGTATAACTGAATGACAACGTGATTAACACAACAGTGTAAATCAGCTATACTTAAATAAATTTTTCTAAAAATTACAGAATCAGCTTGGGAGCTCAATATTAATAAAATAAGGAGTTCAGAATAAAGAAAATTAAAGACAGAGGAGCATTATTTACCATAGAAATGACATAAAAAAGTTTCCTAAGACTGAATTCCAAGAGGCCCACTAAGTATGCAGCATAAAAATGAAAAAAGGACAAATCACCTCATTAAGAAAATTTAACAGTACCAGGAAAAATTAAAGTCTTGAAATCAGTGGATGGGATGAGTGAAATATACAGGATATCTGCAGAGTATCAGAATGGCATTGGATTCTCAAGAACAATATGAAAATTGGAGCCACACTCTCAAAACTGCAGGAATATGGTGTTCACTCTGGAATCCTATACCCATCCAATAATTAAACATGCTTCTCTTTTCAGGAATTAACTGCAAGATGTGCTCTGCTAAAGACAGAACATCAAAGACAGAGGAAAATGTGGGGTGCAGAACTAGAGAAAAAGGAAAGGGGTACCCAGGAGGGTGGGGAACAGAGAACTGAGGAAGCAGCTCTGCAGCCAGTCCAGGTAGGAGTGGGGAAGATGCCTGCTAGAAACGTCAGCATGAAAAGATAAAGCCAGTAAAATCCCTGATGAATGTATGGAGAGATCAGCACCTTTGTCAGAGAGTTCTAGAATGAATTAATGACAAACACTATAAAAAACTGAACACGTGAAAAAGAGACCATTCCAGAGATATCAAATAGTTATAAGAGAAAGAAAAATACTGTCATACAAGACTCAGCTGTGAATAGTGTATATATGAGCATAAATGTGTGCGTAGAGGGTATACTCGTGGCTCAGATGCTAAAGAATCTGCCTGCAATGCAGGAGACGCACATAGAATATTCACTCTAGTGAAACATTCTGGCACAACCTCACTGGGGAGATGGGTGGAGAGAAAGCATATGTTGGGGTGGAGGATGTAGAAGAGATCTAAATCCACATTGTTTTCTGTAGTAAGAAGTCCATGGCTGGTCTAAAACTGGGGCTCCAGGAAACACGGCTAGAGATGCATTGCTCAGAACACGAAATGGAATGCCAGAAGGAAGAGCTCACATCACCGAACCAGGTTTCCCCTGGGAAGCAGAAATCTAGGATAAAAGGGGGAGACCCATTCTATTTACATCATGTTTTTATACATCATCCTATGGTGCTATTTGACTGTTAAAATATGCACAAATTGTAACTTTGATGGGAACAAAATTTAAATCTCTTTATTTTAACTTTATTGAGGTCTACTATGTCAAAGGCTGCACATGTGTCTTGTACACATCTTGAGAAATTGGGACGTGGGCAATCGGTCTGGCATGGCTAAACTTAAGGTCCAGGTGAGTGGAGGGGTGAGGTTCTAGAAACAAATAAATGGTTCTGCTGTCGACTTTGGAAATCCGCTTCGATCCTTTTGCTGGGCTGCCATGATTTCCAGATAATAAAGGTGAAATAGGGTTGAACAGTTGGAATAGATAGGAGGGAGTGCACGTGACCAACTCAGGGTGCATTCATTCACGGTGACTCCTTCTGCTTTAATTAATTATACAAGAAACCCAGGACTGCTTTTGGAAAAAATTCAAATACTACAAAACATATGTGAGGGTCCCCCTGCCCTGGATAGACACTGGCCTTCTTAGGGAGGACATCGTTAACAATTTGGTTACCATCTTTTTCTATGATTATATAGTTATCATTTTTTTCTTTTCTTTCTTTCTTCCTTCTTTCCTTCCTTCTGTCCTTTCTTCCTTCTTTCCTTTCTTTCCCTCCCTCCTACCTTCCCTCTCTCCCTCCCTCTCATCTTCTTTTTCTCCATTCAGATGCTTTTATTTAGAATACACAGATTCTGTGCCCCCAGTCATCCTATTACACTTAGTAAAGGTGTAGAAATTCCAAACAAAGGTGTAACAATGAGAACAGTGAGATGGAAAGATATTCATCAAGCTAGTTCTGCCCTGAACTTATCCCAAATTACATTGACCCACTCTTTGCAGAGGGGGACTAAGGACCAGGGAACAGGCCAGGCTAGGTTCATGTAGCAAAATTCAGATTCTGTGTCAGCAACAGAGAGGAAGTGGCACAGATCCTCCTCCTCATTCCCGGGGCTGGCACTCAAAGTGGGAAAACAGTTTCCATGGAGACCGGGACACTAGAGATGTTCTCTGGAATTACTCCTTGGGGCTCAGTGAGAGATAGAAACATTCATGGGCCTAAATATAGCTGCTTTCAGGACGATTCATCAAGCCCAGGACTTGGCTGGAATGTGGCTTTGGAACAAATGCACTGAGTGTGACCTGCTGATGTTTTCAATATTTCACAATGTTTACATTACCATCAGAGGAAGTATTTCATGAAAATATAAAAGTGCGAAGCCTGTGTCATTTTGTCCTCCTGGATATGTCGCCATCAGAGTCCTGCCTAGGGATGGCAAGGCTCAACTAAGGGATGCTTTCTTGATCAGAAAGACCCTTCACTGTAGAGATAGATTTTTAAGAGGACTCAATCAGAAAATGTTTTCTTCTGACGGAGAGACAGATTATTGCCTGTGATTAGGAAAAAAAACTAAGAGCATGCCCTATTCTTCCTCCTCCAGGACTCCTGGGACTGTAGATTCCTGTCTGCATAATTACCCAGAATACTCTGCTCTGTCCCAGCTCCTGCTCCCAAAATTGCCCCTGCAAACTTGTACTTTATCATGACATTTATTCACAGCACAGCCAGGTCCCTGCCGACTACCAGGATGCGCCTTCCCAAATTCATTCATTCCATATTTCACCACACAACTACTGAGTTCTAGGCAGAAGGCAAACAGATGCAGAAGAAGATGATAGCAGAGGTCACAAGGAGCTTCCAGGGCAGAGGGAGAGGTGGATGACACAATCAGCCCATCGGTAGGCAATTTTGGATCGTAATAAATATTACAGATAAAATAGAACAAAGCAATGCCAAAATGAGAGGATGATGTGGGAGAGACACAGCTGGGAGGTCAGAGGAGGCCCTTTTGAAGATTTGACCTTGGAAGGAAGGCCTGAAGGACACATAGATCAACGGGAAAAGCTTTTCAGGAAGAGGGAACTGCAAGTACAAAGACTCAAAGCTACGACCACGCTCAGTAACTTTACAGTGAAGGAGGCAGCCCAGAGTGAGCTGAGGTCAGAGAGCCAGGTGGGGATCAGATCATCGAGGGCCTCATGTGTTGGGCTAAGAATTTGGATAATATTGCTCAGAAAGAAGAGGAGCAATCACCTTCTACCCCCACAGCCAAGAGTCTGTCTGAATATCGGCATGAAAGGTTTCCCTAAGCACTGTGTTTTTACCGTCTACATACCGCAAATCTTGTAAGAGAATAGAATTCTCTCTTCTTTTTGGCTACTAGGAAGCTCCTCTTAGCTTTTTAGTTTTTCTGTTCCATTGCACTCTAAGGCTTTTTGAAAGTTATCTTGGAATGAGAGGTACAGATGGCTAAACACAAGTCTAATCCCCCTCCATACATGACTGACACCTTCCTCCAAGCCTATAGCAACCAATCTAAAAAGCATTTGTCTTCAGAGTTCAAAAGAGTTGGGCTGTGTCACAACACTCATGGGCCCTTGGCACTTACACCTTGGTGGGTCCCCTCCTTTATAAAAAGAAAGTTAAACCCGACACTTGATGACTGTATGGGTAAAAGACAAATATGTTAGTATTTTGTATTAAAAAATATTTTCTTTGACCAACAAGTTCATTTTTCTTCCCCGTCTGATTAATGCATGCAAACATTTTTATAGGCTCTACTGTGTCTAAGGAACAAGCTTGCCTTGCATGGAGGTGAAGATGGCTAATGAAATGGGACAGAGTCTGGAAATGACCCCCCCGCTTAGAAACTCCCCACTATCGAGTACGGAGAAGCTATTTCTGAGTTCCTAAAGAGGGCGTTTGCTGTGCTGGGTGGGGCAGCAGCGTGGAGGCAGCACTGGGGAGAGTCAAGGGGGCCCAGGTTGGTCTTACCTCCTCCACCAGGCCTGGGCTGGTTGGAAGTTACGGGTCCATGGAGGACTTCAGACGGGTCCAATCTTTTGAATGTGTGTCCTGGGGAGACTGCGGCCATGGCAAAGGGTCCGGTTAGCACTGGCCAGGGTCTCTGAGAAGCAGCTCTCAACTCCTGGCAGAGGGTGTTCTTCATGGCTCTCTTTCCCACCATCACGAAAGCGTTCTCGAAATACAGGCCAGTTTTTTCATGGTTTTACATCTCTCATGTAATAGCCTATAATATTTATGTATAGTAAGAGTCCTCATATGTGGAAAGCTTAAAAATTATCTGTTTTAACAATGTTTACATACTGTTATTTAATTATGATCCTTTAAAACACAATAAGACCATGGGAAAGTGCTTTGGGAAGGGGCCACCTTCTCTTGGAACAGAGGAGTCTTCCATTAGAGGTGGGTGGAGTTGCAAGATTTAACAAGTGAAAAATACAGGACACCCAGTTAAATTTGAGTTTTCAATAAACCATGAACCATGTTTTAGAGTAAGTATATCTCATGGGGGGCTTCCCAGATGATGCTGGTGGTAAAGAACCCATCTGCTAATGCAGGAGATGTAAGAGACTTGGGTTCGATCCCTGGGTCAGGAAGACCCCTTGGAAGAGGGCATGGCAATACACTCCATCATTCTTGCCTGGAGAATCCCATGGATAGAGGAGCCTGGCGGGCCACAGTCCACAATGAGTTGCAAAGAGTTGGACACGACTGAAGCAACTTAGCACGCATGCACACACACGTCTCATGCAGTATTTGCAATATCTGGCAACCCACTTTGGGCCCAAAGGAGATTTGTGAGTGAAAGCCAAAAGGATCTGGCCATGGATGTGGAAGGGGTGAGTCTCAGGGTACCTACACAGGACAAGTTTAATGAAGGAAAATAAAGAGTTAGATCAGCTAATATTTGTAAAGTCAACTTCTGAAAAACATTGACCTATAATTAAATCAATGATTTCTAAACTTATCACACCCAGGGGACTCTATTGATAGCCCGTGGCTATCTTAAAGTCAGCCCTTTAATTGGCTCCCAGCTCTACAACTTCTTCAACTTCCTATCAGAGTTTCTGACTAGCATGAGTCAACCACTAATGATACAGGCATTTTTGACAGGGTCGCCCTAAATTGGTATGAATCCAGTCAGACACAGATTGAGGCGGCCTGTGTGGACTCACTGTTCCTACTAGGACATTCTCAAACCCTGAGGCTAGCTCTAGGACCTTGAGGGACCACTGAGGACCCCAGTTTCATAGTAGTGATTGGGGTCTTAATTACGTAGAACACCTAACTTATCGAGTTGGCCAAAATGTTTGTTTGGGGTTTTCTGTCAGATGGTAGGGAAAAAAATTTTTTGGCCAACCCAGTACTATAAATTAAATTACCCAGCTCCATGTGCTGGAATTATTTCCTCCTCACCTGTGAGTGACAAATTAATAAAGTCACGCTTGCTTTCTCGTGGCTCAACAGAACTGGCCAATTCTCGCTTTGGAATGCCCCATCAAAGCAGACATGATGTGCTCAGGTACGTGAGCAAGGGGACAGACTAGCATTAGACAAATGTGCAGGCAGAGTCAGAAGCTCTGTTAATTAAATAACAATTGTAACCAAGAAATAAGAATTAATTAGCGAAAAATCTAGTGTCAGCATAAACAGCTTTAAACAGCAAAATAATCTTACTGCCAGTTTAATTGCTTGTGTAATTAGAGTTAATTGCAGAGTAGAGGTTTGGTTAACATAATAAAATGTTCCTTTAAAAAAAATAGTGATTAGGTGGTTAGCCAGAGCAGTTGAAATATTTTAGATTTTAGGGGATGGTGAAAGGCCTTATTGTAGTGGTTTGGCCTGTGGGGTCTGGCAGCAGACAGACATCACTAGTTGGGTGACCTGGGGCATGTCCTTGTATCCTTAAGTCCTGATCTTTTCAGGAGCAAAAACTAATGAAATCACTCCTCCGCAATGGTTTTTATTTTCTGGAAGTTAAACGAGGCCTATGGGCAAAGTGCCTACTCTGTGCCTGGTGCATAGGAGAGAGTGTGTAAATGGTGGCTATGAAAAAGATTCTATTTACTGAAGTTCTCACCTTGCACCTCAGGCTTCCTGGTCTAACTTGCCCACCGTGGGGGAGAGCAGCAACACGGACAGATAGCTGAAACCATGTCGGCATTGTAAATTGCCCTCTGCCATCTCTTTTTCTTCTCCTGCTTCTTCCTCTGGGTAAATAAGGGGGTGGCTGTTTTTGTCATTGTTATGTCTGGGCAGTCCCCTCATTCATTAGGAGTCCTTCCATTGTAGTGTTTCGTTGGATATTCCTGGAAGATGGGGTGCCAACCACAGAACCATCTAGGGACATCAAGCAAAAGAATTTCCTGCAGAACTAAGGAGCTGAAAGAGGAAGCTGAGACTCACCCATCACCTGAGATTCGGCCAAGGGGCACCAGCTGGCAGGTAGATGTAGAAGGCATTTGATGTCCTTTGAGTCAGCAAGATAACATTAGTGGACACCACATTTATTCCCTTCTCCTCAGTCTCTGTAAAGGAGAGGGAGAAAATGTGAGAGACATGCTTGGCATTTCCCCTCCCAATTCCTCACTGCTCCCCTGATTGGTGACTTTGGGATGTCAATCAATGTCTTGAAGTCAAAGACCATCAGGAATACACCTGTAGTTAAACAACTTGAGTTTGTTACTCATGAAGCAAGGTAGAGTATAGACAGTGGGGAGACATGAGGTATCTCAGTAAGATAGAGATAGGATGTTAGAAAGGACTTGTTAAAGGATTTGGGCTTGTGTTAGGTGATCTAGGGGGAGAACTTAAGAAAGTGGGATTACTCTGAATTGGATGGTTCATGGAAGCGGGGATTATTAAATGATTGGGTATTTCAATAAATCTTATCTCTAGGGAGGGCAGACCCAGAGAAGCTGACGGTGTCACTGGTAAAGAAGCAACAGCCGTTCATAATAACGAGGAGAGTAGGATGTTTGGGACTGTGAGGTCTGCACAATGTTCACGTAATTGTCCTTGTTCAGACATGGTTACAGAGGGGTCTTGTTTTTGTTTTGATCGTCATCATGGTCACAGAGTGGCCTTGTCTGATGGTGATGTTCTGAGAAATGGTTTTCACACTGGACAGAAAAACACTTGAGGCCCAGCTCTGGGCACATGGCCAGATCCCAGCTGTCAGAGGCTGTTCCTGACCAGAAAGGAAAGCTGACCAAGTTCTGGGTTCTGTATTTGAAGCAACCCTCCTCCACAAAGGGTCTGCTCTAAATTACTCTCCACTGTGCAGCGAGTTCCCAGCCCTGCACCTGCCATTAGGAGCTATGTGACCTGGAACAAGTTCCCTTCTCCAGAGAAACCTCTGTATTTCCACCAGTAAGGTGGAGGAGCCCCTAACTCCCACACTTCTGATGAAGGTGAGACTGGAAAAGTCAGGGGGAAACTCCTGGTGACGAGCTACAGAAATGTAAATGTCATCAGCATTTTGCTTTGATCCTGTTTGTCTCAGCTAGTCTCACTCTGGTTCTTAAGAACATACCAAAAGTGCTTTTCATTAAAGCAACCATCAGATCAATGGTTAGAAAGACAAGGTAGCCCTCTTGTTCCTCAGTAAGACTTTCAACCCATCCCTCTAATGTGTGTCTTATGCAAATGGGCACAAAAATTAATTTCGTGAGCAAACCAGTGCAGTCCGTTTGTCTAGTGAGTGCAGTGCAGCTGGACTGGGTCTTAGAGAAGCCAGCAGAGGCCATCAAGGTGGGAGCGGTCAGACTGTAGTGAGGCCTGCCCACTATTCCCAAGAGCATGGCCTTGACCCTGCTGAACATTAGACAAGCAGGACAATCAGTCCCTGGCTCTGGGCACCATTAAGGATGCAATAACAGCCCTGCCTCATGTGCTATGTGGAGGTTTGGTTTTAATTGTGGTAAAATATATGCTAACATAAAAATTGCCATCCTAACTATTTTCAAGGGTGTATGGTTCACTAACATTGTTGTCCACTCAGTCTCCAGAGAAATCAGAATCCCCGTACACTGCCAATGGAAATGTAACTAAAGCTCTATACTCATTAAACAATAACTCCCCTTCTCCCTCTCCCCTAGTCCCTGCAACAAATGTACTTTCTGTGTCTATGATTTTGACTATTTCAAAGTGGAATCCACAGAAGTAGAATCATAGTGTTTGTCTTTTTGTTATTGGCTTAATTCACTCAAAGTCCATCCATGTTGAACCATAAGAAAGCGTTTCATATGCTGTGATATGGGAGGCTGAACAATATTTCATTGAATGTATATCCCACGTTTTGTTTATCCATTCATCTATGAATAGGCACTTAGGTTGTGTCCACCATTTGGCCGCTGTAAATAATGCTGCATGAACATAAGTTTATGAATATCTCTTTCAGTCTCTTCTTTCAACTCTTTTGAGTGAATACCCAAAATGAGAATTGCAGGATCATATAGTAATTCTATTTTTAATTATTTGAAGAGCCACCATACTGTTTTCACAACACCAGGACCATTTTACATTCCCTTCAGTGGTGCACAAAGATTCCAGTTTCTCTACATTCTAGCATGGGAGTTTCTAGTGTCCCTAAGGCCTACAAGACAGAGAGAAGAGACTGAAAGGGAACACCAATGAGTAATGTCTGAACTAAATCAAGTGTCCAAACTTCTGCTCCTAAGACGTGAGCAGACCAACTGTAATGGGAGCTTTTTGATAGAAGGATCATATTTTATTTATCTTCGTATTCCCAGGACAGGACCCAGTTAGTGGCTCTCAATAAATGTTGAATGATTGAATTGAAGGAGCAAATCTGTTTGTGCATTAGATAGTAAAGAAGAGTGTGGTCCATTTTCTTGGCTTACTTCAGAAGAGATATTATTCTACAGGACTGTCAGCATTCAAGGAGCGCTCCTACCACCACGTTCTGTGGGGTTTTTCTCCATAACTAGCAGAGGGTCAAGCAAATCACAGCCATCCACAGATGTTGGTAGAATAAATGCATTCACATGGTAACATTTTACATGCAGGGCTTCTGTGAATCTCACTGCAAAAACAGATATATCTGTCTCTAGGACCTGGGAACTCTGGAAGCTGCCCCAAGCCTACCTTTAACTTGTAGCCAGCTGGAGACTCCTCTCCATTCCATGGTTTGGTAGATGCTTCCTGAAAGCATACACCTTCTTCCTTTTCTTCTCTGCCTTGACTTTTTCCAGATATCTGAAAATTTCTGGTGGTGGCAGCATTTGGTGGGGCAAAGGGGACCCACTTTCAACAGGCACATCTGACCCAATCCTGGCATGGCAGGTGGGAAAAACCCACGGAAGCCCACTCCCCTATATTCCCCGCCACGTTCCTCCCGTCCCAGAGACCTCTGCCAGATTTACAGACATGCTCCAAGAATTCACAGAAGGTCTGATCTCAGTTCTTCCCAATTTTCCCATATGGCCCCTCATATGGGACCGTCTTGAGCTTTGATTCTTTGAACCCTAATGATTGTGTTAAAGACAGAAGGGAAAGCACTGAAATGACAGGAAGGGTCTAGCACCTGTCTCCATGGCTGCCCTTACTCTTTCTGCATACATGCATACACACACACACACACACACACACACACCCCTTATTTGATCCCCTACCAAACCTGCTTGAGCCCCGGTAAGAGAAAATTGTCGTGGGTCCCAGCATGCTCTACCTCAGGCAGATGCGATCTCTGGTTCCTCCTGGGATACAGCTCCTTTGCAGGATTTCCATCCCCACCCACTTCCTACATCCCTCCTTTCTCACAGAAAGGGACCAGGGCTAAGTGTTGGGGAGTCTTTTCATCAGGATAGTCACTCCAAAGGATAGTCTGGGCTCAGCTCAAGCCTTAAGGCCTTTGATGGCCCCTCTCCACACCCCACTTCTGTCCATCAAGCAGAACACATTTCTCACCTACCTTTTCCCCTCAAAGCTGTCATGTCAGAATCCTGTGTTTATTTCTCACTGGCGTAGTTCACCTAAAACTCAGTCAGACAAGAGAAGGTCTGTCATTGACTGAATTGCTTCATCTGGAGGCAAATAAGTTTACAAGTTGAAGCCCTAACCCCCAGGGTAGCTGTATTTGTAGTAAGTGTTAAGGTTTAGTTCAGTTCAGTCGCTCATTCATGTGGGACTCTTTGCGACCCCATGGACTGCAGCACGCCAGGCTTCCCCGTCCATCACCAGCTCCCTGAGCTTGCTTAAACTCATGTCCATCGAGTCGGTGATGCTATCCAACCATCTCATCCTCTGTTGTCCCCTTCTCCTCCCACCTTCAATCTTTCCCAGCATCAGGGTCTTTTCCAAGGAGTCAGTTCTTCACATCAGGTGGCCAAAGTATTGGAGTTTCAGCTTCAGCATCAATCTTTCCAATGAACATTCAGGACTGATTTCCTTTAGGAAAGGCTAAGGTTAAGGTTAAGGTGTTAAGGTTAGCAGAGATCATGTTAATCTGGTCTGATAGCCTTAGATTCTTTATAGGAAAAGACACCAGAGAACCCATGCGTTCTCTTCTCCCTTGCATTCCTCTCTCTCTCTGCCGTGTGAGGACACAGCAAGAAGACAGAATCTGTATTCCAGGGACAGACCCTCTCCAGAAATTAAATTGGCCAACACCTTGACCTTGAACTTCCAGCCTCCAAAACTGTGAGAAATAAACTTGGTGTTTCAAGGAAGCCCATCTGCGGTATTTTGTTACCGCAGCCCAAGGGAAGTGGTAAAATGCCCTGCTTCACAAAAGGGGAGAGGGCCTCCAGGTGAGCGCCCACACAAGGCCTTGTCCTCCCCAGCCCACCCACTTGTCAGGTCATCACAGCTGCAACCACGCTCCCCGTTCTCACCTGCCTCCAAGGAGCCGTACCTCCTGTCTGAGGCCAGAGCCAGTGCACCAGGAATCTGTATAGTTTAGAAAGAGGCAGTCCTTCTAGTCAGACACAGTGCGCCCACCCCCCACAATAGACATCTCTGAAAGAAAAAGGTGCTTTGTTGCAGACAGAACTCTGTGCTAGGACACACAGCTTGGAGAATTGAAAGTGGCCTGGATTTTAATCCTACCACCTCCTTGGTCAGTGCCTGAAGGATGCACTTGGAGATAGGAGCCTGAGTTCTCCTGAGTCTAATTATACCTACCTTCTTTTTAAATTTTTGATTTTATATTGGAGCATATTTGATTAGCAATGTTGTTAGTTTCAAGCATATAGCAAAGTGATTCATTCGTACATACACACATATCTGTTCTTTTGCAAACTCATTTCCCATTTAGGTTATTACAGAATACTGAGCAGCCTTCTCTACCTATACAGCAGGTCCTTGTTGATTACTTTAAATACAGCAGTATACACTTGTCCATCCTAAGCTCCCAATCTACCCCTCCCCTCCTCCCACCCTGGTCCACCTTCTCTAGGCCATTGTTTCATCAGCTATCAATGTCTTTCTCCTGTTCTTCCCCATGCATTTTTTCATATTTAGTCCACGTATATTTACTATGATTATTGATACACTTGGGTTTAACTTCATCATCTTGCTATTTATTTTCCATCTGTCCCTTCTGCGATTTATTCTTCTGTTCCATCACTCATGCCTTTAAAGGAGTTAGTCAAATATTTTTAAAAGTTTATTTCCTGTTGTCCTTATCATTTCATAATATTTTAGTGGATCCCCAATGAATTATAATATGTATCTTTAACTTCTCGCAATATAAAATTAACATACCATTTCAATAAAATGTAAGAATCTTCAGCTGTATGATTTACCACCCCATGCCTGTGCTATCATTGTATATTTTTTCCTCATACATTGTAAACCCTATAATAACATTAATATTATTATTTTTCACTCAAACTGTTAATTGTCTTTTAAAGAAATTAAGAGGAGGAAAAGACCTAGTGTTTTAGGCTCATCCATATATTTACCACTTCTGATGCTCTTCATTCCTCTCCGAGATCTTAGTTTGTATCTCATGTCAGTTCCCTTCATTCTGGAAAATTTCCTTTAGTATCTCCTATAGTGAAGTTCTACTGGAGATAAATTCTTTTAGAGTTTGTTTATTTTTAAATGTCATTATTTTACCTTCATTTTGAAGGATATTTTAATCAGATATAGTATTCTGGGTTAACTTACTTCTTCTTTCAGTATTTTAAAGATGCTATCCATTTGTCCTCTGGGGGCTTCTGAAAGAACATTTGCTGTTCTCCTATTTATAATGTGTCTTTTCCCCTCTGGGTGCTTTTTAAAATTTCTCTTTCATTTTTAGTAGTTTGATAATATGTGCGTGGGTGTGCTTTATCTATTATTATATGTCTTCAGTTTTACTGAGATTTTTGGATCTTTAGCTTCATATTTTCATCAGATGTGGGAGTTGATGAATTGGGAATCTTCTTGGAATGTTTCTTCTTCCCACTGTCTCTTTCTTCTGTCCTCTAGGGCTCCAATGACCCACATATCAGGCCACTTGATATTGTTCTATAAGTCACTGACGTTTGTTCAAGTCAATTAGCAACAACAAATAGTTTTTTAATCATTTTACTCTCATCCTTGTCTGCTTATTGCAAAAGAAAGGACATGTGTCGTTTCTTCTCACTTTTGTTGAGCCAAGTGACATGACGAGTGACCAACTCAAGTAAATAGAGAGGTATAATCCTATCGTATGCCCTAAAGGTGGGAAATCTGTGTCTCTGTCAGTCAGTCAGTTCAGTCGCTCAGTTGTGTCCAATTCTTTGCGACTTCATGAACCACAGGCACTCCAGGCCACCCTGTCCATCACCAACTCCCAGAGTCCACCAAAACCCATGTCCATCTAGTCAATGATGCCATCCAGCCATCTCATCCTCTGTCATCCCCTTCTCCTCCTGCCTCCAATCCTTCCCAGCATCAGGGTGTTTTCCAAGGAGTCAACTCTTCGCATGAGGTGGCCAAAGTATTGGAGTTTCAGCTTCAACGTCAGTCTTTCCAATGAACACTCAGGACTGATCTCCCTTAGGATGGACTGGTTGGATCTCCTTGCAGTTCAAGGGACTCTCAAGACTCTTTTCCAACACCACAGTTCAAAAGCACCAATTCTTTGGCATTCAACTTTCTTTGCAGTCCAACTCTCACATCCATACATGACTACTGGAAAAACCATAGCCTTGACTAGACGGACCTTTGTTGGCAAAGTGATGTCTCTGCTTTTTAATATGCTGTCTAGGTGGGTCATATCTTTCCTGTACTGACTAGTTTTTCTCCTTGACTCTTAGTCCCATTTTCCTGCCCCTTCTATTTTTTGGACATTGTGGTTAATACATTATTGCTCCGGCTGCTAGCTGGGCGCAGTCGCTCTGGCCCGCAGAGCAATCAACGGAGGCTCGGAATCCACCTGAAAACGGATGAAAGGGTTGGGACAAGAGGCGCAAAGAACGGCAGCAAGACAAAGATTCTGATCAAGCTGCAAAACTTTATTGAGCGCAAGGCTATTATATAGGGGGAGGAAGGGAGGGAGGGGAAAGGAAGGGAGGAGCTCTGACAGGCATATAGGGAGTACGTGTCTTGTGGGTGATTGGCCTGTCGGATATACATTCGCCGCATGATCCTTTTGGTGATTTGCCAGTCGAATGTATGGCTGGCGCGTGATCAGCGCCTTATATGGCAGCAGGCTTGCAGTGCTCCGACCGTAATAGCTCTGGCTGATTGCATCAGCCGGCTGGGCCCCAACACATTATAGGGAGACTGGATAATCTTTTTTCATCTTTGAAGGATGTGGGTTTGCTTTGGCATGCAGTTAACGTACTAGCATATTCCAGTGGTCCTTTATTGACTTTATTCTTTGGCTGTGTCTAGAGTCCTAAGACATGGCCTTTACATTAGGACCTTATAAAACATGTCCTTTCTGAGGATGCCTACTGACAGTGCGGGGTGATCATGAGGCCTCGTGGAATCCTGCTTATGCACGAGTCACCTAGGCCTTGGCCAGGAGAACGCACATGCAGATTCTGGGGCCTCCCCTCTGCCTGTTTCCCTCACCTCTGGCACCCTGGCCAGAAAATTTCAGTCGCTTCAGTGCATGAAACTCTGGTCTCACCACCTCAGTTCAGCACAGCTCTTCTGGTTCCACATAGCCGGCACAGTGGCCCGGAGGATGATCGCAGGCAAACAAGGGGATTTACTCTGCATGTCTTCCTTTCCTCAAGGCTCAGTGTCTTGGACTTCCTGTTGTAATGTCTGAAAACAGTCACTTCACACGCTCTGTACAACTTTATGTTTGCTAGTGGCAGGAAGTATCTGTTACTCTGTCATGTCCGCAAATGGAAGTGTCCTCCTTACTCTTCTTGATGTCCTACCATGTCAGTCACTAAATTTGTCAGTTTGTAGTACTGTTTACCAATATTTCTGGTTTCCCACCTTTAGAGAAAAAGATAATATTATACCTTCTGATCCCCTTAAGTTGGTCTCTGGCCATGTCACTGGTCTTGGTGAAACAAAAGTGATTCTAAATGACTGTGTCCTTTCTGGATGGAAGCTTTTAAAAACCAGTGTGCATTTTATCATATTGCTGTCCCTGATACATGATTGGTTATATGCCAGAAACTCCATTAGCCTCTAAATGAATATGAAACTACCGTATGATCCAGAGATTTCACTTCTAGATATTTATCCTAAGATAATGAAAACACTAATTTGAAAATGTATATGGATCCCAGTGTTCATTGCATCACTCTTTACAATATCCAAGTTATAGAATGTAAGTGTCCATAAGTGCCCACTGATAGATGGAGAAAGAAGATTGATAAATACATGACTATTATTCAGCCATAAAAAAGAATGAAATCTTGCCTTTTGCATCAATATGGATGGATCTGGGAGTGCTGTGCTAAGTGAAATAAGTCAGACAGAGAAAAACAAATACTGTATGGTTTCACTTTTATGTGGAATCTAAAAACCACAAAACAAACAAACAGAATGAAAAAGACATTGACTCACAAATACAGAGAACGAAGTGGTGGTTGCCAAAGAGGAGGAAGGTTGCGGGGATGGATGAAATAGATGACGGAGATTAAGAGGTACAAACTTCCAGCTATAAAGCAAACAATTCATGGAGATGTAACATACAAAACATACACAGAGGGAATATAGTCAATGATATTGTAACAGCTGCAAGGTCTTTTTATGATGGTTACTGGTCTTTTTATAGTGATTATTTTATAACGTGCAAAAATATTGAATCACTATGTTCTTCACCTGAAATTAATATCAGTTCAGTTCAGTCACTCAGTCGTGTCTGAATCTTTGTGACTGCATGGACTTCAGCATACCAGGCTTCCCTGTCCATCACCAACTCCCAGAGCTTGCCCAAACTCGTGTCCATCGGGTTGGTGATACTACCCAACCATCTCATCCTCTGTTGTCCCCTTCGCCTTCTGTCTTCAATCTTTCTCATCATCAGTCAGGGTCCTTTCCAGTGAGTCAGTACTTTGCATCAGGTGGCCAAAGTATTGGACCTTCAGCTTCAGCAACAGTCCTTCCAATGAATATTCAGGACTGATTTCCTTTAGGATTGACTAGTTTGATCTCCTTGCTGTCCAAGGGACTCTCATGAGTTTTCTCCAATACCATAGTTCAAAAGCACCAGTTCTTCGGCACTCAGCCTTCTTTATAGTCCAACTCTAACATCCATACATGACTACTAGAAAAACCTTAGCTTTGACTAGATGGACCTTTGTTGGCAAAGTAATGTCTCTATTTTTTAATATGCTGTCTAGGTTGATCACAGCTTTTCTTCTAAGGAGCAAGCATCTTTTAATTTCATGGCTGCAGTCACCATCTACAGTGATTTTTGAGCCCAAGAAAACAAAGTCCGTCACTGTTTCCATTGTTTCCCCATTTATTTGCCATGAAGAGATGGGACCGAATGCCATGACCTTCATTTTTTGAACGGTGAGTTTTAAGCCAACTTCTTCACTCTCCTCTAGAGGCTCTTTAGTTCCTCCTCACTTTCTTCCATAAGGGTGACATCATCTGCATATCTGAGGTTATTGATATTTCTCCCGACTATCTTGATTCCAGCTTGTGCTTCATCCAATGGGGCATTTCTCATGATGTACTCTGCATGTAAGTGAAATAAGCAGGGTGATAATATACAGCCTTGATGTACTCCTTCCCTAATTTTGAACCAGTCTATTGTCCCATATCCAGTTCTAACTGTTGCTTCTTGGCCTGCATACAGATTTCTCAGGAGGCAGGTCAGGTGGTCTGGTATTTTCATCTCTCTAAGAATTTTCCACAGTTTGTTGTGATCCACACAGTCAAAAGCTTTGGCATAGCCAATAAAGCAGAAGTAGATGTTTTTCAGGAACTCTCTTGCTTTTTTGATGATCCAGTGGATGTTGGCAATTTGATCTCTGGTTCCTCTGCCTTTTCTAAATCCAGCTTGATCATCTGAACTTTCTTAGTTCACGTACTATTGAAGCCTAGCTTGAGAATTTTGAGCAATATTTTGCTAGCGTGTGAGATGAGTGCAATTGTGTGGTAGTTTGAACATTCTTTGGCATTGCCTTTCTTTGGGATTGGAATGAAAACTGACCTTTTCTAGTCCTGTGGCCACTGCTGAGTTTTCCAAATTTGCTGGCATATTGAGTACAGCACTTTCACAGCATCATCTTTGAGGATTTGAAACAGCTCAACTGGAATTCCATCACCTCCACTAGCTTTGTTCATACTGATGCTTCCTAAGGCCCGCTTGACTTCACACTCCAGGATGTCTGGCTCTAGGTGAGTGATCACACCACTGCGATTATCTGGGTCATGAAGATCTTCTTTGTATAGTTTCTGTGTATTCTTGCCACCCCTTCTTAATATCTTCTGCCTGTTAGGTCCATACCATTTCTGTCCTTTATTGAGCCCATCTTTGCATGAAATGTTCCCTTGGTATCTCTAATTATCTTGAAGAGATCTCTAGTCTTTCCCATTCTCTTGTTTTCCTCTATTTCTTTGCACTGATCACTGAGGATGGCTTTCTTATCTCTCCTTGCTATTCTTTGGAACCCTGCATTCAGATGGATATCTCTTTCCTTTCTCCTTTAAGAATAGGCTAGATTTTGCTGTAGTGACAAGCAGTCCTCCAGATCCCAGTAGATTTTTTAAAATTTACTTCTCACACTACAGGTTTTTAAGGAATTCTGTTCTGCCTCATATTCCTTTGACTTTTTATTAAAAAGTTTAAATTAATATACAATATTTTTCTTCCAGTGTCTCCATACCTTCCCATTTTTATGAGGCCCATCAGTGACTGTTCTTTAACAAAATCTTGTTATATTTTCCCCTCTTGTTACAAACCCAGAATGTCTCCCCACAGCCCTAAAAACATTTTTGTGCTGACATTCAAGACTCATCACAATTTGGTTTCAATACCATTTCAGCCTCGGGTCCAGCAAGCCTACCTATGCTCTGCCTCAGTCACGTAGAGTAATTGTCATTTCAGTTCTGTCCAACTCTTCGTGACTCCATGGGCTGTAGCCGGCCAAGGTCCTCTGTCCATGGGATTCTCCAGGGAAGAATACTGGGTGGGTTGCCACGCCCTCCTCCAGGGGCTCTTCTCAACCCTGGGATTGATCCTGTGTCTCTTACATCTTCTGCATTGGCAGGTGGGTTCTTTACAGCTCGTCCCACCTGAGAAGCCTGTGCTTTGATTGTGTTGTTCTTATTGCCAGAAATGCTGCTCCCTCTAGTTTTCTTCTTGGCAAATTGGTCTCCCAAGGTCCAGTTCAGATATCATCTACTCCATGAAGTTCTCGCTTCCTAACCCCTCCCTCATCTCATGAAATTAGTCTGTCTCCTCCTTTATTGTCTTCAAATTTTATGATATCAGAGGTTATTATTGGATGCACTGGTTGAATCTAGATCTCATCTATGTTACATTTGGCCTGCACACTGCTTGTTAAAAAATGAAATTAACTGGCAAACATCAGTATTGGGAACTGTCACACACACACACAAACTATATTTGGGTTGCTTTTTAAAAATCAGAGGCTCCCATCATCCTGGACTGCTTTACTGCAGGATAACAATCAGGCAGAGACAAGTTCCAGGTTCCTCTTTTGGATGGGGCACGTGTGCTCTGAGTTGCCGTTCATCCCACTTGGTCCATTTCATCCATTTCCACTAGCCTGCCCAATCCCTCTGGGAGCTGGGTTAGCAACTTCTGAAATACGGTGACCTGTTTTTGTGTCTGTCTTCAGCTTCGCAAGATTGTTAACTCCTGGGACGTGGAACCATGTTTTATTCATGCCTGTAACCCTCCTGGATCTCTTACCGTAAGTGGTATTTAATACATGCATGCCTACGCGTATGTGCATGCATACGCATGCACACACACACACACATGCACGCACATACACACATAAACACACACCCCCAAGAAGCAAGGATAATCATAGTCCTCACAAGTTTCCTTCTTCAAAAGTAGTGCTCTTCCCATCACTCTGACTTTGTCAATATAACTATTATCAGGCCTATAATGAAATAATATTAGAGGAAGCAGTGTAAAAGCCAAACATTTAAGACACATTTAGAGGGTGCTCCAAGATCACTGTCCTTTTCTTTGCGCTATTTATTCAACACCCTATGTTGCAATGATCTATGCTATTAGGTACACCCTAATGGCAGAATGTAACTATATCACTCTTTGAGTCTGCCTCTCTCTCTTTCTATTTATCTTTCATATCCACATAGCTGCCTGCTTACTTGTGTGTGTCCGTGGACATACATACCTGGCCAGCTCAGGTTCCCCCAATCTGCATTTGCCTGACTTTGTACATCATCTAAGGTTATCCACACACTGGGGAATAAAAGTGAAAGACAGTTCATGAGCCAAATGAGTTTTTCATCTTTTTTGGCACACAAAAAAAAGAGGAAAAAAAACTGAAAACAACCTTCACACACCTAAACACAGAATCTAGACTCCGTGGGGAAGTCTTTTGGAACATTAGGCATTTGGGTGGCAGAATCCAGCATGCCGATGTGCCTGCCATGCTATTAATGTGGGTACTTGGTTGTTATTCAGGTTCACTCTGAATAACATCCAAATTGTTTTAATTACTCACTTTTGCCTGTCTGGATTTAAAGTCATGGAGAAAAAGGAGATAGCAGCAGTTGTTGGCTTTTTGTTGTTTTCTTTTTAATCTCAGAATGTATTTTTATCTTCTCCTGGAGTCATTTCCTCCCGGGTGTTGTGTGAAGCGTTACATAATGAAGCAATCACACAATGGCATTTTCCCTCCTCAGGCTTCGGGAGATACAAGAGTTCACAGACGAGACAGATTAAGTGTAACCTTTAATCATCAAAAATGGTATTTCAAATAAGTGAAAGAGAAAGAATAAAAAAGGCTCGCAGGTCTCAGAGCCATGTTTTTTTTTTTTTTTATTGTGGTAAAAACATATAAACATAAAATTCATCATCTGAACTATTTTAAAGTATACGGTTCCATGATATTCAGTGCCTTCACATCGTTGGGCAACTACCACCAACATCCATCCCCAGAACTCTTTCGTCTTGCAAAACTGAAAGTCTATGCCTATTAAACACTTAACTTCCCACTCCCTTCTCCCCCAGCCCCCAACAACTGCCCCTTTACTTCCTGCCTCCGTGATTTTGACTGCTCCAGGTATCTTAACTAAGTGGTATCATGTATTAGTAGTATTTGCCTTTTTGTGAGATCTTATTTCACTTAGCATCATGCCCTCAAGGTTCATCCATGGGTAACATGTGTCAGAATGTCCTTTGTTAAAGCTAAATAATATTCATATTCAATGTATTGAATTTAATACATATATACCATATTTTGCTTATCCATTCATCTGTCAATGGACACTTAGGTTGCTTCCATCTTTTAGCAGTTGTGAATAATTATGTTATGTATAAACATACAAGCATCTCTGAGTTTCTCCTTTCAGTTCTTCTGGGCATACGCTCATAAGTGGAATTGCTGAATCACACAGTAGCTGTTTTTAAGTTTTTAAGGGACTGCCATACTGTTTTCCACAGCAGCTGTACTATTTTACATTTCAACCAAAAATGCCTGGGGCTCCAATGTTATTTTCTCTTTGTCATTTTTTTTTTAATAGTAGCTATCCTAAATGGTGTGAGGTGGTATCACACTGTGCTTTTGATTTGTGGTTCTCTAATGATTACTGACGTTGAGCATCTTTTCATGTGCTTAGTGGTCATTTGCATGTCTGCTTTGGAAAATGTCTATTCAAATCTTTGTTCAAAAGCAGACACTTTAGGATGCGGTCCCCACTCAGGGGTAGGAGAGGTAGAGGGGTAGAAGCTTAAGGAGTACCGGTCACTGCACTTGTTATGTTCCAGGTCCCATACCTGACTTCATGATAAGTTCATCACATTATGAGAAAGAAGGGGGCACTCCAGAGAGGGATCATCCTTGAGGCTGGTGGCAGATAACAACTTAGATGAGATCCCAGTGATCTTGAGCAAGTCACTTCACCTTTGGAAGCCTCCATTTATTCATCTGTAAAACAGGAATAGTAATGCCCACAGCACAGGGTGGTTAAATAATGTCAGGCTAATAGTAGACGCCAGGGGAAAGGCGGCTTTCTTATTGTTTGCCAGAAGTCTGGGTTTCTAAGACCTGCATATTCAGGTCAGTCAGACTCCAAATCCTTTGTTATTTCCACTGTAACCCACAGAAAATGTGCAATAATGATCGAAGGTAAGGGAATACAGCTATTCAGTTCAGGCTTAAAGTTACTCATGGGAGTGTGGCTTTCCTCTATTTTGCTGTTATCACAGTGCAGCCCAAGGAATTTCGAGCCCAGCTGTATCTGCCTGGAATTGCTTCAGTGCAACTGAGCCAAGGAGAAAGCATAACCTTCCCAGACCAACAGCTACGTGCCGGGCACTGTGCCTGCCCCTGTTTGTGTCATCTCGTTACGCCTCCCAACCTCCTAGAAGGTAAGGAACTTTAGTTCCATTTTACAGATGAGGAAACTGTTACTGAGACAGGGAGCAAACTTGTAAGAGATCAGTGGAGCATAGACAGTGGGACCAGGATTTCAATTCAGGTTGGCCTTGACTCCACAACCCTTGACCCTCCCATTATTCTATTTTATACATTAGGCAAACAATGTTTAGGATCTATAGTAGACACTTTCAGGGTCACTGGCCTATTTTGGCATTTAGTGTCATGATTAGACAATGGGGCTCAGACAGTGTCCATTTCTATTTCTACCTTCCTCCGTTCCTCCCTATCTTTCTTTCTAAATATCCTTTTCTCTAATTAAAATTAATTCCCTCCTCCTGATTAAACTTAAAAGCTTTTGCTTTTGCACAGCATAGGAAACTACTGACAAAACAAAAAGACAATGTACCAAATGGAGAAAATTTTTGCAAATGATATGATTGATAAAGGATTACTATATATAGTATATTAAATTTAATATATATAATTTATACTATTTATAATCAGTTCACACCACTTAACATCAAAAAAACCCACAACCAATTAAAATTGGGCAGAGAAACTGAATAGACATTTTTCAAAGAGGACAACACACAGATGGGCAATAAGCACATGAAAAGATGCTCAACGTCACTAAGCATCAGGAAAATGCAAATCAAAACCACCATGAGATATCCCCTCACACCTGTCAGAATGGCTACCATCACAAAAAATACAAATAACAAAGACTGACGAGGATATAGAGAACCCTTGTACACTGCTGTTGGGAATGTAAATTGGTGCACCCACTGTGGGAAACAGGATGGAGGCTTCTCAAAACACCAACAAGTAGAACTACTACATGATCCAGCAAATTCCACTCCTGGGTATCTATCTGGAGAAAACAGGAACACTAATTCCAAACGATACTCATAGTAGCATTATTTACTGCCAAGATATGGAAGCAACCTAAGTGTCCATCAAAAGATGAGTGGATAAAGAAGACGTGGTATACATATACAATGAAATACTACTCAGACATCAAACAGAACAAAGTTTGACCATTTGCAGCAACAGGTATGGACTGGAGGGCCTTATACTAGGCAAAATAAGTTAGAGAAAGACAAATACTGTATGATATCACTTATGTGTGAAATCTAAAAAACTACCACAAACTAGTGACTGTAACAACAAGAAGCAGACACAGATATAGAGAAGAAACAATTGGATACCAGTCGGGGGAGGCGGAGCGCAGTACAGGGGTAGGGGAGAGGAAGGCGCAGACTACCCGGTGTGCAATCGGCTCAAGGATGTGTTGCACAGCAAGGGGAACACGGCCAGGGTTTTCTAATAACAGTAGATAGAAACTGGGCTTCCCAGGTGGCACAGTGGTAAAGAATCCGCCTGCCAATGCAGGAAATGCAGGTTCAATCCCTGGGTCGGGAAGATCCCCTGGAGTAGGAAATGGTAACCCACTTCTTGCCTGGAGAATCCCCATGGACAGAGGAGCCTGGTGGGAGCCATGGGGTGGCAAAGAGTCTGACACTGAGCAAGCACCCAGGTTAATAGAAAATAACTTTAAAAATTGAATAAAATTCAAAAACTTTTAAGATCTCTTCTCTCCTTATAAATCTATTTTCCTTGGCTCTCCATGTTCAGTTGGAGGGAGCACCCAGGAGGGATTAGCTCTTTTGCATTTTTCCACACAGTCCCCGGAGGGCTGCACTGTGACCAGGCTCAGAGCTCTGCCTGCTGAACGGGGCCGCAGACACTGGAAGCGGGTGGCTACCTCCTCTCAGTGTCAAGGGCAGCATGCAGAGAGAAACCAGTGGGAGCTTTCAGATTCCCTTGGGAGCCAACAGAGGGCACAGGGGTGAGAGGAAGAGTGGGAAGAGGAAAGTGGGAGCAGGGCGTGGGAAAAGGACAGGCACAGTGCTCTCAGCGGTGAGTTCACCATATTCCTCACTCTGCCCGGTTCTCTGATTGTGTGCCATTTCTCCAGAGCTGCCAAAGGTCCACCGTGCCTGCTGATGGCCCAGGGTCTCAGGCTCAAATGTCTAAAGGGCCAGGCAAGTAACCCAAATGAGTGATGTGGATCAAATGATCAAATGTATCTACTTACTGTCACTAGAGCTGATTTGATTGGCACTCAAATGCAAACCTTGTCGTGATTTCACTGCCTTTTCAGTCCATTAATCTTTTCATCACACATCTTTTCCATATATTGGATATAATTGTAAGTGTTTATTTTTTTTAATGTTGTCATCATTTGTACTCTTTCAATATAGACCTGCTTTATTTGCATATTAAACTCGTAAGAATATTTTTATCCTCCACCGAAAAAAAAAAGTTCTCTCCAGTTTTTCTTGAAACACATGGCCCCTTTTTTCTCAACAGTTTGCTTTCCCTTGTTTGAGAGAGGGGTGGATTATAGAGAAATGTTCTTCTTCTAAAAGCAAAGCATCAGGGCTAGTGAGAAATGGACATTGTGTCCTGGGCTCAGGATTGGGAAGACAATAAGGATTTGGTGGGGGGCACTGGAGACAGGCCTTTCTGTGGGTGACATTTGCCGCTCAGTCCAGCTGAAGTCTGCCAGTTGAGAATGCTGGTTCCCAATTAGGCATTTCTCCTCCTTCTTATGAAATTATGCCAACACTTGGGAACAAAGGTCCTCATCCAAAAGAAGAGCTCATGGTGAAAGCACACTGGCCACATAGCCGGCTTGATACCACATGACATATTTCACGTCTCCCAGCATCTCACTCCGGTCAGGATGAATTGCATAGTTCTTCCCAGATTCGAGGGGGCAGGACATGTAGCCAATGGCGGGGCAGTCAGCTGCCAGTAACAACTCTACTATGGGAAACAACCGCAGGTCTCAGTGGTCAGTTAGCCATCTCTGCCACACCTGCCATCAGAGGTAACTAGTAAAGAAAATACAGTATGACCCTGGGTCCCAGATCCACGTTCCCTATGCCTGAACTCCATCTTTACACTGTGGAATCAGAAAGATGCTAATAAAGAATCCCCCCCTTATCTCTGGTGCCCTAAAATCTCCCCCTTCCTCTAAGCCTTCCCAGTTCTCCATATGTGCAGAGGCTGCCTCTGAAATGAGCTTTTCAAGCAGTGACACAGACCAGGTCATCTCCTGGCTGGTCTCCCTGGCTTCCACTCAAGCCATCTTTCAATCCATTTTCAACCCAGTAGTCTATTATTTTTAAAATGTCACTAAGACGACACTTCATCCCTGCTCAACACCTCCTAAAGGCACCCCTTTGCACTCAGACTATTCAGAATCCTACCAAGGTCCATAGGCTATTCCTACCATTGGCCCCTAACAGGAGCCTTCTCAGTGTGGCTCCACCTAAGCCTCAGACTGGTCTCTCCCTGTTCCTTTTGCCTGGAACATTCTTCTCCAGACTGTTCTTGTAACAGACTCCTTTTGCTACTCTCAGTCCTCAGCTCAAATGTGCTTTCGTAGAGCCTGGTTCTGACTTCATCCAAAATCGTCCCACCCCACGTCCCACTGTAGACATGACCCTAGTTTTCTATGTTTTCAAATTCATAGCACTTATCAAATTTCAAATTCTTAGCACTTATACATTGAGTATATATTGATATATTTTTTGTCTCCCTAATTAGAATTTTCACTGTATATTCCATGACCCTAAACCACCATCTGTACCAAAGAAAGTGATCAGAGAATAGCTGCTGAACAAGTGAACAAATGAATGAATGCACAGATGAATGAACTTCTCCCTTCAGAGGATCAGGTGATGGCAGCCCTCACTGGAGACAGGACTGGATTGGGACCCCGAGCTGAAGCTCTTCTCTGATCTCTACACTCTTTGGCTTGAGGGTCAGGCACTGGCTTCCTTCATCCTTAGCAGATGGCATTGACACACGCAGACATTATCCACGATGTGAAAACAGCACAAACGTAAACTCGAGTGGAGGCTCTCAGTCAGATTCCAAGGAAATAGGCGTTTTATTCAAGAATGAGTGAAAGACCAAGGTAGATTGGTAAAATGACAAACCAACAAGTATTTTTCAAAAGCGAACAGTGAGTATCACTTGCTCTTTTAGCAGAAGTCTGCTAGGTATCTAGACCAATATGGGTCCTATCTGAGACCACAGTGGTAGATGGGCCCCAGTTCTTCACCCCCTAACTCCACTCCTTCTCCACATGATTCTGCCATCTCCCACTCAAAAGGGAGGTCTTTTCCCCACCCCCTGCGACATTGGTCTTGGTCATGTCATACTTACTTTAGTTGATGGATGGGTAGTGGAAATGACATACTCAGGGTTTCGAAGTGTGTTTGTACCTTAGGGCATGTTTTCTTGCATCTCTGCCATTGCCGTGGGAAGAACATGCCCAGTTAGCTTCCTCTTCCCAAGAAGATAGAAGACATTTAAAATAGAGTCATCCCAGCCAAACTCAGCCTGGATTAGCCAACCTCCAGCCCACCCACAGGCATGTGAGACAAGATAAGCAGCAGTTGTTTTAAGTCATTGAGTGCTGGGGTAGGTCTGACACAGCAGTAGTTTATGGATGTAACCATCTAACCCATGGCCCTGCAAGGGGGGCGTCTGGCACACACAGCCCACAATGCCCATTTTGAAGCTCTGACCTAGCCCACTTCACTCTGTGCTTTCTGCTCTCTGGTTCTGACCTGCCGGTTGATGCCTGTTGGTGGTGAGTCCACGTCCCTGGGTCCACCCTCTAGCTGCCCCCCAAACCATGATGTGGATTCCTTCTTAGTTCTGTGGCTTTGATTACTGCAGGGAAACACTCACCCAGTGTAGCCAGGGCCAGGGGTTGGAGTTCTCTGGGACATGTATGACCTTGGACAGTGATGTCAAGTCTCTTTCCGTGCAAAACAGACAAAATCAGTTCCCAGGATTGAGACAATACTTAACTCAGAATCAGCCTGTGATAGATGCTGATAAACGTAGTATTGATGGAGGCATCAACAGATATCAGGCATCTAGTTCAGTGTTTTAAACCTAACTCTATTCATCTTTCCAATAACCTTATAAAGTAGGCACTCTTGCTATCCCCATTTGACAGATGAGGAAACTGAGGCCAGCTCTCCTCTTACCAATGCAAGACACAAATACAAGCCAGCAAGGGAACCCACCAGGCAACTAGGCTCTTACCTGAGAGCCCCAACTCCTGATATGCTGCTCACATAACCAGGACAGGAAAGGTGTGGTCCACCAAAATTTCTCTCAAGGACTGGACACCTCTAAGGCATACGATAAACTCAGTTTTCATAGAAATATTTATAAAGAGAAAGAGACCCAAAGAGTTGACTTTTGTTTTCTTCTCCCAAAGGAATTTAGCACAGAAATAAAAATTCTTTTTAGAAGTGTAATTCCCATGTGCCCCTCCCCTACCTCTCCCCTTCTCTGCTGCTTCAAAAGATTTCAGTCTTCCTCTGTGAGGTGCCCCAGCAAAGACACGTGTGAGGGTGGAGGCCAGAGCGTTCAAGGTGAGCGCCCCCAGCCAGCCTGTACCACGCCCACCCTGAAGTTCACTTTAATCTCTGCCAAGATGCTCTGGCCTCCACTTTTAGTGTTAACAAGTTGTGTCCAACCTGGGAATCTCCAGTTACCTTCTGGCTTTCAGGCCCTTCTTCTTTGCTCTGCATTCATACAGCCTGACCAAGCAGGAAACAAGACAATTAGCTGCTTTCTTCTTTGAAGTCCCCCACACACTATTTGTCCAGGTCTGTCCTACTAGAAATCTTCAGGGCCTCCCCTTTGTCTTCAGATTAAAGTGCAAACTCTCAGTGAGGCGTTCAAGACCCTTAGCCACCTACCATCTCCAATATGTACCCTTTCTGTGCTGTCTCTTCCTGATGTTTTTCTATCTCCACAGTGTCTTTTGGCTTCCTGAGCCCTCCGAGAATGTCTGGGGAGCGTGTCTGATGCACGTTCAGGTGTCCTAGTGTATCCATCCTGGCTCACAAGCTGAAGGAAAGCCGCTTAACAGTGACAAGAGTACAGGCTGGGAGTCAGGCCAACTAGGTTCAAAGCCCCCGCCTGGGCCTCCCCCTGGGTCTTGGACAGTGACTTCAAGTCCCTTCATGTGCAAAATAGGGACAATGTCAGTTTCCAGGATTAAAAGAGACAGTGCCTCACACAGGGTAAGCCTGCAATAGATGCTGATAAAAATAACATTGAAGGACTCATTATATGCCAGGCACTGTACTATATAATTAAACACACTAACTCTTTTAATCGTCCCAACAGCCTTATAAAGTAGGTACAATTGTTATCCCCATTTGACACATGAGGAAACTGAGGCACAGAATGTTTAAGCGGTGTGCCTGAAGTCACAGCCAAGCTTTGAAACCAGTCAGTGAGACTTTGAGCCCCTGTGCTCACCGCAACACTACGCGGCTTCTTCTTTTTTTATTATTGGAGAATAATTGCTTTACAATGTTGTGGTGGCCTCTGCCATCTGTCAACACTAATCAGTCATAATTATACATATATCCCCTCCCTAAGCCTCCCTCCCCATTCCACCCCTCTAGGTAGTTACAGAGCACCAGGCAGGGCTTCCTGTGTTATACAGCGGCTTCCCACTTGTTATCTGTTTTACACGATAGTGTATATATATGGCTTCCCTGGTGGTTGCAGTGCCAGGCTTAATCCCTGGGTTGAGAAGATGCCCTGGAGAAGGAAATGGCAACCCACTCCAGTATTCTTGCTTGGAGAATGCCATGGACAGAGGAGCCTGGCGGGCTACAGTCCATGGGGTCGCAAAGAGTTGCACACGACTGAGCTACTTCATTTCTTCTTCTTAGTGTATATATATCAATGCTACTTTCTCAATATGTCACACTCTCTCCTTCCCCCACTCTGTCCACAAGTCTGTTCTCTAGGTCTGCATCTCTATTTCTTCCCTGTAAATTAGTCCATCACGACTATTGTTCTAGATTCCATACATATGCATTAATGTATGATATTTGTTTTTCTCTCTCCGGCTTACTTCACTCTGTATAACAAGCTCTAGTTTCATCCACCTCACTAGAACTGACTCAGATTCGTTCCTTTTTATGGCTGAGTAGCTACATGGCTTCTTAATGCTTGCTGCCAGTGTGGTCAATGATATCCTTGCCCCCATGGCTTGAGAAGAGGCAGCTTCCTTTGTAGTCACCCATCAACCTTACCACAGGGTTTTTATATACTCAAAGAATGCTCCTATGATGTATCAGGCACTTTTTAGGTGTTGTCTAATCCACGTGGGCAGGGGTTATCCTCATTTTCAGATGTGTAAAGTGAAATTCAGACAGGGCAATTGGCCTCTTCAAGGTCACATAGCTTAGAATTCTAAGAACCAGGCTTTCATTCCAAACCTACTCCTCTATAAATCCAAAGACTGTGCTGCTTACAGTTTTCTAAGTGGGAAAATAAATACGGATTTACTGTCTTGTCATACCAGGGCAAGAATGGACCAAGTCCATGCACCCTGGGGTGCCCTGTAGGGTACAGAATAGAGAAAAGTGGGTTAGAAGTAATAAGATCTTGATTCTACAATACATAAGAGCTGAGTGGCCTTAAGCAAGTCCCTTTCTCTCTCTGGGTCTTTCATTCCCCTCCTATGAAATGAAAGCACTGTCATTTACTCCTGAGAGGACTGGTTTAAAGTTCTGCTTGCCTTCCCCAGGTACTTTATATGAACAGACATGCTTTAGCGTCATGATGCCAGAATTGCTTCTTTTTAAGAAGGAAGCTCAGAGTCACATGAACTGGAGACGTGTGTTTCTCATGGAAGAGTAGACTGTGTTTTGTTCTGAAGAGACTTGTCCAGGTGTATTATTTCTAGAACATTCTGAGAAAACCTAGATTTAGTCCTAGATGGTGTAGAACCTGGATTGCAGAAGCTTCCTTATCTCTCAAACTCAGAGCCTGGACAGAGCAAAAACACCCCCATAAACACTCAGATGAAGCCAGGAGCAGAAAATGTGCTTGAGTCAAGGAGACAATGAGGAACTGAATTCTTTCTTCCTCTGCAAAGAATAGGGAGAGGGCAATGGCAGCCCACTCTATTACTCTTGCCTGGAGAATCCCAGGGACGAGGGAGCCTGGTGGGCTGCCGTCTGTGGGGTCGCACAGAGTCGGACATGACTGAAGCGACTTAGCAGCAGCAGCAGCAGCATGCAAAAAGCAGACTTTCCCTAGGGAAGCGGGTGGGAGGTTTGGACAGTGAGGCAGTGTGTTAGCGAGGATGGACTATGTTCTGCTGCAGGACACACAATCTCTGTGGATTAAAGCATCACAGGGCATTTTCCCACTCTTCTCTGGGTCTAATGTAGATCAAGCCATTCTCTTCCAAGTAGTGACTCAGGAACCCAGACTGCATCCATCTCATGTCCTTGTCATCCTCTGATGGCTCCAGGCTCTCCCTGATATCATCAAGCAGGCTGAGGGGATGAGGAAGATGGAGCTTAAGAACAAGGATGCCTACCCGGGAGGCACCCACAGAAACTGGAATGTGGGGCCCACTGCCCTGTACCTACCTTAGGTGGCATAACAGAATCAATGGGTTGCATTACCTCATCCATGTATAGTGATAGGAGCTTATATAAGCTTTTTATAAAATGCTATGAAAACCTCAACTATCCTTTCAGTTCAGTTCAGTTCAGTCACTCAGTCATGTCTGACTCTTTGCAACCCCATGAACTGCAGCACGCCAGGCCTCTCTGTCCACCACCAACTCCAAGAGTCTACCCAAACTCATGTCCATTGAGTCAGTGATGTCATCCAACCATCTCATCCTCTGTCTTCCCCTTCTCCTCCCAACCTCATTCTTTTCCAGCATCAGAGTCTTTTCAAATGAGTCAGCTCTTTGCATCAGGTGGCCAAAGTATTGGAGTTTCAGCTTCAACATCAGTCCTTCCAATGAACACCCAGGATGAATCTCCTTTAGGATGGACTGGTTGCATCTCCTTGCAGTCCAAGGGACTCTCAAGAGTCTTCTCCAACACCATAGTGCAAAAGCATCAATTCTTCTGCACTCAGCTTTCTTTATAGTCCAACTCTCACATCCATACATGACTACTAGAAAAACCATAGCCTTGACTAGACAGACCTTTGTTGGCAAAGTAATGTCTCTGCCTTTTATCATGCTGTCTAGGTTGGTCATAACTTTCCTTCCAAGGAGTAAGTGTCTTTTAATTTCATGGCTGCAGTCACCATGTGCAGTGATTTTTGGAGCCCCAAAAACCAGTCAGCCACTGTTTCCACTGTTTCCCTATCTATTTGCCATGAAATGATGGGACCAGTTGCCATGATCTTAGTTCTCTGAATGTTGAGCTTTAAGCCAACTTTTTCACTCTCCTCTTTCACTTTCATCAAGAGGCTCTTTAGTTCTTCTTTACTTTCTGCCATAAGGGTGGTGTCATTTGCATATCTAAGGTTATTGATATTTCTCCCGGCGATCTTGTTTCCAGCTTGTGCTTCATCCAGCCCAGCGTTTCTCATGATGTACTCTGCATATAAGTTAAATAAGCAGGGTGACAATATACAGCCTTGACGTACTCCTTTTCCTATTTGGAACCAGTCTGTTGTTCCATGTCCAGTTCTAACTGTTGCTTCCTGACCTGCATACAGGTTTCTCAAGAGGCAGGTCAAGTGGTCTGGTATTCCCATCTCTTTCAGAATTTTCCACAGTTTATTGATCCACACAGTCAAAGGCTTTGGCATAGTCAATTATCCTTTAACTCCCTTTAAATCCAAAACTTCACAAGGCTTCCTTTCTGCATTCTTGGAAATAAATCTACCACTTTGCTACATACTGCTGTGTGCTCTTGAGTATATCCTATAGTCTCTCTCAGCCTTTGTTTTCCTATGTGTCATACAAGGACTGTGATCCCTCCTAACTGGATTTTTGTGAAGCTTATGAAAGCTGATGCCTGTGGGAGTGCTTAGGAGACTGTAAAGCAGGTTGAATATACAAAGCACTATCAGCAGACCCAGAATGTCTTCTGTCTCCCAGTTCAGCCTGGGCTCAAGTTCCATGTCTCTGGAGCAAACGTTTTCAAATAAAATTCCCATGTCATTTCCCTTTGCTCATTCCAGCCCATTTTCTTTAAAATCTTTCTTTCCTTTTCAGCAGATAAAGGCAGGTGGCACGCTCTGTAAACCGTGAAAGAGATTATGAAAATATCTGCAGATCTTGTGCTGTCTCCAAATAATTCAACATAAATATTTGCCAGAGGCTGGTCCAACTTTTCAGCCCAAGAGGAGGACAGAACATGAGCTTAAAGCTGGATGGGGAACAAGTCTGGAAATCTATCTCTGTGAGACATAGTGAATGGCATGCAGCCTGAAAGGTCTCAATTTAGAACTCCATTCTCCCTTTGCACAGCAAAAAGAGGTCCTGATTGATTTAGGAGTCTTTGCCCAACAGTCATGGCCATGTCATGCCTTTACACCTTCACACCTGCAGCTCTCTCCCAGAGCTGCCCTTCCCAGCCTGTCCACTTCATCCTCTAAAAACCTAGACTTAAAGACCTTCTCTACAATGCCTGCCCTAACTGCCTCATCCCCAGAATTCTCTACTTGGTCCATGTCTGCTCATCATCGTCATCACTGTTACCATCATCACTAATGCTTATTGGGAGCTAACTACTGCTCAAGCCTTGCTTAATCACTTTAAAGTCAGCACTCACAACCACCCAGGAGGAAACCAAGACCAGTGAAATAAGGTGACAGCCCAGATCATGTGGCTGTATGTGCAGAGGTAGTTGGCTGAGGAAGGCCCCAACAGCGTCTCTGAGCACTGGGCTCTTGGTCATGACTCAGTAGGTCCCCTCTCATCCTGTCTACTCCCCAAGAGCTGGGGCTGTGCCTTATTCACTTCTGTGTTCACACCATGGGCCCCCACCGAGTAGGCATATATCAAGTTTATCTGACTGAATGAATGAATGAGTGAATGTTTGAATGTGAATTCCCCTGACATCTCTAAATAAAAGTCTCAGCATATAGAAGTGGCTCCTTATTTATTAAAAGAATAAGCAATAATATAGATGATAAGGATTCCCAAATGTGGGTCCCCGTTGCTTCCTCCCTGCAGATCATCTTGGCCCTAACTGCATCTCTCCAGGTCATCCTACCCCCAATGCTATCTACTGAACTGGAGAGGAGAGCCCAGGTACATCCCTAGGACATCCAAGCTGCCCTCCTATGCCAAGGTGCTCCGCAGTAAGCCTGGGGCCTGATGGACCCAAGGTATTCCAGGAAAACTCCCTGGGCCCCTGATATTCTCTCATTTTCAGGAGCCTGGTCAGGTCACCATTGCCAGTTCTTTCTAAGTCTCAGTCCACAGCCCTGCTCTACAAGTAGCTGCCAATGACCGACAGCCTTATAAGTGCCAGGCTCCATGCTGGACACTTCCCAAGCCTTGTCTCTGAGCACTATTGCACTCTTTGAAGCCAGGGTGCTTCTCCCCATTTTATAGTTGAGAAAACCAAGGCTCAGAGAGATGATATGACTTATCTAACCTCATACATATGGTAAGGAGAGAAATCAAACTCCAGCTAATCACCGTATGGCCAGGCAATCCCACTCCTGAGCATGTATCTGGAGAAAACCATAATTCAAAAGGATACTTGCACCCCAATGTTCACAGCAGCACTATTTACAATAGTGAAGATGTGGAAGCAACCTAAATGTACATCAATAGATGAATGGACAAAGACGATAGGGTGTGTGTGTATATATATATATATATGTAATGGAATATTGCTGCTGCTGCTGCTGCTATGTCGCTTTAGTCGTTTCTGACTCTGTGCGACCCCATAGACGGCAGCCCACCAGGCTCCCCCGTCCCTGGGATTCTCCAGGCAAGAACACTGGCGTGGGTTGCCATTTCCTTCTCCAATGCAGGAAAGTGAAAAGTGAAAGGGAAGTCGCTCAGTCGTGTCTGACTCTTACTACTCAGCCATGAAAAAGAATGTAATAATGCCATTTGCAGCAACATGGATGAAACCTAGAGATTATCATACTAAGTGAAGTAAAACCAGACAAAGACAAATATATGATATTGCTTATTGGTAGAATCTGAAAAAAAAAGATGCAAATGAACTTATATACAAAACAGAAATAGATCCACAGACATAGAAAACAAACTTATCGTTACCAAAGGGTAGAGTGCAAGAGGGATAAATCAGGAGTTTGGGATTAACATATGCATACTACAATATATAAAACAGATTACCAACAAGAACCTGCCATACAGCACATGGAACTATATTCAATATTTTATAATGACCTATAAGGGGAAAGAATCTAAGAAAGAATATAATTGTTATACACACACACACACACACACACACACACACACACATGTTGTTGTTCAGTTGCCAAATCATGTCTGGCTCTTTGCAACCCTGTTTATTGCAGCATGCCAGGCCTCCATGTCACTCACCATATCCTGGAGTTTGCCAAAGATCTTGTCCATTGAATCAGTAATGTCATCCAATTATCTCACCCTCTGTCACCCTCTTCTCCTTCTGCCTTCAATCTTTTCCAGCACCAGGCTCTTTTCTAATGAGTCAGCTCTTCACATCAGGTGGCCAAAATATTGGAGCTTCAGCTGCAGCATCAGTCCTTCCAATGAGTATTCAGGGTTGATTTCCTTTGGGATTGACTGATTTGATTTGAGAGTCAAGGGACTCTCAAGTGTCTTCTCCAGCACCACAGTTCAAAAGCATTAATTCTTTGGTGCTCTGCCTTTTTTATGGTCCAACTCTCACATCCGTAAATGACTGCTGGAAAAACCAGAGCTTTGACTAGATGGACCTTTGTCAGCCAAGTGATGTCTTTGCTTTTTAATATGCTATCTAGGTTTGTCATATTTTTCCTTCCAAGGAGTAAAAGTGAAGTCACTCAGTCATCTCAACCCCATGGACTATAGCCTACCAGGTTCCTCCGTCCGTGGAATTTTCCAGGCAAGAGTCCTGGAGTGGGTTGCCATTTCCTTCTCCAGGGATCTTCCCAGCCCAGGGATCAAACCCAGGTCTAAGTAATCATCTTCTAATATCATGGCGGCAATCACCATCTTTAGTGATTTTAGAACCCAAGAAAAGGAAATCTGTGACTGCTTCCACCTTTCCCTTTCTATTTGCCATGAAGTGATGGGACTGGATGCCAAGTACATATATATTTATATATAATATGTATGTATGTGTTATATATATATGTATGTATAATTGAATCACTTTGCTTTTATCTGAAACTAACACAACATAGTAAATAAACTATACTTCAACTAAAAAAAAAAAGACTCCAGCGAAGGCCTTTCTGTTTCCAAACTTAAGATCTGATGTCTTAGAGTCCTTCCTTCCTAACCTCAGACTGTAACCTGGGACTTGGGTAACCAGCTAACTTTTGCCAGTCTCCTGGAGTTGTCCAGTCCTCCAGGACCACTAGCCCTTGGCCAGACTCCCATTATGTATAAACGCATCTCATGGTGCTGAACCTCCCGTCTGGCTGCCCATGATGGGAGCTCACAGTCAACTCGGGTTGAGCCATTCACTCCTGCTAGATCGTAAGCTGCAGGGACACTGGGTCCTGCATTTCACTTCTGTGTGCTGTGCTCTGGGTCCCAGACTGTCCTCCACTCATCCATCCATGCTTGCCGGCCCCAGAGCTGGGCCTGGCAGCTGCCCCAGCCCCCCTCTTGTGCCCATCCCTAGTCACACAGAGCAGCAGCCGGCACCGCCCCCCGTGGAGCTTGCCCCACTGCCCCTGCAGCAGCAACAGAGGAATTCCTGGCCAGGAACATGCGCTCTCCCAGCAATCTGCAAGGAGGCCTTTTTGCAATTTATATCTTCAGCTCCGCTGAAGAAAATGGGAACGGATGGGCTCACTGAGCAGAAAATGCCAGAAGGCGTTCCAGAGCCCAGAATCCCAAACCTAGGCTTTCTGTGAGGGGACTGAACAGAGAAGCAACACTGGGAGGAAATTCTTACCATGTCAGGTTATGCAGGCCAGAGGGTTATTTATAAACACAAGAGTACGTATTTTCAAGGCAGATAACCCGTGTGAATCAGGATAAAGCAAGAGCAGAAGTCATGGAGACACCCTATAAACATCCCAACAGCAGCTTTGATGCTTAATGGCTCTGCAGCCTTCACTCAGCATCCAATAATGACCGTGGAGCACCTACTGTGTGCCAGGCACAAGGCAAAGCACAGGGGATGCAATGGCGAATAATACTAGAAAAGAAAGTTCTTATTCTGTGGTGCTTGGAATTTAGTAATGGGGGAGGCTGGTAAGAACTCAGTCAGCAAGTAAACAAGTGTAGGTTGTCATAATGAAATGGTGCCAGCACAGAAAGGAAAGAGGGGATGAGATAAGCTCATGAAAGTGGGGCTGTCCTTGGGGAGGGTGGTCAGAAAATCTCTCTGCAAAGAGGTTTGAGAAGAGATCTGAACGATGTGGAGCCAGCCAGGAAAGCAGGAAGGAGAATCCTGCTGGTAGAGGGCATGGCGCAGGCAAAGGCCTGGAGGCAAGAAAGAGCTCAGCATGACAAGAAAAGGAGACAAGGGGCTAGAGGAGATGCCAGAGTGGGGAAGAGGCATTTGGCACAAGATGCAGGTGGCAAAGCAACCAGGACCAGAACATGTGGCCCAGGCAGGCTATCAAAGACTTGGATTTCAGTCTCAGGAATGGAGTTTGGGGTTGACCTCTACACACTGCCATATTTAATACAGATGATCAACAAAGAATTATTGGAAAAGCTGCTCAGTATTCCATAATAACCTAAATGGAAAAAGAATTTGGAAAAGAACAGATGTAAAAGTTTAACAGGATCACTGCTATATGGAAACTAACACATTACTAATCAACTATATTCCAATTTAAAAAAGAATGAATTGAAGATTTGTTATATACTTAAACTAACACAACTTTGCAAGTTGACTATACTTCTGTAAAAAATAAAATAAAAAAGATGAAGAGTTTTTAGGCAAAAGAATGATGTATTACACTTTACATTTTGGGGGACGATCCCCCAAATTGGAGGAAGAGGAGAGTGAAAGCAGATGGGCCACTTAGAAGACCACTGTGGTCAGCAAAGAGAACGCATGTGGCAGTTTGGTTGTGCGGTAGGGGACCATGGTGAAGATGGAGAGATGTGAGTGTATTCAAGGGGAATTCAGGATACAGAAAAAGAAATCTGAGTGGTAAATGAGTTCTGAGGGCTAAATGAGGAAGATGTCTAAAATGACACAACTGAGTGGACTCGATGCTATTTTCCAAGAGAGAGAAGGCCAGGAGGAAAAATAGATGGGAGAGAAATGTGTGGTGGGGTGGGGGACTGGATTTCAATGTTTAGACAGACATTTGGAACAACCTGGTAGGGAGGGTGAGTAAGCAGTAGGAAGAGAGTCTACAATCCAGGGGAGAGGTTGGGATTGAAAATATAGCTTCAGAGATGATCAGTTTAATGTGCCTTAAGCCTTGGAACTAGGTGAGATCAGTTCAGTTCAGTTACTCAATCATGTCTGACTCTTTGCAACTCCATGGACTGCAGCACACCAGGCCTCCCTGTCCATCACCAACTGCTAGAGCTTGCTCAAACTCATATCTATTGATTCAGTGATGCCATCCAAACATCTCATTCTCTGTCATTCCCTTTTCCTGCCCTCAATCTTTCCCAGCATCAGGGTCTTTTCAAATGAGTCAGTTCTTCTCATCAGGTGGCCAAAGTATTGGAGTTTCAGCTTCAACATCAGTCTTTCCAATGAACACCTAGACTGATTTCCTTTAGGATGGACTGGTTTGAACTCCTTGCAGTCCAAAGGACTCTCAAGAGATTTCTCCAACACCACAGTTCAAAAGCATCAATTCTTCAGCACTCAGCCTTCTTTATAGTCCAACTCTCACATCCATACATGACCACTGGAAAAAGGGCCTTGACTAGACAGACCTTTGTTGGCAAAGAAACGTCTCTGCTTTTTAATATGCTGTCAGTTTAACCTGCCTTAAGCCTTGGGACTAGGTGAGATAACCCAGGGCAATTGTGTAGAAAGGGAAAGGAACTCAAAGCAAACCCCAAGGAAGTTCAGCATGTAGAGGGAGGAAGGTGGCTTCACCTCTCTAGTCCTCATAGCTCTGATATGCAAAAATGGAGTGATAATCAAATCTACCTTCCAGGAGGACCACAAGGAGTGCTGGTCCTCTTTTCCTTCCCCTAGATAGGCACGCTGGTTTAAGGATTCAGGTTTGAGGATCTGGCCCCACCTCCCACCTCATGTGATTGGCGGCTGTGATATTTGTGTGTTCCAGATCGATTTTCTCTTTCCACCTCCCTAACACTCCATGAGCACACATACCAGGAACACTTCACTCTGCAGCTGTTCTCCTAACTCCCTGGCTGCTCCTCCTCTGCCAAGCTCCAAAGTTTGCTTGAAGTTCTCCATGCTCTCTTCTAGACCTAGCCACAGGGGACACACACTCCCTAGACTACCACGTCTGCCAACCTCTAAATATCCCTAGTACCAACGACTATGAGGTCTCCAACCCCAGCTCTGCCCTTTCAAGAGAACCCCAGGCCACCTGTTGAGCAGCTCCACAAAAATGTTCAGTGAAAAACTAAAATTTAACACAGCCCAAAACTGCCCTTCCATCATGCTTCCGCTGTCTTAATGAAATATTTCACCATATGCCTAATTGTTCAAGCCAAAAATCAAGGCAGTAGCTCTGATTCCACCCTCACCATCCCCCACATTCAACCTGTGATCAGTATATCCCATTAACTCTATCTCTAAAAGCAATCCCCAATCCATCTAATTCCCTCCTATTACTGCCACTCTCCAAGTCTAAGCTGCATCTCCTCTTGCCTTTTTGCAACTATTCTTCCACACAAATGTAAATGGGATTATTTCATTTACATGCAATCGAAGTACTTACAGCACTCCAATGTATTCCATTGCTCTTAAAATAAAATCCAGACTCCTGACTAGTGTATGCACAGCCCTACATTGTTGGGCCCCTGCTTCTCCCCAGCCTCGTCTGAGACCATGCTGCCCTGGATCCCACCTTGCTCCAGCCACACTAGACTCCTTCCTCTTCTCACACCCTCGGGTCACTACTGCGGCACCATCTAAGCCCAGCTGCCCCCTGCCTGCAATGGCCTGGTGTCTGGTGTTTGCCAGGCTGGCTCCTTCTTGACATTCAGTTTCACTCTCTTGACAGGGCTAGAGTAGGACAGTTACACAGGTAATTGTAGAAGTGCCTCCAGGGGATTATAGATAGAGAGGGGGACTTAGGAAACTTTGGGAGACCACTGTAAGTGAGTGAGCACTCAAGAAATCTATTGAAACATCATGGAATGAAGCAGGCTTGCTTAACTATAAAGCCATTAATAAAAGCACGAGATTTGCCCCTGGCTATTAAGTGGAAAAAAAAAAAAATGAGACCTGCCCTTTGCTGGTCAAGTCCAGCAAGGAGTAAAAGGGAAGGGTGACATTCCAAAGTAAGAGACCCTCATAATTCTGAAGCCTAAGATGATTTAACATATTTTAGTATATGTTACCACTCTCCAAGTGCTATAGGAATCCGAGTTTGATGTCATAGGGTCAAACTCTCCTGATCAGTATGAACAGGGAGCTAGTGATTTAAGCCTGACATCTACTCAAAGAATGAGGAAGAACACAGTCTTCTCCCCCTCCCCCACTTAATAATTAAAAATATAGCCCACTTAATTCTTGGGTCAGAGTCCCCTCACTGGCCTGATTGTATCCCCACAAGCATCCTATATTAATAAATCTACTTCCTGCCTATCACTTTGTCTCTTGCTGAATTCCTTCTGTGCTGAGACACCAAGAACCCGATCCTCAGTAAGTCCAGACACCAGGTGAGCGATTCTAATATAAAAATCCTATGTTCATCTTTTGGACTCTATGGGAGAGGGCAAGGGTGGGATGATATGGGAGAATGGCATTGAAACATGTAAATCATTATATATGAAATCAATCACCAGCCCAGGTTTGATGCTTGATACAGGGTGCTCAGGGCTGGTGCACCGGGATGACCCAGAGAGATGGAATCAGGAGGGAGGTGGGAGGGGAACACGTGTATACCCATGGCGGATTCATGTCAATGTATGGCAAAACCAACACGATAATGTAAAGAACATAAAAATAAATAAATAAAATAAAAACCCTGTGTTCAAGTCCCAGCCTGAGGTGCACGGTTTCACTCCGTCTCAGCTCTTACCTGACCTCTCCTCCCAGGCCCCCTTGCATCAGCAGTCTGTTACCAACATCTGAGGTTTCCTTGTTTATTCATGTTTTACTTTGTCTACCCCCAACACTTGCACCTGGAGGGAAGCTCTGTTGGAGCCCTCAGTCTTGTCTGTTGCTACTTTCAAAACTGTCCTGGCATGTGGCAGAGGACTATTAGATATCTATGAATAAATGAGTGAATTAGACCCATTTTACAGGCAAGAGGAAGAGTGATAAAAATAATAGTAGTGGTGGTAGCTAATATTTGTGAGTTCTTCCTATGTAGCGGGTAAACCAAAATGTTCATTCAGGTTTTTTCAATGGTACCAAAAAACCTAAATAAACTTTTTGGCCAGCCTAATATCTTATCATTTAACCTTCAAGACAGCTCTGTAACTATAAGCTTCTAACTTTGGCATTTTTGACAGTTTGACTAGGTAGTTCTATGTACAATGTTCTATGTACATTTAAATACATATCAATGTTCTTGGCATCTGCCCAATAGATGCCAGTAACAGCAACCACCCACCAGTTGTGACAACTAAAAATATTTCCAGACATTGCCAAACGTAGCCTAGGGTCAAAATCATCCTGGGTTAAATCTGCTCTAAGATAATGCATCTCTAAAGTACTGTTATAAAATCCCCATGTTACATTTGGAAAAACTGTGGCACAGAGATTAAGTAAATTGCTCAAGAGCATACAGACAACTAAAATGTATACAAGGACCAGGGCCAAGGTGTAAGTAGGGCAGGAGCTAAAAACAGGCTAAGCCCTGGGCCTGAGAACCAGAGAGTTTGACTGGGAGCCAGTGGTCAGGAAAGGTCAGGCTGCAGGACCGAATATGAAAAATTGAGATCTGGACTTCCCTGGTGAAAGTGAAAGTGAAGTCACTCAGTCATGTCTGACTCTTTGCGACACCATGGATTCTAGCCTACCCCTCTCCTCCGTCCATGGGATTTTCTAAGCAAGAGTACTGAACCAGTGGTTAACAATCCGCCTGCCAATGCAGGGGACACAGGCTCAATCCCTGGTCTTGGAAGATCCCACATGCCACAGAGCAATCCTCTGAGCCACAGCCTCTGAAGCCCACAAGCCTAGAAGTCTGTGCTCCACAGCAAAAGAAGCCAGCACAGTGAGAAGCCTGTGCCCTACAACCAGAGAGCAGCCCCACCGAACACCACTAGAAGCCTGCTCATAGCAACAAAGGCCCAGAGCAATCATCAATAAATAAAAACTATAAACTATAGAAAAAAAAGTCAAAGTCTGTTTCAGATTGAAAACCACATCCAGAAATGGAGAGACGAGTGGATATGAGTATTACAGAGATGGAATCATTCCATCCTTCACTCACCCCTTCACAGAGCATCCAGTAGTGATGAGACCTCTCTTCAATGCCAGGGTGTCAGTGCTGGACCAGAGGTAGTCCTTTGGACAGAAAGCCAAAACCGAGTGCCAGTGATAGAAACTAATTACAAAACACAATTACAACTAACATTAATGGTGGGATTACTATGTGCCAACATTTTACATGCATCATAGTATTTAATACTCCCAATCCTAACATTATCCCCAGTTGACAGATCAGTAAACTGAGACAGCAAGATATTAAACTATTTGTCCAAGATCAAAGATCTAGATGAGTGATGAAGTTCAAAGCCAAGTTTTCCAGACTCCAGAATCTGTGATCTCTACCTTTTAGAATATTCTGTCTCAGGAGACGAGCACAGAGTAGAATGGAGACCATCACCAAGTTCAACAGGCAGAGGGGTAGTAATTACTTCTCTTCTCCCCTTCCTTCTTCTTTCTCTTCGTCTTCTTCCCCTCTCTCTCTTATTATCATCGTTTGTAATAAAATCCACCACTTGGCAAGGGGCAAACCTGGATTAGAAGACAAAGAAAGAGAACGGCAAATGGCTCAAGAAGAGAATGACCATTCTCATTAAATCTATGACCTATGTGATCTGGAGCAAATCACTCAGCTTTCCCATGGCTCGTTTCCTCCATCTTCTAGTGAGGAGAGTTTGTAGGTCTGTAAGATGTAGCTCTGGCACTTAGTCACTTGAGTCGTGCCCCACTCTTTGTGACCCCATATACTGTAGCCCGCCAGTCTCCTCTGTCTATGAGATTTCACAGGCAAGAATACTGGATTGGGTTGCTATTTCCTTCTCCAGGGGATCTTCCCGACCCAGGGATTGAACCTGCATTTCCTGTGTCTCCTGCATTGCAGGTGGATTCTTTACCACTGAGCCACCACAGATAATTTATGCAAAAGTTCTTTTAAGTTGTGGTGTGCTGAGCAAAGATAAACTCTTACTTCAGGGGATTCAACTGTAGTTTACCATGGTTGTGCAAAACGATGCTCTCTGATGCTTCTTTTCCATAGCTGGCTGAGGTGATCACAGTATGAAACTTGCCTCATGAATATTTTGGAGGCAGCATTTGGTGTAGTTACAAAATCCAGAGGAGTGATGGAAACACCTTTCAAAATATGGCCTGCAAGTTCTCTTCCTGCAGCTGACAAGCTACTAGAGCCATCTGCCCAACTTCTTACATGTCTCTCTTACGTCACTTCCAGCTATGCATTCCTAGGAGCACTGTACCCACCTATTCACTCTCTTCCTACCTCAGCCCTGTCTCCATGTGCTCCAGATGGCCCCGTCTACAGCACGAGCATGCTCTCTCTGCCTAAAACCTTTCAGTGGATCCCTGGCACCAACATTCTGTCTCATACGCCCCTTCAATTTCGTCTCCCTCTCACCCTACACATGGACATGCCTGGGAGCACATTAGTGCCCTGTGTGGTAAAAGGATCAAGTTTGGGTCCTTCCACACCTACGTTGAGAGCTCCTGGCAGCCAGGGGGCCTGACTTATTTTATTTCCTTGTTCTCCCTACGCTGTATAGTGCATGGTCCAGTTCAGTTCAGTCGCTCAGTCATGTCCGACTCTTTGCATCCCCATGAACCACAGCATGCCAGGCCTCCCTGTCCATCACCAACTCCTGGAGTTTACACAAACCCATGTCCATCCAGTCGATGATGTCATCCAGCCATCTCATCCTCTGTCATCCCCTTCTCCTACTGCCCCCAATCCTTCCCAGCATTAGGGTCTTTTCAAATGAGTCAACTTTTTGCATCAGGTGGCCAAAGGATTGGAGTTTCAGCTTCAACATCAGTCCTTCCAATGAACACCCAGGACTGATCTCTTTTGGATCTCCTTGCAGTCCAAGGGACTCTCAAGAGTCTTCTCCAACACCACAGTTCAAAAGCAGCAATTCTTTGGTGCTCAGCTTTCTTCACTGTCCAACTCTCACATCCATACATGACTACTGGAAAAACCATAGCCTTGACTAGATGGACCTTTGTTGGCAAAGTAATGTCTCTGCTTTTCAATATGCTGTCTAGGTTGGTCATAACCTTCCTTCCAATGAGTAAGCATCTTTTAATTTCATGGCTGCGGGCACCATCTGCAGTGATTTTGGAGCCCCAAAAAGTGTGTGGTCCAGGGGAATACAAAAGAAATGTGGATTAGGAGTTTTTGCAAGTATGACTCTTAGTCCACACACCTGTCTGCACAGTGACATCAACTTATTTTTCAGATAAGTAAACTTAGTTTTTATTTGTGTACCCATTCCACCAGAATAAAGAAATGACAACTTAGTAAAGTCCATACCCTCATCTCTGGAGCTGTATCTATTCTGAGGAAAGGAATGATGCTTGGTACAAGATATCATGGGAGGGAAAGTCTGGTCCTTACACATCTCCCACTACCCCGGCTGGCATCCTCTGATGGATCTACATTCCCAACTGATTTCTAGCATCAAAAGCCTTCAGTGCTCTCCTCATCTTGACCAGGAACCTCACAAGGCCTGGCCAACTTTCCCAACTATCTTACGCACTCTAGGGCTACAGAAGTCTTGGAGAAGCTGCCTACAGGCTACCCTGCCTCCTTGCTATTCCCTATACCACCCTTGGGTGAGTGGGAACTCTATAAAGCTATTTAAAATCCATTTACATAGAGAACACTTTGGAGCCATGTAGTGTTGGGCAAGTGAGAACACTGTGGCAGGTATGCAGTGTCCAGCCCCCCACCACTCAAGAGGTGAGACTCAATTTTCCTCTGCCATTGACTCCCTACCTCTTCTGGGAACTGTCACCTCTATACCCCTATGGATCACATGTGAGCTGTGAGGTGTGGTGGACCTAGGGCAGATCCCCTCCTCAGGAAAACACTGACAACGGTTCTCTTGTTTCCCCTCCAATCCTTCCACTCCAAGCAGAAGAACCCTTCTCTGGGAACATGAAAAAGTTCTGGCCAGTCATGTAATCTTCCCAAATTAATGTTTTTGACACAGGATGAAAACCTTTTCTCTAAAGGGCCAGATAGTAAACGTTTCAGCTCTGTAGGTCATGGCTACTTGATTCTGTGATCATGGCATGAAAGCAGCCACAGAAAGCATAGACTGAACGAGCCTGAATGAGTGTGTTACCAAACTTTACTTATAAAGTCAGGTGATGCCTGGATGTGGCAAGCAGAGGTGGATCAGAACAGCTGACCCTGGTCTATGATGTAAATGCAGCCATAGTCATTGAGTAGTTGGGTTTTGAAAGCTTAAAAGAGAAGTTTTCATGAAACAAAAACCCCAAACATGAACTTTTTTTTTTCTCCACTCGGTAGAAGCTGTAACCATGCTCCCCTTTGGCAGGTAACAGGAAAGGCCCCAGTTTAAAAGGACTCTGGTGCCCTAGAAGGTATTTGAGCACGAACAGGGAGGGAATGTTTAGGGTTGTCATGATGACTTGGGGAGGGGCATTATTATGAATAGCTTTTGGTGACCAGAGGCCAGGGTGACTGAACTTCCGACCACGTGTATGAGACAGTTCCTCAAAGCAAAATCTTGACCCTGCCCTAATGCTGATAGTGCCCCACTGGGAAACATTGTCCTAGCTGCTGCTGGCACGGGAGAAGATTCAGAAGATAACAGGCAGCGAAAGTCGAAACACAGTGGTCACACAGCCAAGCAGGATCCCAGGGCAGAATAAGCCTTGGGTGGCTTGGCTGTGTCCTCCCATCGCAAGGCCTTTGGGCGGCTGCGCAGTGACTTGCGATCTTTCTTGTCTTGAATCCCCAGTAGTTGCCTTGCCCTCGGTCACCCATCAGTGCTTAGAGTCCCCAGGGCTTCCAAGACATTTTCTCAGGATAATGGAGATTATCCCCCTTGACCCTCAGACCGACTCTGCCAAGTACAGCCCAGACCCGGTTGCCCCTTGCTCTGTGATCCTCTGTCACCCCTCTCAGCTAAGGGCATTTTTTTCCCATGATAGTGCAGGAAGTTCATGTCAAAATCCATTAGCTGGGTAAGCAGCAGTGAGAAAACAAATCTCTAGTTCCAGCTGCTGTTTTGCTGGGGATTTATTCCGACTAGAGCATGATCTCTTAATAAAACTCTGCTGTGTTCCCCACCCAAGTGAAGTTGTCCACTGGGACCGGGAAGGCAGTACACATCCCAGAGAGCTCCCCAGGCCCATCCCCTGTATCTGGGTCACGCGTTCACCTGTCAAGGCGGAAACTCCACAGTCATCCTTGTGTGCAATGGCCCCACAGGTAAGACAATGAGATGGGCCTTTCCCAAGACTGTTTCCAGGTCAGGGTCTGCGCTGAGCTCCAGTACAGGGGGGGATAGGAACCTGCTTCTGAATTGTTCCCTGACTGATGCAAGAAGCCAACAGGTAAACTGTCACTCCTAGCGTGACAAATGGCATAGAAGCGAGAAAAATAAACTTCTGTAGGGGTGGCCAGAAGCACGAAAGTTAGCCCAGCCTGGGTAGAGGTGATAGGCCCCAGAAGAGGCAGGCACTCAATAAGCGTGTGTGTTACTCCTTCAGTCATGTTTGACTCTTTGTGATCCCACGGATTATAGCCTGCCAGGCTCCTCAGTCCATGCAATTCTCCAGGCAAGAATACTGGAGTGGGTTACCATTCCCTTCTACAAGGGACTCAATGGTAGAAGGAAACTGAGTCTCACTTCTCAGAGGGCTGGACACTGCATGCTCCACGGTGTTCTCACTTGCCCAGCACTACATAGGGTGGCGATGAGAGGTTATAAATGGTTTCAAAATGTTATCTAAAAGCTTTCTAGAAGAGCAACTTTTTATTCTTGTTAAGTCAAAATAATATGTGCTCATGGTTAGAGTATTAAACAGTGGAAAAGGATTTATAATAAAAATCAACCATCGAAAAACAAAATAAAAAAAGCAACCATCAAAAGGAAGTAATGCTTGAGTTGAATTTTTAATATTAAATAAAAGTTAAAGGACTAGAGGGTCTTCTAGGAAGAGGGTGCAGTGTGAACAAAGGCAAGAAGGCAAGGAGGAGGGCAGTGTTTAGTGAGTCAGGCTGATGGGCTGTTGTTGTTGGACCAGATGATGTGAAGAAAGGAGTGGAGGTGAGGCTGGAGGGTGGAGGGGCAGATGGTACAGGTATTTCAAGCTGTCTTTAAAGAGTGTAGACTGCATCTTGTGAATGATGGAGGACTGTGGAAAGCTTGAGGACAGGGTTTCTCAACTGGGGATGACTTTGTGCCCTACATGCTCTTTCCTGGAGACACTTGACAACACCTGACATTTGACAACACCAAACAAATTTTTGGCTGTCACAACTGGGAAGTGGGAGGTGCAGTCCTGCTGGTATTTAGTGGACAGAGGCCAGGAATGTTGCCAAACTTCTTACAATGTCAAGGACAGCACCACAGAGTGAAGAAGTTTCCAAAATGTTATAGTGTTGAGCTTAAGAAATCTGATTTAGGGCAGTGAGTCAACCAATCAGACCAATTGATCTCAGTGGTCCCTCCGAATACAACTGAAAACACATCAGCACCCATGGTGAAGGACGATCTTACCAAACCAGTTTGTTAGAAATGTTTTCATTTCCATCGCTGCCAGTTCATGGAACAATGCCAAGAAGGGGCGTCTCGGGACCTGGGTTTAAGGCTTAGCTCTGCTTGGTCACGTGGTGTAGGATATTTACCACCTCACGGAGAACAGAATCCTGTGTGTGGGTGTGAGTGAGAACCTCTCTCCCATAGAGGCTCCTGAACAGTATGATTGAGAAGATAGAAGCACCTGGCCATGCTTATTTCCCCCTTTGCTTTAGAAACCAAGAGTCTCAACATCCAGTTGAGAAATTGAGCTTAATAACTGAAGGGCCCTGTGTCTTGAACATCTGTGCATTCATTTTCTCCTTACCCTGGAACTCTCTAGCTCAGGATTTGGTCACCATAATTTATATCTACCAGCTGGCAATGTTTTAAAATGAACTTTACCAAGGTGTGGTTTACCCAAAATAAAACACACCCGTGTGAAGTGTACAGGTGGATGACCTTTGACAAATGTATATGCCTGTATGGCCACCACCATAATCAAGACACAAAGCATCTCCGTTACCCCAGAAAGTTTCCGTGTGCCCTTTGCAGTGTCCCTGCCTCCCCAGCCCCAGGCAGTCTTGATCTGCTTTGTCAGCTGTGATGACTCTGCCTGAGGGAGTCAGGCACTGTGCTTCTCTGTGTCTGACTTCTTTCCGCCCAGTGTTCCTGAGATTCATCCCTGCCGCTGTGTGTATCAGCAGTTTGTTCCTTTTTATTACTGAGTGGTGTTTCACTGCATGGATGTACCACGATTCCTTTATCCAATCACCTGTTGATGAACATTTGACTTGTTTGCATTTTTTTGGTGTTGTTCTAAATAAAGCTGTTATGGACATTTATGCATTGTTTAGAGTATTTCACGATTATCCCATTACACCTAGAATCAAAATTCTGTTTTTCACTGAAGTATAGTTGCTTTGGTGGTGGCATCACTGATAGAATGGATATGAACTTGGGCAGACTTGGGGGATGGTGAAAGGACAGAGAGGCCTGGAGTGTTGTAGTCTATGGGATCGCAGAGAGTCAGACACGACCGGGCGACTGGACCACAACAAATAATTGCTTTACAATGTTACTTTAGTTTTTACCGTACAGCAAAGTGACTCAGCTATATGTTTACATATATCCCCCTTTTTTTGGATTTCTTTCCATTTAGGTCACCACGGAGCACTGAGTTCGCTGAGTTAGAACTAATAAGTTCCAACTAGTGATCTATTTCGTACATAGTATCAGTGGTGTATGTATGTCGTTCCCAGTCTCCCAATCCACCTCACCCTCTCTTTCCCCCTTGGTATCCATACATCTGTTCTCTGCATGTGGAATCTAGAAAAATAGTATAGACAATCTTATTTGCAAACCAGAAATAGAGACAACGAATCAAATATCATCACCTTTCTGTGCCCTCCAAAGTCCCCTCTGTGATCTGGATCAACTCTGCCCGTCTGTCTGACCTCATTTCCTCCCTCCCTCCTCCTTACTCCCTGCTTTCCATCCATACTGTCTTCATCTAGATCCTCAAATAAGCCAGAACTGCCGACGAGACACCAGCACCCTCACCATAACCCTGCTGGCTCCAAACCAGCTGAGTGCAACTGGCTGCCTGCCTGGGATGTGCATTAACCTTCTGGAATCATTAAATCAAACTGATACTTGAATCCTAATCTCCAGTGAAGCATTTTATTTATTTTAATCCCCTAAGCACTTCAGCTGGACTTTTCCTCTGGGCCTGACATTCTGGGAGAGCTCACAGAGCCCACCCTGATCCTTTCTGATCGAAATCCCCCAGAGGCCAAGAGGTGGGAGTGTTTCTGATGATTTGCTCAGCTGTGTGACAAGTCATTTTTTTTAACCCCATAGTGATTGCCCCTAGCATTGACAGTAGGTGGAAAAATTAAATTCTCAGGTTATGCTTAGATTACAGACTTAATAAACTTTCTTAAACAGCAATGGCAACTTAGTTAGGAATTTCACATGTTACCAAATTTAATCCTCAAAATAACCCTCTGAGACAGAGATGTCTTCTTTTCTGGAGGGAAAACAGAGTATCTGCAAGATATAGTGTGCTGGGCCAGGAATTTCTATATGACAGTCTGCCTTTGTTTTTCATTTTGAAATGTTTATCTTAGCAAATCCCAAATGTGCCTTATGGTTTGCAATAATGAAACTAGATTCTTTGGATCAACCATGTAAACAATAAAAATTACCACAATAATATCTAAAAAATACATTCAAAATTTTGAAGCATTGAGGAGTCAAAGCAATGAGATTGTCTTTTCTTGCAGGCTAATTGTAACGAGATAGCAGCAGAATTGTACAGCAGCAGAATCACTTATTCCTTGAGAGCATTTGTCATTTCCATTTGGGATTCTATAAAGGGGGGTGGAAGGACAAGGGGGTCAGAAACCAATGACTGAACTGGGAGTTCTTGGAGGACATCCTCCTCACCCTGAAATGAGTCCCTGAAGCCTTCTGCTTCCAGATAAGGGAAGCTAGATCTAAACTCACACTTCCCCCCAAGGTGAAATTCAGAGAATAGGATTTTGGCACTCAACAAAGCAGGAGGGAAGGAAATGAAAGGAGGAAATGACCCTGAGAAATTGTGTCTGTAGACTTTCATCTTACGGACATACACCCTGGAAAGGCATAGGCTGGGTGGACTCAGGAACCTCAAGTGGTGAATTTGGCATGAGATGATCCTGACTGGTAGGGCCCTGGGCACTTTTGGGAAAAGGAAAGGGATGTCTCCTGGGTCACTTGGAACCCCCTACAAATAATTGTTCAAGAGCAATGAACAACGTGCCATCAAACATAACCAGGCATAGAAAGAAACAAGATTTATGAGTTAGAAGCAAGAGACAGTGGAAATGAACCTGCACAGACCTTAAATTATAAAACAGCTATGTTTACCAAGTTTAAAGAAATAAATGATAAACTTAAAAATAGTTACAGGGAGGGGCTTCCTTGTGGCCCAGTGGTTAAGACCTCAGCTTCCAGGGCAGGCAGTGCGCATTTGATCCCTGCTAAGAGCTAAGGAGCTAAGATCCTACATGCCTTGTGGCCAAAAACCCAAAACATTTAACAGAAGCATATTGTAACAAATTCAATAAAGACTTTAAAAATGTTCCACATCAAAAATCCTTACAAAAACTAACTGCAGGGAGAAGGAAGCAGTTAAAAAATAATATAGCAGATATGAAAACAAGCACAAATATAACTTCTACAAGTTAAAAAATACAGTAATGAGAAGTTAATACTCATGGGGCATTTTGGCAACAGATTGGACACAGCAGAAGAGAGAATTAGAGAAGAAATTATGTGGGATGCAGCTTGGAGAAGGAAAAATGAATAATGCATAAGAGAGAGTAATAAAAAAGGAAAACTACATCAAGAAGTTCACACCTGTGTTCAGAGGTCCAGAAGAAGAGAGGAGAGGCAAAAGTTCAGAGGCAATATAGGAAGAGAAAATAGATAAGAAGTCTACAAAACTGATCAAAACAATCGTACAGATGAGAGAAGCCTAGATAATTCAAGCAAAATATATTAAATATATATTAAATTATGTTTAAAAAGTAAATCTAGACATTGTTGTGAACTTTCCAAAAAGTAGAGTCAAAGAGAAAGAACTTAAAGGAGCAGAGAAAAAAGACGAATGATTTTTAAAGGCCCAGTGGATACGTTTACATCTGACTTCTCAACAGCAAAACAGAAACCCCAAACCCCGTGAAATATTACTTTCAATGCACTGAAGAAAAAAAAAGAAGCACTGTCAGTCTAGAATTCTAGGTTCAATAAAAATAAAATAGTTTTTAAAGAGAGAGAGAGAGAATTGGTCACCAGTAGAAGCTCGCTGCAGGAAAATTCTAAAAGATTCACTACTTCAGGCACAAAGTGACCCCAGAAGGAAAGTCTGAGATACAAGAAGGATAGACGGGAAGGTGGGTGTTGAAACGATGGGCAAATGGAAATTAGCAACAATTGTATGAACTAGTTGCAATAATACCTAAGGGCATTACCATTTAAAAGCTAGAATTAAAATATCAAACTATTCACTACAATAGCATTTCCCTTCGGAGACAGATAAGTGGAGTTAATACTAAGTAAGGTTTTTATATTTTCTTGGGACAGAGTAAAGGTTTTGATTAACTTCTACTTTGATAAGTTAATTATGTATGATATAATTTTCAAGTAAACACTAAAGATTAAAAACAGAGTATGTTGCTTTCAGACTTGTAAAGTGATCCAAAAATAAATGCCAAAAGAAAAATAACAGGAGGGAAGTAGAAATCTCAAAGTAAGATGATATAAAACATCCAAGGAACTACATTTTGGACTCTCAGTTCAAATCAGCCACTCAATCGTGTCCAACTCTTTGAGACTCCATGGACCGAAGCACACCAGGCTTCCCTGTCCATCACCAACTCCCAGAGCTTGCTCAAAGTCATGTCCATCAAGTCGGCCAGTGATGCCATCCAACCATCTCATCCTCTTAGGGCTTCCCTGGTGGCTCAACTGGTAAAGAATCCACCTGCAATGCAGGAGACCTGGGTTCAGTCCCTGGGTTGGGAACACCCCCTAGAGAAGGAAACATCTACCCACTCCAGTATTCTAGCCTGGAGAATTCCACGGACCGTATAGTCCGTGGGGTTGCAAAGAGTCGGACATGACTGAGCAACTTTCACTTTCACTATTTTGGACTCTAAGAGGAATTAATTGTAAGAAGCATCATTATTTTATGCACATTTAATAAAGAAAAATATTATCCATCAAAACTACTTTCCATAATACAGTAAGTCCCCTACACACAAACCTTCAAGTTGCGAACTTTCAAAGATGAGAACGTACACTGACATGTCCAGTCACATAAGTTAGTTGATGTGTGTCTGGTGTATATTGTCCTGTGGGTGCATCCTCTACAAGTGGTTGTGGTTTTGTACTTTACAAAAGGAGATCATTGTTGTTGTTCGGTTGCCAAGTTGTGTCTGGCTCTTTGCGACCCTGTGGACTGCAGCATGCCAGGCTTCCCTGTTTGTTACCATCTCCTGGAGTTTGTCCAAGTTCATGTCCGTTGAATTGGTCATGCCATCCAACCATCTCATCCTCTCTCACCCTCTTCTTTTGCCTTCAATCTTTCCCAGAATCAAGGTCTTTTCCAATGAGTCAACTGTTTGCATCAGGTGAAGTAAATAAATAGGTAAAGCTATTTCTACAGCTCCTTCACATGCAGAATCTATTTTTTTCTAAATCTTTCTTTTCTCCTTTTGAGTCAGAGTTTAAGATGTCTGTGCTTTTCCACACAACTTCAAACTCTGTGCCATTAAGAGCTTGGGTGATAAAAGAGGGCTCCACTGTTGTCTCAGGGATTTCCTTCCCAGCTGCTGGCACCCGCTCTAAATATGTGACTGCATGAGCTCAGGCAATGACAAGTATATCACAACTGCCACTTGGCCAACAGTGAATGCATTCCAACTTCAGAGATAGCAAGTTGGAAAAATGTGCATCTAAAAAACCAATGAAATATATATCATTAATTACATTAAATGTAAACTGCCTAAATACTTGAGCCAAAAGACTAAAACTGTTCATTTAAACACATCTATTTTTAAATACCAACAAAATCTATCAATATACTATTCATAAGTGATGCAGAGAGTCACTTCTCATTATTTATGGTAGTTGCAGTATAAAGCACCACCACGAACAATAAACTGTGAATGCTGAACCACTGCTCCTAGAGGAAATACACTTTCACATAGATTATAGTCTTAAATCCTAAACACTCATCCTGGAAGATTCTATTTCCATTTACAAAAGAGAAAATAATTTTTTTTCAGAAATTATTTCCCTGAGGCTATCCCACAAATAGGTTCCAGAGATGAGATTCAAACTCTGTCCAGCTGGCCCGAGAGCCAGAGTTTCTTGCTGTACACTACTGCTGCCTCCTTACCATCACCATCCTCTGGCCATCTCTTTGTGATCTTGAAACAAGAAGGCAGAGCACATTGCCTTGCTCAACCTTAGCTGGGAACATGCACGTCAAATGATTCAAATTTTTTACTGCTCTACACGTGTCCATAAATGACCGTGAAAGTGCCATGAATGTTTTTCAAAAGCTATTGGATTCCCTGATGGCGCAGATGGTAAAGAATCTGCCTACAATGTGGGAGACCTAAGTTTAATCCCTGGGTTGGGAAGATTCCCCTGGAGAAGGGAATGGCTCTCCACTCCAGTATTCTTGCCTGGAGAAATCCATGGACAGAGGAGCTTGGCGAGTTACAGTCCATGGGGTCACAAAGAGTCGGACATGACTGAACGACTACCACTTTCACTTTTCACTTTCACACATATCCATAAATGACCATGAAAGTGCCATGAATGTTTTCCAAAAGCTTTTTGCACCAGCCCTTAAATTTTGTGATTAGCCAAAGCTCAGGGGCAGGGAAAATAGCAAAAAGTAAACGGGGAAGGAGAAAGGGAAAAGGAGGCAATGGGGAGCCCTCTCTCATGTCTGAATTAGTCCTTTCACAAGGGTACCAGATTCTCTTGTGGGATGTACCCTGGACCTATTAGCAAAGAGCGGATGCCTCTCTCTGATATGGCCAGCTGTGGAGACATGATGCCTCTGGCTGCCTGTGACACCTTGTCTAGGGATGAAGCTGGGGTGCAGCAAATAGAGGAACAAGGAGGCAAAAGCCCTGTTTTTCACTTGAGGATCCAACTGTGTGTAAAGAGAGTCCATACTTGGATTTTTTCTTCATGTGCAGAATATACTTTATCAAATTTGGCCCCATCAATCAGACCTTTAAAGTGAATATGTTTATTCCCACTGTAAAGATGAGAAAATAGGTCACCCAGTTGGTAATTGATGGGGATGGGATTCAAATTGAGTTTTGACACCAAATTATGTATAGGGGTCTTAACTGCTTTCCAGGTTTTTTTTTTTAACTTCTTTCAGGGTTTTGTTTTTTTTTTTTAATACTTTGTAACTTCCTTTAGAGTCTACTGCACTGGAGGGCAGGACATGTGTTTACACTGATAATCCCTGCATTTTAAGCCACAGCTGAAGTTCCTAGGACATAGCAGGTCTTTAGTGATCATTTGTGGATGGATGGATGGATGGACAGAGGGAGGGATGGGTTGATGAATGAATGGATGGATTTGAGGAAGACATTCTAGAGGAGACAGTATTGAAAGTATAGATTAATATTTGAGAAGGAGCGTGAGTAAGGAAGGGCATGCCAGAGAGAAGAAACAGCTGTGTAAAGGCCTGGAAGTGTTTCTGAAAGAGCAGAAAGACCTGAGCATAGGATGCTGTGGGAATCAGGGACTAGATTATGAGGAACTTTGGATATCACATTCTGAGTTTGGCTCTTATGCTATAGGAGCAGACTATCAGAGTCTGTAAGCTGGGCAGGATGGGTACTCTATCTACTGGGAAAGGTGAATTCGAAGGGGAAAAGGACAGAGCAGGAGAAACCAGGAAGAAAGTCATTGCAATAATCAGATGACAATGTTTTTTCCAAAGGAGAAGATGTAGAACTTGCTGACCGATTGCATGACTAGGGGCAGTGAGAGGCAGGTGTCTATCAGGGCTCTGGCTTGGGTAGATGGTGGTGAGGTCATTGACTGAGACAGGGGACTCAGGATTGAGATCAATTCTTTTGAAACTGACAGCTAACAAATGTTGAGTGTTGATTGCCTTCTGGGCATTTTTCATACATTATCTCTTTCAATTATGAGACCTTACTATCATTTATTATCACTTTATAGGTAATAAAACTGAGGATCAAAGCAGGTTGGTAACTAGTGTCCAGCCTTCATTCTCTACTGATAAAAACCTTTTATCTTTGATGGAGGAATATTTTTTAACTTACATTTTAATTATACAGGTAATACATGAATATAATCTCATAAAACATAATTTCACATTATTTATAAGGCTTCTTTCAGTTGATCTTACACATCTTCCCCAATCATCAGAGAAAATGGACTTCAGCAGTTTGGTGCACATCATTTCGGAGCCCATTGCTAAGCCATTGCTGTGTGCACCCATGGAAAAGAGAGACTTCTTTATGCACTTTCATATGGTATATACACATTTGCCTATTCAAGCAATATTTACTGAATATTTACAATATACAAGGCATTAGCAAACTTTCTGTAAAGGCCCTGATAGTAAACATTTTAAACTTTGCTTACCTCATTTGATCTCTAGGACACAGCCTTCTTTGTTTTCCATACAATCCTATAAATGTGTAAAACTCACTTTTAGGTCAGGGGGTGGGGCCGGGTTTAGCCTGTGGGTCTTATTTCATTGGCCCTATTCTGGGAGTTGGCAGTGCTCCATCAAACAAAATAGACAAAAGTCCCTTTTTCTCGACACTGTATCCCTGGAACATTTTCATCTACTTTCCTGCAGTTCTCAGTCTTTTTCAAGGCTGCATGGCATTTCTCTTTGAATTCTAATTTTATTTTTTAATGTGTTATTTTCATTAATTTTTATTGGCATATAGTTGCTTTACGATATTTATTGTGTTATTTTCTGCTACACAGCAAAGTGATTCAGCTGTATGTTTACATATCTCCTCTCTTTTCTGGATTTCCTTTCCTTTTAGGTCACCAGGGAGCACTGAGTAAATTTCCCTATGCTATGCAGTATATTTTTCATGAGTTATCTACTTTATACATACTATCAATAGTGAAATTGTACCACTTGCAGAGACATGGATGGACCTAAAGACTGTCATACAGTCTTTTCTCAAAAAAGAGGAAAACAAATGTTATATATTAATGCATATTTGTAGAATCTAGAAAAACGGCATAGGTGATCATATTTGCAAAGCAGAAATAAAGATACAGGAGCAGAGAACAAAGGTATGGATACCAAAGGAGAAAGGTGAGGGGTTGGGGTGAACTGGGAGATTGGGATTGACATGTACATACTATCAATACTATGTAATTAATTTTCAAGTCTAGCTTTCTGACCCCTCCTAATATCAGCTGCTTGAGGACAAGAACCGTGATAAAGTTCTCTTGGTGTTTCAGGTATTCAGCACAGGGCTTGATACAAAACGACTGTCCAAAGAATATGACTTGGTTTGTACTACCTGTAAAGGGAAGGTGCCTTGAAAATTTTCAGTGCCTACAAGTGTGTTAGTCGCTCAGTTGTGTCCAACTCTTGGTGATCCCCATGGACTGTAGCCCACCAGTCCATGACTATTCTACAGGCAAGAATACTGGAGTGGTAGCCTTTCCTTTCTCCAGGGGATCTTCCCAACCCAAGGATGGAATCTGGGTCTCCCACATTGAGCGTAGATTCTTTACTGTCTGAGCCACCAGAGAAGCTCTACAAAAATGCCGCTAATTGTTTTCCCCCTCCTCTGAGAAGCAAAGCCTTATTCCCATGGGTTGGAGAGTACAGAGATGGGTGACTATGTGGTCTGCCCTGGTAAACACTATCTTTCTCTGTGTGGTCCATATGTATCCTATGCCTCATGCCCCACAGATGTCCTCCATCTCGTGCCATGAAAATTCATAAGGCTCTTCAGAATCATTGGTGAAGATTCTGGGACATTCTGAACAAGCGGTCATAATCCCCTTGCTTACCAGCCAGGGGACCTTTAAACATTTCTTCCCACTCTCTGAGTGACAACCCCCCAAAAAACTCAGAAATTAGTCAGCCCTGTGGCCTTTCTGGGCCAGGATGTAGTCTTCATGCAACTTCTTAAAAAAGTCAGGAGGCCACTGACTTGGTAGTTTTTCATTCTTCATTTTATGAAAACTTTCATTCATTTGTTTATTAATCCAAGCAACATCTCATCCTTCTAATTTCTACTATGAATACATGTGTTTTAAAGTGTAAAATATGTCAGTACATATTTTATATAGACATACAATGTGAGAGGTAAAAATATACTAAAGGAAATGTTCATTTTCTGTTTCTTTTTTTTTTTAACTGATAGTGCCGTGTAATCAAAAATATTCAGATAGCACTGGGGAAATACAGGGAACTCTAGGAATCTGGCCACTCTTCCTAGAACCTCCCACACACCTTTATACATGTCCCCACTGAAGTATTTAAAATGTCTTACAATGATCTGTACAGCATCATGATAAAGAAATCAAGCTCTCGAGCCTGGAAGACTTGGGTTTACTATCTCAGTGACCAGAGTCCCTAGCCTCTTGAGTCCCTCTTATGGGAATTTCACAACCCAATACATGAAAATCCCTTGGAAGAGTACCTATAAGACTCCAGAACATACATTATTCCCATTGACCATGCCGGGTTGAGAGCATGTCTCCCCAGGGCTCGCATGGGGCTCTGTATGTAGTAGACAGACATAGGCTGGCCAAATCTCACAGCTAGAGCGGCTTTAGTCTTTCCCCACCCACAAATACCAAATGCCCCATCAGCAAATGGACGCGAGCCACATTCAAGAGACTTTCCCCCATTTAAGCCCAGAGATGCACATGGTTCAGGAATTCCATTTCATCCCATCTCAGGTGTTAATTACAAGCTTCTAGCAACCCAAAGCTCTGAAACAACACCGAGGAAAGGAAATTACACCATTTTTAGCAATATCTTGACAGCTGTATTAACAGACAATAATTTTCTTGCCCAGCCACCAGCTGATCACCACTTGCCACCAAACAGACTGGCCTTCAGTTCTGCAAGGATAGGGACAGCAGAGGTGGGGAAATTGTTCTTCTTTGGTGAAAAATCCTGAAGAATAGAGTCACTGGCTTTATAATGATCTTAGTTGTGCCTCCTGCTCATGGCTCTGTGGAAGTCAGGCCTCCTTTCCCATTTTAACCTGTAAAATCATTCGAGGGGCACAAAATGGTAAGACAGCCTAAGAACCAGCTGGGCCTCATGGCATTTCAGGTTCTGGCTGTCAAGCAAAATAAGTGGACTGGAAATGCAACCCTTGGAGACATTAGGACCAGGTGGAAAGCGGATAGCTTGGCCAGTTATTCTGTCTCTAATAATTACTCACGGGGCCTGTGCTGCTCATCACAGGCTCCCAGATGAACACAGGAGGCTTTTTACATCCATGAATAAGGATCCTCATAATTTAATCACCAGTTCCTGGGTTCAGGGAGCCCCAGCTGTCAATGCTTATTGGTGCAGGGTCAACATGGCGCCCCCAGCAGAGGGGTGCTTGGGGTGGGATTAGCCAGGCCCGGATTTGTACCCCTTCCCAAGTGACATCAACCCACCTCCACTCTGTGGAATTAGCAGTTACTGTTCAAAGTTTGAATACAGTCATTTTATCAATAAGGATGAGAAGAGAACTAGAAAAAGAAAGAGAAGAAAGGGGACTTCCCTGGTGGTCCAGTGGTTAAGAATCCACCTTCCAATGCAAGGGACATGGGTTCAATCCCTGGTCAGAGAACTAAGATCCCACCTACCTTGGGGCAACTAAGCCCGTGCCACTTTTAGAGAGTCAGACCCAGCACAGCCAAACAAACAAAAATAAAAGGCAGCAAGGAGCATTCTTCTACTTGGTTTCTACTGAGGCAGAAATAGTTTACTAAGATATGATTTCCAAAGAACAAAACAAAGCCGTGCCCATGATGATTTTATAACCAGCAATAGTTTTTAATATTTGTCAGTGGCATTCTGCAACACGATGATTTTTCCGACATATACAAGTAAAATACATTCTCAAAGCAAAACAATATGGCAGTTAAGAGTTCTGGCTTTGGTGGTTAGGCAGCTGGAGTTTTATTAATCTCTTCCTCACTCCTTATTAGCAAGAAAGAGTGAATTAATTTTTCTGCATCTCTGAGATTGTAATCATACTTAATTCAAAATAGTGTTTGAAGAGTAAATAAAATTAGTACACTTTCTGGGCTTCACACATTAGCACTTAGTGTTTGGGGTTAGTAAACACAAGATAAATAGTTGTTTTATTTTATTTATTTTTTTTTTGATTTTGTTGATTTTTCTCTATTGCTTTTTTTTTTTTTTTTATTGTTTTTGCCATACATTGTCATGATATCACCATGGGTTTACATATGCTTCCCCTCCGGATCCCCCCTCCCTCCTCCCTTCCCCCCGGGAAATCTCGCTGCACCAGTCCCGAGCATCAATCCTGGGCTGGCGATTGATTAGACACATGACAATTAACATGCTTCAATGCCCTTCTCCCATATCATCCCACCCTTACCCTCATCCACAAAGTCCACGAGTCTATTCTATACATCTGCGTTCCTTTTGTTGTCTCCCATGTTGGGTTCTCATTACTGTCTTTCTAAATTCCATATATATGTGTTAATATACTGTATTGTTGTTTTTGCTTCTGGCTTACTTCACTCTGGATAATGGGCTCCAGTTTCGTCCATCTGAGTAGAATTGCTTCAAATGAATTTTTTTTTAATGCTGAGTAATATTCCATTGTGTATATGTACCACAGCTTTCTTATCCATTCATCAGTTGATGGGCATCTAGGTTGTTTCCATGTCTTAGCTATTGTAAACAATGCAGCGATGAACATTGGGGTACACGTGGCTCTTTCAATTCTGGTTTCCTCGGTGTATATGCCCAGCAGTGGGATTGCCGGGTCATATGGCAGGTCTATTTGCAGCTTTTTAAGGAACCTCCACACTGTTTTCCATAGTGGCTGTACTAGTTTGCATTCCCACCAACAGTGTAAGAGGGTTCCCTTTTCTCCACATCCTCTCCAGCATTTATTGCTTGTAGACTTTTGGATGGCAGCCATTCTGACTGGTGTAAAGTGGTACCTCATTGTGGTTTTGATTTGCATTTCTCTGATAATGAGTGATGTTGAGCATCTTTTCATGTGTTTGTTAGCCATTTTTATATCTTCCTTGGAGAAATGTCTGTTAAGTTCTTTGGCCCACTTTTTAATTGGGTTGTTTATTTTTCTAGAATGGAGCTGCAGGAGTTGTTTGTATATTTTTGAGATTAATTGTTTGTCTGTTGCTTCATTGGCTATTACTTTCTCCCATTCTAAAGGCTGTCTTTTCACCTTGCTTATAGTTTCCTTTGTTGTGCAAAAGCTTTTAATTTTAATTAGGTCCCATTTGTTTATTCGTGTTTTTATTTCCAATATTCTGGGAGGTGGGTCATGGAGTATCCCGCTTTGGTAAATAGTTGTTTTAAATAGAAAGGGTATCTGTCAATGGGATCCAATAATGAACTACGTCTTGTGAATTGTGGAGCTGATGTGCAGATTTTCAAAGGTTGGGCCACACCCCTGAAAATGCAGAGCTGGAGAGGAGACCACAGCTTCTCCATGGAGACTTACAGCATCTCTGCCTCCAGATAAAAGTGCCAATGAGTTGTCACATCTATCCATAAGGCACACACAAATGAAAGGTCTAGAGAAAAACAACAAACCGGACTTCTGGAAATTGCCAAAATTTCATTTGGGGCTCATCTCTCTTGTCAACGTTCACTTGGCAAGTGACAGTTTTGGCTCTAACTGACTCAGAAGTGAGAGCTGTTGGAAGCGTTTTTCAGAGGAAGTTGAAACTCAAGCCCCCAGTCATAATTCCTCTCTGCTCGATGGGCTTCAAGGCTTGTGCCTTTTGTATGGTGGGCAGATGCCTGTCCTTCTCTCTCTCATTTCTATTTTGTGAAACTAGATTCGGAGTTGCTAATTAAGGTGTAATGGGATCTCATCTGAAGGCTTTCTCTTGTCCTTTAAGGGTGAGTAAATTTCACCTAAATGTTTAAGATTTTAAACTTCAACGTTGTTTAAAAACTGGGTCTTCCTTTTAAAGAACCCCTCAACATTTCCTCTTGTCCTAGGCAGCCCTGGGTATTAGCAGACAAGATGTTTGGAGCCTACCCTGCCTTTGGCTTGGTAAAGCTAGCAGGACAGTGGGCATGTGGAAAGATACTGGGAAGCTTTAGTCCTAGGAGATCATGAACCTTGCCTCCCTCTAGCCTAAGGGCCAAGTGTGCTCCCTGACCTGTAAGTAGTTTCCTCAGTGCAAGAAGCAAGGACTAGGGTTCAATTCCTCTTGCTTGTCCTACTTCCCTGACATGCCTATCTTACTCTGTTTCTGCTGCTTTGATGCCCTTCTCCATCTTCTGCACTTCGACACATGGGTTTATCCACAGGGACCAGTTCAGAGGCCACCTGGTGCCTCTCCTGTTTCCCCAGGAGACAAGTAATCTTCCCTTCTCTCTGCTCCCACCACCCTTCATCCATCCATCCACTGCCAGAGTTCTTATCAGAGGCAAGAATGCCACCCCCACCCCAACTATCCCACTACAGAGCCATCTGTGGTTGTCATTATGACTGGTTTGTAGTGATTGGAGAGACAAGGCACTAAATATTCTCTGTCACCCCAGAGAGTCACTCTCAGTGATGACTTGTCCCATCCAAAATGCCTTAGCAACACCCTGAAATACACAAGATGGTGCGGCCAGGCTATGCTGAACCCAGCACCATCCAGTGGAAATAGAAATAGAATGTGAACAGGTGTGTAATTTTAAATCTCCTGCCAGTCGCATTTTCAAATTTATTTAAGAAGGTAAAATTAATTTGAATAATACAGGTTTTCTTAACCACATGTATATCAATATACTATGATTTCAACATGTGGTACCAGCCACACATCAGATGGCAGGCACAGCTCTGGTTTATTCACTGTGAGTTCAATTTCTTGCTCTGTCTCTATATTTTTCTTACACACACAGAGCATCCACAAAGAACTCTCTTACCCTTTAGATCAAAGTAAAATCTCCTCAAGTCCCAGAGCACCACCATCCCATCCCACAGTCTATAGAAGCCCAGGGTCTCTGGACTTCCTGGATCTTCTGTCCTTGTTTTAAGAGCTTCCTGTGCCCATGAGCTCCCATGTGTAGGTGCTTCTCAGGGCCCATGACCCATAAAATTCATCACCTTTCTTAATTATTTCTCAAAAGTTGTTCACACACTCTGGAGCATGATAAACTTCATATTCAGGAAGGAGGAAAAAATCTGAGAAAGCTGATGTCATAGTCAATGCCAGCCTGATCCACTGAAGTCGTATTGCCAGTTTCCAAAATTCCCTCTGGTCACCCTTGACTGGCTCCAACCTGGAGAATTTGTTGCTGTCTCTCCTGGCCTGTCCCAGTGACCTCCCAGCATGCTGGCTCCCTGTTTCTCTCTTCTCACATCTCCAGTGACATTTTTTCCATTCAACCCCTTTGTCTGCAAAATGACAGACACAATACTCTTCTTGCCTCACCAGATCTTGGCAGCAGCTGCCAGCCAGACCTTTGACATTTGCCAGGGCATTTTTCAAAAGGTTGCAGTTTCCCTAGCATGAGCTCTTATGCCAGTTGATGAGAATTTACACAGGTATTTATTATTATTTTAAAATTATTATCATCATCATTGTTATCCCTATCACCACCATCATTTTATTAATAACCCTTACTATCCTCCTCCTCATTATTATTATCATCACCACCATCATCAGTGTTAGGATCATCACTATCATTGTTATTATAATACACAATAGTGGAAGGCAACATTTCATGATGGATGGGATACAGGCTCTGAAACCAGACAGGAGTGAATTAGGATCTCAGTTCCACCATTTACTAGCTGTGTAATCTGGGTGCGGATTCTTAATCTCGCTAAGCCTCAGATCAATAAAATGGTGGTAATAATAGGTTCCACCTCACTGAGTTGATTTAAAAATTAACTCATTCATGTAAACGTTCAGTACAGCTCCTAATAGAGTCAAGTGGTCAATAAATGGTGGCTGTATTATCCTCAGAATATTAGGTCCATGAATCAAGGTAAATTAGAAGTGGTCAGACAGGAGATGGCAAGAGTGAACATTGGCATTTTAGGAATCAGTAAACTAAAATGGACTGGAATGGGTGAATTTAGCTCAGATGACCATTATATCTACCACTGTGGGCAAGAATCCATTGGAAGAAATGGAGTGACCCTCATAGTCAACAAAAGAGTCCAAAATGCAGTACTTTGGTGCAATCTCAAAAATGACAGAATGATCTCTGTTTGTTTCCAAGGCAAACCATTCAATATCTCAGTAATCCAAGTCTATGCCCCAACCAGTAATGCTAAAGAAGCTGAAGTTGAATGGTCCTATGAAGACCTACAAGACCTTTTAGAACCAAGACCCAAAAAAGATGTCCTTATCATCATAGGGGACTGGAATGCAAAAGCAGGAAGTCAAGAGATACCTGAAGTAACAGGCAAATTTGGCCTTGGAGTACAAAATGAAGCAGAGCAAAGGCTAACAGACGTTTGCCGAGAGAACACACTAGTCATAGGGAACACCCTGATCCAGCAACACAAGAGAAGACTCTACACATGGACATCACGCAATGGTCAACACCGAATCAGATTGATTATATTCTTTGCAGCCAAAGATGGAAAAGCTTTATATGGTCATCAAAAACAAGACTGGGAGCTGACTGTGGCTCAGATCATGAACTCCTTATTGCAAAATTCAGATTTAAATTGAAGAAAGTAGGGAAAACCACTAGACCATTCAGGTATGACCTAAATCAAATCCCTTATGATTATACATAAGAAAGTGTACAATGGAAGGATTATACAATGGAAGTGACAAATAGATTCAAGGAATTAGATCTGATGGATGAGTCCCTAAAGAATTATGGACAGAGGTTTGTGACATTGTACAGGAGGTAGTGATCAAGACCATCCCCAAGAAAAATAAATGTAAGAAGGCAAAGTGGTTATCTGCGGAGGCCTTACAAAAAGCTGTGAAAAGAAGACAAGCAAAAGGCAAAGGAGAAAGGGAAGGATATATCCATTTGAATGCAGTGTTCCAAAGAATAGCAAGGAGAGATAAGAAAGCCTTCCTCGGTGATCAGTGCAAAGAAATAGAGGAAAACAATAGAATGGGAAAGACTAGAGATCTCTTCAAGAAAATTAGAGATACCAAGGGAATATTTCATGCAAAGATGGGCACAATAAAAGACAGAAATGGTATGGACCTGACAGAAGCAGAAGATATTAAGAAGAGGTGGAGAGAATACATAGAAGAACTGTACAAAAAAGATCTTCATGACCTAGATAATCGTGATGATGTGATCACTCATCTAGAGCCAGACATCCTAGAATGCAAAGTCAAGTGGGCCTTAGGAAGCATCACTACAAACAAAGCTAGTGGCGGTGATGGAATTCCAGTTGAGTGATTCCAAATCCTAAAAGATGATGCTGTCAAAGTGCTATACTCAATATGCCAGCAAATCTGGAAAACTCAGCAGTGGCCACAGGACTGGAAAAGGTCAGTTTTCATCCCAATCCCAAAGAAGGGCAATGCCAAAGAATGCTCAAACTACTGCACAATTGCTCTCATCTCACATGCCAGCAAATCAATACTTAAAATTCTCCAAGCCAGGCTTCAACAATACATGAGTCATGAATTTCCAGATGATCAAGGTGGATTTAGAAAGAGGAACCAGAAATTAAATTGCCAACATCCGTTGGATTATAGAAAAAGCAAGAGTTCCAGAAAAACATCTACTTCTGCCTTATTGAATATGCCAAAGCCTTTTACTGTGTAGATCACAATAAAAGCTGTGGGAAATTATTCAAGAAATGGAATACCAGACAACCTTACCTGCCTCCTGAAAAATCTGTATGCAGATCAGGAAGCAACAGTTAGAACTGAACATGGAACAAGAGACTGGTTCCAAATCAGGAAAGGAGTACGTCAAGGCTGTATAGTGTCACCCTGCTTATTTAACTTATATTCAGAGTACATCTTGGGAAATGTCAGGCTGGATGAAGCACAAGCTGGAATCAAGATTTCTGGGAGAAATATCAGTAACCTCAGATACACAGACAACACCACTGTAATGGCAGATAGGGAGAGGAACTAAAGAGCCTCTTGATGAAAGTAAAAGAGGAGAGTGAAAAGTTGGCTTAAAGCTCAACATTCAGAAAACTAAGATCATGGCATCTGGTCCCATCACTTCATGGGAAATAGATGGCAACAGTGACAGACTTTATTTGGGGGGCTCCAAAATCACTGCAGATGGTGACTGCAGCCATGAAATTAAAAGATGCTTGCTCCTTGGAAAAGAAGCTATGAGCAACCTAGACAGAATATTAAAAAGCAGAGACATTACTTTGCTGACACAGGCCTGTCTAGTCAAAGCTATGGTTTTTCTGGTGGTCATGTATGGATGTGAGAGTTGGACTATAAAGAAGGCTGAGCGCCAAAGAATTGATGCTTTTTAACTGTGGTGTTGGAGAAGACTCTTGAGAGTCCCTCGGACTGCAAGGAGATCCAACCAGTCTGTCATAAAGGAAATCAGTTCTAAATATTCATTGGAAGGACTGATGCTGAAGCTGAAACTCCAATACTTTGGCCACCTGATGCGAAGAACTGACTCCTTGGAAAAGACCCTAATCCTGGGAAAGATTGAAGGCAAGACGAGAAGGGGATGACAAAGGATGAGATGGTTGGATGGCATCACTGACTGGATGGACATGAGTTTGAGCAAGCTCTGGGAGTTGGTGATGAACAAGGAAGCCTTGCATGCTGCAGTCCCTGGGGGTGCAAAGAATCGGACATTACTCAGTGACTGAACTGAACTGTATTATCCTTACCACACAGAGGCATCTTTCCAGCTCACAGGCCATAGTCCAAGTGTATAACACGTATATGTGTATTTGTAGCAGGGCTCTCCTGGGGTTTCCACTGAGTTTTATAGCATCTGCTTCATTGGCATGAAGGCATTATCTTGTCCTCTCGATGACTCTATAATCTCTTTAAAGGCAGGACTCTATAAACCTCCTTAAAGGTTAGTCATCTCAACTTACATGCTGAGATTCAATCAAATCGTTTATTCTGAAAGCAGGGCAGTGTGACCCCACTAGAACTCCAAGTAGTTCTCTCCAAAGCAGAGGGAAAATGGTGGGAAGGAAGACGGGGTGTTCTGATGTGGGACCCAACACCCCAAAGCATTACTTCCACAGTAAAATGGCAATGCAGCAGCCATCTGAGGAGGCCCTCAGTGTTTTCTGGGGTTAGACTGAACCCCATTGAGAAAGGACATAAGAAATGGTCTTTGAATGAATAGATAAGTGAATGAATGAATGAGTGAATGAGTGAACATATCACCCATTCTGTCACTTGGTACTCTATTTATGAAGACTTTCCTGAAAAACTTTCTAGAGCTCAGGACCAGGAAAAGCTTGTTTCTGCTGCAATACTAGAACTTCCATTTTCACTGGCATCTTGCCTCTTTAAGAACCAATTCATTGCCACCAGCAGGGCCCAGAGGACACCTGTGCAGAAAAGGGCATTCACTAAACCCAGCCTTTACAGTTACCCTATTCTCCTGTCTCTGCTGGTGCCCCAGGGACCCCATAGCTGCCCATCAACCAGAGCTCTAGTGGGGTCTTACAGTGGGCACCGCACCCCGCCTTTTCAGCTCTTGGCCCTCTTTTTGGTTTGCTAACTGGCTGACTACTCATTCTGTCTCTCTGGAATGTGGTTTCTGTACCTGACCTCTTTCTTTTTGTGATCTCATTCATGTCTCAGTTCTCAATGCCTGTGATACTCAACCATGAAAATCCCCTTCGTTACTTCAAAGGGCCCCAGTCGGACCCTCCTACCACTAGGCAATGAGAACTGTAAAATTCATTGTTTCCCTCTTCTTGGCTTCCAGGAAACTCAGAGATATGTTTTATGCCCAGAAGCTTTATTCAGCTAAGGTTTCTAGATACGATCTTTTCACTCCCCTTCATTTCTTGGCTTCTTCCACTTTTAACCTAGAATTTTTGTTTTTGTATGTCTGTTCCAATTATTTTAGGCTGCCAGGATCTAAAAAAAAAATAAAGTTTAAAAAAATCCAGTATCTTTGAACCTCTTTAAAGTTTTACCCCCATCCCATACAACTTTTCCAGAAAAGGGGGAAAAAGAAGTCCCCCTCTAGACTTAATATTTACAAATGCAACCTCCAAATTGTCAAACCACTCCCACTTGCTCTGACCCTCAATGTTCAAATCCTTTGCAGGCTGGTGGATCAGTTCCAGCCCTTTCCCAGCCTCCAAGTACCCACTGACCACTGAGCCTGGCTCCAAGCCTTGGTTTCTGATCTCTTCTCCCTTGCTTAGCTCACTGCCCCCTGATAACCTTCTGGCCCAGGAACCCCCACCAGGAGCATCGCCCATGGTGTAGCCCTGAATGGGCACTATATGACCTCATGCACGAGACCCTGCTCTTCTGTAGCCCTCTAACAATTCCTGTGGTCTTTCCAATCATAGTTAGCTGTATTTCCAGCAAAATAATAATGAGAAGAGCTAACATTTGTTGTTCTCTCTCTATTAGAAAGGCATTATGCTTTGCATTTTGTATTCATTCTCTTTTTCAGTTCACTGATGAGGGAGAAGCCATTTTATTCTTCACTTTACAGACAAGAAAACTAAGGTGCACAATTTTTCTATCTGCATGCAGAACAAAAACTCTAGGGTCCTGGCTGATCCTTTGTGCCCTCATCAGCATCTGTCACAGGACCTGACACAGACACTCAATATGTAATTTGTGACTGATCCATTTATTGATCACCAGAAGAAACATACATCCCCCAAGGCAAATCATGAACACCTCCCCAGTGGGGTGAGTTAGGTCATGGAGCCCTGAACCAGATGAGTTTAACTCTGCTGAAGGCCTCTCCAGCCTACAGGACTGACGGCTTTAACGTGACACTGGTCAGAGAGGTGCCTCAGTGGAGGTCAGCTGGGGCGGAGCCCTGACTCCCAGCTGGGCTGCACAACTCTGGAATTCCGGGCCAGGGCACAAAGTCTTGCTGGGGCCCAGCCTCCCTCTAGAGCAGATCTTAGCGCCCTCTATCATAATTTTCTTTTACTCTCTGTTCCCTCCAGAAGACTGTGGGTACCTTAGTGGACTGTCTTAGAGTAGAAGTCAGCAACAGGAGGGGAGGGAGGGGAGGAGGGAGAGGAGAAAGAAAGAAAGGAGGAAGGAAAGGGGGTAGAGAGGGGGCAGGTGGGTGGTTGTATGAGTTATGAGATAGTTCACTTATCTGACTCCAACACTTTGTTTTAAAATGTAGAGTCATTACTTGATGGAAATGAAGAGCAAGTATCCTGGGACAAATGAGCATAAGGAACCTTCAGGACAGGAGAGCTAAGAGAGTTAAAACCATGTTGGGGAAGGCAAGGCAGGCTGGCAAAGACCACCCCAAAGCCACAATCGGTCCTCAGCTCCAGAATGCACCCTGTGTTGAAGTGAGATATCAATTTTTCACATTGCTGCTTTACACTCTTCCTAGATTCAGGGCTGATTAACTCCAATAAAAAGCACTGCCAACTGGTGGAAACTTAAAACAAAGGGTCTATACAAAAGCATCATGTTCCCCCTACCTTTCATTTATTTGAAGCAATTTTACCCTCCCTAGTCGCCTATGGTTCCTGCATAAATTACTCTACAAGACCAGCCTGCTGTGAGCATGCTTGCCTGACTGCCTCTGCTCCCCTTCAAATCTGTCAGTTAAGCTTTAACCATCTTGAAAACGTATTGTCTGGAATGAAACAACCAATTATGCTTTCAGGTTTTGTGGCATAATATCGCAGAAACTAGCAATTACAGAATCAGAGTGGCATCAAATGGGGTAGAAGGGAGTTAGCACGGATTATTCTTTAAATAGCAGTTACATGAACTCATAATAAATAGGTATTAAGTGTTAAATGTATGATAAGTAATTCTTGACAATGCAATTATCCAAACAGAAGAGGGGAAAGTGGCAAGATGGCATTGTCAAAGTCTTTTGTGCATGGCATGCTCAGTTAGACTAAGATAGGGAGGAAATTTTTTTCTGTTCCAACCAGCAGTGGAGGTAAGAGTACAGATGTGGGCACTGAAGGGCATTTGGCTGGGTCCTAAGAGCTGGTATGTTTTCAAAAGAGCAAAGCCCTTTCTTCTAGGGCAGGGCTTAACCAGAAAACTCTATGGCAATGAGCTCTGCTTAATGCACAGCCAGGTAACCAAACATATATATATATATATTTAGGAAGCGCTTGTTATGAAATGACATGTAGGTAAGTATATAGACTGGTTCTTAGCAGACAAAAGGTGTATAGGAAATGTTGGTTGAACTTATCTGGCACTTAGAAACAGGGCTGCTATGGAAGGTTGTAGAAGTTGTGCACTGCACAATTTCAGAGGGGCCCATTTATATAGATGTGATGTGAACAGCTTCCCCTTGGACTCGGGACATGCTGTGGCCTTGTTTCAAGTTTCAACTCAATGGTCTTCAGCAGTATGATTTAACGATTAAAATGGCGGGACTTGTGACCAGACTGCGTGTGTGCAGGCTAAGTCGCTTCAGTCGTATCCAACTCTGTGAGCCCCCATGGACTGTAGCCCACCAGGCTCCTCTGGCCATGGGATTCTCCGAGCAAGAATACTGGAGTGGGTTGCTGTGCCCACCTCCAGGGGATCTTCCCAGCCCAGGGATTGCACTTGCACCTCTTACATCTCCTGCATTGGCAAATTAAAGAACACTAGTGCCAACTGGGAAGCCACTTTCTTACCATTACTTGTAGTAAAAAAGACTCAAGTATCACATACTCAACAGAATTAGTTTCCTGTTTCCCTGTTATGTAAATGAGGAAACTGAGGCCCAAAGAAGGAGAGTAATTTGCTGAGGCTTTGCTTCATGATACTCATGTTCGCAGAAATAATCTTTACTTCTGTATGAAGATTCACTTTTGCCTATGCTAATGCTACTATTCTTCAAGGTCTAAATCAAAATCTATTTTCTCCAGGAAACCTTCCATGGTGTCCACTGATCTCTTACCTATCAAATCTTACAGCATGGATTGTCACCCTTCCTTGCATGTTAGCCCCCTACTGTCTCTTCACACAAGAGGCAGAGTCAGCACATAAACCAGCCTTTCCACTCTCTTGCTCTGAAGTTGCCTGTCATATTTAGCTGTAGCAATGACTCCAAATTTGTTCACACTTTGCTGTATCTATGCTGCTGGGTAGACCTATCTCTTGGGTGGGGACCTACCCTTGAGGAGACTGACTCTAAGCTTTGCTGGTTGACTCTCTCTGGCCAACGGTACCACAGTACATGATGCAAGAGAGACTATATGTGGGGAAGTGCTTGTGCACTGGGGTTTACCCTAGGTTGCTGTTCTTAGAAATTTGAGCCTCAGTGTAAGCAAGCCAAGAATGTTAGTTGATGAGGGACAGGAGATCCAGTGGCCTTTGTTGCCCAGCTGACAACCAATAAGCCCCCTAAAGCAAAGCTGCCTTGTTGAGCACAGACACATCCATTAACCCAGCCAAACCAATGGAAGAATCAACTAGCTGAGTTCAGCCTAAATCCTCAACCTGCAGAATCAATTAAACCAATGTTGTAGGTTTAATCACTAAGTTTGGGGCTGATGTTGTTCTATAACAAAAGCTGCTAAGACACATCATAATGCCCAGAGCAAAACCCAAGATTTCTTGGCCTGCAAAGCCCTCTATATGATCCCCAAGAACTGAAACCACCTATGTATCCTTAGCTTGCTGTCTACATTAATATGACTTTACTTCCCACTTTTTCAACAACACAACCTTTCTAGTCCAGGAAAGTCTTGCCTTGTGAGGTAAAAGTTGCCAAATAACTTTATTTGCTCATTCCACAAAACTTCTGAGAGACTCATCAACTCTTGAATAGAGAGCATTCAAAAATAGTTTATAGCCCAAGACTCCTTGAACCATGACCTCAAAGTACCCAGTTTGTAGTATCCACAATCCCTAAACTCATATCATAATTCTTAGTCAGTCCTAACCAAGATTGTTTGTTGTAAGACTTGACCTAATCCAGAATTCAAAAATCTCATATATACCCCAACTTTGTCCTTCCTTGTCTGAAACACTACTGAGACTCTTTCGGCATGTTGTTCTTTCTTATTTGGATGAAAATAACTCAATTTTGTTGAATCAGTGGTAGTTTTGGTGATAAACTCAGGGAGCCAGAATTTATCATCTCTATATTCTGATGCCAAACCTATCCCTTATTCTTTACTCTCAAGTCATACCAACCTCCTTGCTGTTCCTTGAACATAGCAAGAATTTATTGTATCAAACATTTCATGCTTGATGTTTCCACTGTCTGGGATCCACCACCCTTGATATCTGCCCTATGTATCTCTCCTTTCATTCAGGTCCATGATCAAATGCCACCTCCTCAGAGAGTCCTTCCCTAAGGATCCTCTCATATCTAGAGTATCAAGGTCCTTCACTTTCTACTATCTTATCTGTGGTTTATGTTTACTTCTGCTGTTCTTCATAGCATTTGTTTCTATCAAAAATACCACACACACACACAGCACACCGTGCATTTATTGTCTTTATCCTTTACTAGAAGGCAACTTCCAAGAGGTAGGACACATTGTCTGACTTCTGCACCACCGTAACAGCAGTACCTAGGAAACAGGTGCCCCCAAAAATACTTGTTGAATGAACCTTGATAAGTTAATATTAGATGTTGTTGTTTTGTTAATGTTGTTCTTGTTGTTGTAATCATCACACTCTGTACTGTGCCTTTTCTCTCCAGAACCAAAATTCCAACACTCTCCTCCTTCACAAATCTTTCTTGAAATGTCTCTGGGATCCTCTTTTCAGAGGAAATAAACCCCCAGATGCACTTCCCAGAGGGCACTAATGGTAAAGAAATTATCTGCCAATGCAGGAGATATAAGAGACAGGGGTTTGATCCCTGGGTTGGGAAGATCCCCTCAATGAGGGCATGGCAACCCACTCCAATATTCTTGCCTGGAGAATCCCATGGACAGAGGAGCTTGGCAGACCCCTGTTATGCAAAGTTGACCACCAGTTCTTGGGTCGAAGAGTTGAACATGACTGAAACGACTTGCTATTCTTCGGAATTCTGCATTCAAATGGGTATATCTTTCCTTTTCTCCTTTGCTCTTCACTTCTCTTCTTTTCATAGCTATTTGTAAACCATCCTCAGACAACCACTTTGTCTTTTCACATTTCTCTTTCTTGGAGATGGTCTTGATCCCTGTTTCCTGTACAATGTCACAAACCTCTGGCCATACTTCTTCAGGCACTCTGTCTATCAGATCTAATCCCTTGAATCTATTTCTCACTTCCACTGTATAATCAAAAGAGATTTAATTTAGGTTATACCTGAATGGTCTAGTGATTTTCCCTACTTTCTTCAATTTAAGTCTGAATTTTGCAATAAGGAGTTCATGATCTGAGCCACAGTCAGCTCCTGGTCTTGTTTTTGATGACTATATAGAGCTTCTCCATCTTCGGCTGCAAAGAATATAATCAATCTGATTTCGGTGTTGACCATCTGGTGATGTCCATGTGTAGAGTCTTCTCTTGTGTTGTTGGAAGAGGGTGTTTGCTATGACCAGTGCATTCTCTTGGCAAAACTCTATTAGCCTTTGCCTTGCTTCATTCTCTACTCCAAAGCCAAATTTGCCGGTTACTCCAAGTATCTCTTGACTTCCTACTTTTGCATTCCAGTCCCCTATAATGAAAAGGACATCTTTTAGGGGTGTTAATTCTAGAAGGTCTTGTAGTTCTTCATAGGATCATTCAACTTCAGCTTTTTCAGCATAACTAGTTGGGGCATAGACTTGGATTACTGAGATATTGAATGGTTTGCCTTGGAAACGAACAGAGATCATTCTGTCATTTTTGAGATTGCACCCAAGTACTGCATTTTGGACTCTTTTGTTGACCATGATGGCTACTCCATGTCTTCTAAGGGATTCTTGCCCACAGTGGTAGACATAATGGTCATCTGAGCTGAATTCACCCATTCCAGTCCATCTTAGTTCACTGATTCCTAAAATGTCGACATTCACTCTTGCCATTTCCATTTGACCACTTCCAATTTACCTTGATACATGGACCTAACATTCCAGGTTCCTATGCAATACTGCTCTTTATAGCATCTGACTTAACTTCCGTCACCAGTCACATCCACTACTGGGTGTTATTTTTGCTTTGGCTCCCTCTCTTCATTCTTCCTGGAGTTATTTCTCCACTGATCTCTAGTAGCATATTGGGCACTTGCCGACCTGTGGAGTTCATCTTTCAGTGTCCTATCTTTTTGCCTTTTCATACTGTTCATGGGGTTCTCAAGACAAGAAAACTGAAGTAGTTTGCCATTCCCTCCTCCAGTGGACAACATTTTGTCAGAACTCTCCACCATGACCTGTCCATCTTGGGTGGCCCTACATGGTATGGCTCATAGTTTCATTGAGTTAGACAAGGCTGTGGTCCTTGTGATCAGATTGGTTAGTTTTTTGTGATCGTGATTTTTTAGTCTGTCTGCCCTCTAATGGAGAGGGGTAAGAGACTTATGGAAGCTTCCTGATGGAAGAGACTCACTGAGGGGATAACTGGGTCTTCTGATGGGTGGGGCCATGTTCAGTAAATCTTTAATACAATTTTCTGTTGAAGGGCAGGACTGTGTTCTCGCCCTGTTATTTGACTTGAAGCCAAACAATGGTAGAGGTAATGAAGATAATAACGACTTCCTTCAAAAGGTCCCATGCACACACCACCAAGTGCTCCAGATCCTGCAGCAGGCCACTGCCAACCCACGCCTCCGCTGGAGACCCCTGGACACTCACAGGCAAGTCTGGGTCAGTCTCTTGTGGGGTCACTGCTCCTTTCTCCTGGGTCCTGGTGCACAAAGTTCTGTTTGTGACCTCCAAGAGTCAGTTTTCCCTGTCCTGTGTAAGTTCTGGTGGTTCAATGGTGGGTTTAATGGCAACCTCTTCCAAGAGGGCTTATGTTATACCCAAGTCTACTGCACTCAGAGCCCCTGCCTCTGCAGCAGTCCACCGCTTACCTGAACCTCCACAGGAGACACTCAAACACAGTTCTGTCTCAGTCTCTGTGGGGTCTCTGGGTCCTGGTACACATAAGGTATGTTTGAATATACCTTCAAGGTTCCAAAGAATAGCAAGGAGAGATAAGAAAGACTTCCTCAGTAATCAATGCAAAGCAATAGAGGAAAACAATAGAATGGGAATGGAGAAGGCAATAGCACCCCACTCCAGTACTCTTGCCTGGAAAATTCCATGGACAGGGAGCCTGGTAGGCTGCAGTCCATGGGGTCCCAAAGACTCTCTGATGACTGAGCGACTTCACTTCACTGTTCACTTTCATGCACTGGAGAAGGAAATGGTAACCCACTCCAGTGTTCTTGCCTGGATAATCCCAGTGATGGGAGAGCCTGGTGGGCTCCCATCTAATGGGGTTGCACAGAGTAGGACATGACTGAAGTGATTTAGCAGCAGCAGCATAGAATGAGAAAGACTAGAGATCTCTTCAAGAAAATTAGAGATGCCAAGGGAACATTTCACACAAAGATGGGCACAATAAAGGACAGAAATGGTATGGACCTAACAGAAGCAGAGATATTAAGAAGAGGTGCCAAGAATACACAAAAGAATGATACAAAAAATATCTTCACGACTCAGATAACCATGACTGTGTGATCACTCATCTAGAGACAGACATCCTGGAATGGGAAGACAAGTGGGCCTTGGGAAGCATCATGACAAACAAAGCTAGTAGAGGTGATGGAACTCCAGTTGAGCTATTTCAAATCCTAAAAGATAATGCTGTGAAAGTGCTGCACTCAATATGTCAGCAAATTTGGAAAACTCAGCAGTGGCCACAGGACTAGAAAAAGTCATTTTTCATTCCAATCCCAAAGAAAGGCAATGCCAAAGAATGCTCGAACTACTGCACAATTGCATTCATCTCACATGCTAGTAAAATGATGCTCAAAATTCTCCAACCAGGCTTCAGCAATACGTGAACCATGAACTTCCAGATGTTCAAGCTGGTTTTAGAAAAGACAGACGAATCAGAGATCAAATTGCCAATATCTGTTGGATCACAGCAAAAGCAAGAGAGTTCCAGAAAGACATCTATTTCTACTTTATTGATATGCCAGAGCCTTTGACTGTGTGGATCACAACAAACTATGGAAAATTTTAAAGAAATGAGGATACCAGACCACCTGACCTGCCTGCTGAGAAATCTGTATGCAGGTCAAGAAGAAACAGTTAGAACTGGACATGGAACAACAGACTGGCTACAAATCAGGAAAGGAGTACATCAAGGCTGTATATTATCACCCTGCTTATTTGACTTATATGCAGAGTACATCACGAGAAATGCTGGACTGGATGAACCACAAGCTGGAATTAAGACTGCCGGGAGAAATAGCAATAACCTCAGATATGCAGATGACATCACCCTTATGGCAGAAAGTGAAGAAGAACTAAAGAGCCTCTTGATAAAAAGTGAAATAAGAGAGTGGAAAAAGTTGGCTTAAAGCTCAGCAATCAGAAAACTAAGATCATGTCATCCAGTCCCATCACTTCATGGCAAACAGTTGGGGAAATAGTGTCAGACTTTATTTTTCTGGGCTCCAAAATCACAGCAGGTGGTGACTGAAGCCATGAAATTAAAAGATAATTGCTCCTTGGAAGAAAAGTTATGACCAACCTAGACAGCCTATTAAAAAGCAGAGACATTACTTTGCCAACAAAGGTCCATTTAGTCAAAGTTGTGGTTTTCCCAATAGTCATGTACGGATGTGAAAGTTGGACTATAATGAAAGTTGAGCATTGAAGAATTAATGCTTTTGAACTGTGGTTTTGGAGAAGACTCTTGAGAGTCCCTTGGACTACAAGGATATCCAACCAGTCCATCCTAAAGGAAATCAGTCCTGAATATTCATTGGAAGGACTGAGGTTGAAACTGAAACTCCAATACTTTGGCCACCTGATGAGACAAACGGACTCGTTTGAAAAGACCCTGGTACTAGAAAAGATTGAGGGTGGGAGGAGAAGGGAATGACAGGAGGAGATGGTTGGATGGCATCACTGACTCCATGAACATGAGTTTGAGTAAACTCCAGGTGTTGGTGATGGACAGGGAGGCCTGGCATGCTGCAGTCCATGGATTCGCAAAGAGTTGAACTGAGCGACGGAACTGAACTGAATAGACTTAACACACATGCAAACCCCCATATATATACAGCCTCTTCAATGAATCTCCGTTCCATTTTCCTCTTTAGTGGAGAATTCTGTTTTTCCTGAAGCCACTGCTTTCCCAGCAGCCCTTGAAGTGAAGATGCCTCACCCTCCTAGATGCCCATTCCACAGGTGGGAACCGAGCTGAGCATTTCTCCATCACCTTTCCTTCCACTTCTAGATTACGGCTCTTCAATCTTACATGAAAATCCTGTCCTTCATGGTCTTTTACTCCTCCTCACTGCTCGTCTCTCATCCAGCATTCTCTCTCCCTAAAGACTCAGATTCCTGGTTCCCACTTTCCTGCTCCCCTCCCCAAATGCTACCAGTGTCAAATTGATTCCAGCATTTTCATGGGCATCTCAGATATTCTTTTTGCCAGTGATGTCTATCTTCTCTCCCCTTGACTCTTTCACTCCCAAGGTGACTTTTTGGTCTCTGCATGACCTAGAGCTCCTCTTCTTGGGAAGTATTCAGCTCAGGCATCTAACCTTCTGAACACAACCCCTTATCTTACCAAGACTCTCAGGTGATTTCTTTCTTCTGATCTTTAGGGTTAGAGAGACCTCAAATCCTTCAACTTCTTGGCTTTCTTCTCATCATCTTTCTGTCTTGTCTCCACTTCTGTCTCCACAAGTCTGGACCTTAAAACTCATGACTTTCACAGCCTTCATTAGTCTCAACTCACTGAACTCAGTGTGCTTCTGTCACACCTGCCAGACAATTTCCAACCTTTGTTGAACACTGTCATTTGACTTCTCCCTGCCCACACCCAGGCTGCTGAGCCCTGTGGAAGGAAACTCCATCACACTGAAGACAAGTGCCATTAAAATCCAATGTCTTCAGCCTCACCTGAGGTCTCAGAGCTTCCAGCTTTCTGAGTAAGCTCTCTCCCACCCTCTAGGATAGCTATTTCAAATTTCTCCACTCTTTTTGAATTTCATACCCCACTACCTCCCACTCACTCAAGGCAGATAACCTCACCTCCTACTGCACAGGGGAAAAAACTAGAGGCTTTAGACAGGAACCCCCTGGAAGTTCTGATTCTACACCTGCAAAATAAGCTACATCCGTACCCAACCTCTTTCCCTCCTTTGACAGTGAAGGGTGATACCTTCTTCCTTACCCATGTTCTGGATTTCCTCTTCTTTTTCCCCCTCCAGGACCATACCTGACTATCCTTATTCTCTCCTGCAACTTTAATTTCTCCCTTTCTTCTTGATTCTTTAGTACATGGCTTTAACTTTGAATGTCTTTCTGATTAAAAACAAATCCACCCCCCAACCCTCTGAACTCACACCAGTTACAGCTTCACTCCCTTACACAGCTAAGATCTTGAACAAGGTGCTTGCTCTTGCATCCTCATTCCCTCACCTCCTTCTCCTTCCTGAGCCCAGCACAACCCAACATCTATGCCCACCACCCTGCACAGACTGACCTCATCAAGGGTCCAACAACATCCTTAGCAACAGTTTGAATCCACCAAAACTCCTCTGTGCTCCCATACTTGACCTTTCTACTGTTGACAGTATCACTTTGAACCATCACCCCTCCTAGGCTTCCATGGAAATTCACAAGCTGAGTATTCCTCCTGCCTCTCTGGTCACTCCATCTTATTCTTCTTCATGAGGACTCATTCCGTTGGACAAACCTTAAATGTTGAGGTTCCTCAGAATTCTGTTCTGGCTACTCTTCAGTGTGGATACAGTGCATCCCTCTGGCCCATTTTGTACATCCCTCTGGCTTTGTGGTTCTCTATGCTGATACCTCCAAAGTGGATGTCTCTGGCCCTGCTCTGTTTCAGACTTCCTTTACAAAAGCCTACTGGGCACCTCTATCTAGAGGTCCCATAAGTCTATCAGCCCACCTTAAAACTGCCACTCTCCAGGTATTCCTGTCAGCTGCCCCAAGGTGTTCAAACAGAATACCTGATATTTCTTTGGTTTACATTTTTTCCTTCATTTCTATAAAAGTTAAAGTGTTAGTCGTCCAGCCTTGTCTGACTCTTTGTGATCCCATGGACTGTAGCCCACCAGGCTCCTCTGTCGATGGAATTCTCCATGCAAGAATACTGGAGTGGGTAGCCATTCCCTTCTCCAGGGGATCTTCCAGATTCAAGGACTGTCTCTATACCCATCCTGAGTTCATCTAATCAGTGCCACTACATATTTTGTAAATTCATTCATATCTCTCGAATCCCACTCCTCTTTCCCTATTTTACAAACATCTCTCTCATATACTCCTGGTCTCCCTCTAATTCTTTCTATGGCCTAAGGGATTTTTCTAAAGTATAAATCTGGCCATGTTAGCCTGTTACGTGATGCCCTTCCACAGTTCCTTGTTGCCCTTAGGAAAAAAATTGAGTCCATTTAATGGCTCCTGACATCAGTCATAGCTTGTGTGGTTCCAAGATACCTTTTCTAGCCTGGCTCTTGTCACTCCAAGTGTATGTTCTAGGTTCTGACCACATAGCACCATTTTCAGAGCCTTGAACAAGCCTAGAGTATCTTGCCTCTGAGAATGTCACCCCCTGCATTTTATGTATTTACTTATTTATTGTTTTTGGCTGTGCTGGGTCTTCATCGCTGTGCATGCTTTTCTGTAATTTTGGGGCGCTGGGGCTAACCTCAAGCTGTGGTGTGCACTCTTCTCATTGCAGTGGCTTCTCTTGTTGTGGAGCATGGGCTCTAGAGCATGCAGGCTTCGGTACTTACAGCACATGGGCTGAGTAGTTCTGGCTCCTGGACTCTAGAGCACAGGCTCAGTAGTTGTGGTGCATGCGCTTAGTTTCTCCACGGCATGTGGGATCTTCCCAGACAAGGGATTGAATCCAATCATTATCTCCCACACTGACAGGTAGATTCTTTACCACTGAGCCACCAGGGAAGAAGTATGGAATACTTCTTTAGTACTATCTTTCTCCAGTAATTCCCATTTGTCTTTCTGATCTTGGTCTACAGGCTCCCTCCCCCAAAAAGCCCTCTGTTTTGCCAGACTAGATTAAAGGCCTCTCCTCTGTATCCTCACAGTTCTCTCCACTTATCCTAACCTAGCAATTGGCACAGGGCTTTGTAAAAGACTCCCTGTTCATCAGAATTTTCTATGGGACTGTCATCTTCATGAGGTCAACACTTTGACCTCCCACTCCAGGATCCTAGGCACGGCAGCACCAGGCCTGATATGGATAAGGCTGAGTGAACATTTAATATAAACATTAAATTAATGGAAAAAATTAAATTAAGAGGGACCCATGGTTATGGAAGGGACTTCCCTTGTGGCTCAGTCATAAAGTATCCGCCTGCCAATGCAGGATCAATCCCTGGTCTGGGAACATCCACTGGAGAAGAAAATCAAAAACCACTCCAGTATTCTTGCCTGGGAAATCCCATGGACAGAGGAGCCTTGGTAGGCTACAATTCACAGAGTAACAAAGAGTCAAACACATTTTAGTGACTGAACAACGAACATGTTTATGGAATGACTAGACATCGTCAATTTATTCTAGTATTTTCCTTCAGTTCTGTTCACCATCACCAAGAGGGGCTATACACTGACTATCTTATCCAAACTATCCTTTGGCTTTCACATCACCAAAAGTATAGGGTAGTTTGACCAGTAGTTTTGTGAAATGGACAAAGTCTTGGAGTCATTTTGATACCCCAAATTATTTGTGACATTTAGGTAATTTTTTTTTCTAATTTCAAACACAATATATGCATAAAGTACAATAAAACTTGCCGAACACAGGGAAACAACAATACAATGAAATCACCCATATGACACCATACAAGTTATTAAAATTTCAATGTGTATTCTTTTAGTATTTTTCACATTCACTTATATTCACTTCTTTTAGAAAAATATAGGACCCATGGCACACACTGTGTGTACCCTACTTTTTTAAAAATTAGCACTGTCAGAGTGAACATCTTTCAGTGTCAGTTCATGTTCTTCCTTTTGTCTGTGGTTTTAGCAAACAGGTGAGTTTGTCTCATCAAAAATATATACATCCAATAGGTCTTTGTTGGTTATCTATTTTATATATAGTCTTGTACGTATTTTAATCCCAAACTCCTAATTTATCCCTCCCTAAGTCCCGTTTTGGAGAAGGAAATGGCAACCCACTCCAGTATTCTTGCCTGGGGAATCCCATGGACAGAGGAACCTGGCGGGGTCGCAAAGAGTCAGACACAACTTAGCAACTAAACCACCACCACCACCACTACCACCAAGTCCCTTTTGGTAACCATAAATTTGTTTTCTATGTCTATGAGCTCTCTATTTCTCTTGGAAATCATACTCAATATCTAGTAACAGCCTATAATGAAAAAGAATCTAAAAAAGAATATATACATAATTGTACATACTATGTTGAGCTTAAAGCTCAACCAGAAAACTCTTATATTAAGAGTCAGTTGTGTCTGACTCTTTACAACCCCATGGACTATAGCTCCCCCAGGCTCCTCTGTCCATGAAATTCTCCAGACAAGAATATTGGAGTGGGTTGCCATTTCCTACTCCAGGGGATCTTCCCAGCCCAGGTATTGAACCCAGGTCTTGCCTTGTAGGCAGATTCTTTAAAATCTGAGTCACCTGGGAGGCCATACACACACACACACACACACACACACACACACACACACACGCACACACACACACACACACACACACACACATATATATATATGATATATATATTATATATATAACTGAATTACTTTGCTATACATCTGAAATGAAGACATTGTAAATCAATTATATTTCAATAAAAATTAAATACATATATGCATCATAGTCAATGAAAGAGTCCAAAATGCATTACTTTGATGCAGTCTAAAAAATGACAGAATAATCTCTGTTCATTTCCAAGGCAAACCATTCACTATCATGGTAATCCAAGCCTATGCACTAACCAGTTAAATGAAGAAGCAGAAGTTGAATGGTTCTATGAAGACCTACAAGACCTTCTAGAACTAACACCCTCCAAAAGATGTCCTTTTCATTATAGGGTACTGGAATGCAAAAGTAGGAAGTCAGGAAACACCTGGAGTAACAGGCAAATTTGGCCTTGGAGTACAGAATGAAGCAGGGCAAAGACTAATAGAGTTTTGCCAAGACAATTCCCTGGTCATAACAAACACCCTCTTTCAACAACACAAGAGAAGACTCTACACATGGACATCACCAGATGGTCAATGCAGAAATCAGATTGATTATATTCTTTGCAGCCAAAGATGGAGAAGCTCTATACAGTCATCAAAAACAAGGCCAGGAGCTGACTGTGGCTCAGATCATGAACTCCTTATTGCCAAATTCAGACTGAAATTGAAGAAAGTAGGGGAAACCCCTAGACCATTCGGGTAAGACCTAAATCAAATCCCTTATGATTATACAATGGAAGTGAGAAATAGATTTAAGGGACTAGATCTGATAGATAAGCACCTGATGAACTGTGGACAGAGATTCGTGACATTGTACAGGAGACAAGGATTAAGACCATCCCCAAGAAAAAGAAATGCAAAAAAGTAAAATGGCTGTCTGTGGGGGCCTTACAAATAGCTGTGAAAAGAAGAGAACCAAAAAGCAAAAAGAAAAGGAAAGATATTCCCATCTGAATGTTGAGTTCCAAAGAATAGCAAAGAGAGATAAGAAAGCCTTTCTCAGTGATTGATGCAAAGAAATAGAGGAAAACAAAAGAATGGGAAAGACTAGAGATCTCGTCAAGAAAATTAGAGATGCTAAGGGAACATTTCATGCCAAGATAGGCTTGATAAAGGACAAAAATGGTAAGGACCTAACAGAAGCAGGAGATAGTAAGAAGAGGTGGAAAGAATACACAGAAGAACGATATAAAAAAGATCTTCATGACTCAAATAATCACGATGATGTGATCACTCACCTAGAGCCAGATGTCCTGGAATGTGAAGTCAAGTGGGCCTTAGAAAGCATCACTACAAACAAAAGCTAATGGAGGTGATGGAATTCCAGTTGAGCTATTCCAAAACCTAAAAGATGATGCTGTAAAAGTGCTTCACTCAATATACCAGCAAATTTGGAAAACTCAGCAATGGCCACAGGGCTAAAAAGGGTCAGTTTTCATTCCTATCCCAAAGAAAGGCAATGCCAAAGAATGCTCAGACTACCACACAGTTGCACTCATCTCACACACTAGTAAAGTAATGCTCAAAATTCTCCAAGCCAGGCTTCAGCAGTACGTGAACCATGAACTTCCAGATGTTCAAGCTGGTTTTAGAAAAGGCAGAGGAACGAGAGATCAAATTGCCAACATCTGCTGAGTTATCAAAAATGCAAGAGAGTTTTAAAAATCATCTACTGCCTTATTGACTATGCCAAAGCCTTTGACCACGTGGATCACAATAAACTGTGGAAAATTCTTAAAGAGATAGGAAGACCAGACCACCTGATCTATCTCTTGAGAAACCTGTATGCAGGTCAGGAAGCAGCAGTTAGAACTGCATATGGAACAAGAGAGTGGTTCCAAATAGGAAAAGGAGTATGTCAAGGCTGTATATTGCCACCCTGCTTATTTAACTTATATGCAGAATACATCGTGAGAAACGCTGGACTGGAAGAAGCACAAGCTGGAATCAAGATTTCTGAGAGAAATATCAATAACCTTGGATATGCAGATGACCCAACCCTTATGGCAGAAAGTGAGGAGGAACTAAAAAGCCTCTTGATGAAAGTGAAAGAGGAGAGTGAAAAAGTTAGCTTAAAGCTCAACCAGAAAACTAAGATAATGGCATATGGTCCCATCACTTCATGAGAAATAGATGGGGAAACAGTGGATGACTTTATTTTGGGGGGCTCCAAAATCACTGCAGATGGTGATTGCAGCCATGAAATCAAAAGACGCTTACTCCTTGGAAGGAAAGTATGACCAACCTAGACAGCATATTAAAAAGCAGAGACATTACTTTGCCAACAAAGGTCTGTCAAGTCAACCGTGAAACATGGGTTTTCTGGTAGTCATGTATGGATGTGAGAGTTGGACCATAAAGAAGGCTGAGTGCTGAAGAACTGATGCTTTTGAACTGTGGTGTTGGAGATGACTCTTGAGAGTCCCTTGGACTGCAAGGAGATCCAACCAGTCCATCCTAAAGGAGATCAGTCCTGGGCGTTCATTGGAAGGACTGATGTTGAAGCTGAAACTCCAATACTTTGGCCACCTCATGCGAAGAGCTGACTCATTGGAAAAGACCCTGATGCTGGGAAAGATTGAAGGTGAGAGGAGAAGGGGACGGCAGAGGGTGAGATGGTTGGATGGCATTACTGACTTGATGGACATGGGTTTGTGTGAACTCCAGGAGTTGGTGATGGACAAGGAAGCCTGGCATGCTGCAATTCATGGGGTCGCAAAGAGCTGGACACGACTGAGCAACTGAACTGAACTCATACACACACACACACACACACACACACACACATAGATATTTGCCCACTAACAGGTCATGATTATCATTAATATTTGTATCTTTTATTATGAGACAGATTAAATACATTAAAATATATTTACAAGGCATGCAGTTACTCTATAGTCTTGATTGTTACAATCACTTTATCTTAATATTCACAGTTGTAGAAAACTGAATCCCCACCACCCAACCTGACTTTCATGAAGTTAGGTTAATGTGTGCAGGTTCTATAAGCATCTTTTTACATAACATGGAAGGGTCAACAAGATGGTCCTTTGGGAATAAATTCACTCCACACTCATTCCTAGAGATCTGCCTGGTTCTAGGCCCCACAGTATCACAGCAGTGAATAGAAAGCCAAGGTCCTCATTCACCAGATACTTGGCTTGCAGTATGGGAGACAGACAACAGAAAGTCAACAAATAAAAAATATAAGATTATTTCCTCAGTGATAAATGGAGACAAGAAACAAAATACGTGTTGTGACAGAATGGTTATGGGTGAGTCTGGGACATTCAGATGAGGCCTGTCTGAAAAGGGGACATTTGAGCTGAACCTCAATGTCAAGAGATCCCTCTAGTGGGGTGTGTGTCCCAGACAACGAGAACAGAAATCACACAAGCTTGGCGTATTTGAACATCAGAAAAGAGTCTTTAAAATAGAGAGGGTAGAAGGGAGCGAGTGCTAGAAAACCAGATCTAAGCGATTAGAAAGGGGCTGGAAAATGGAGGGCTTTGGGTTCATGGAAGGAAATTTTGAAAGCCTAGTAAACAACCAGGAGATTTCAGGTTTCTAATTTCATGCTCTTTTCACAAACTCCTGATAGTTTAGTATTTATATACCCACTTTATACATTCCCTAACACAAATCAAGCACTTGGTCCCTAACACAAATCAAGCACTTGGTCAATACTTGTTGAGAGAGAGGGCAGTCCTAAGATGGACTAAGATGGTGGAGACCACTTGCTCCCCCACACATTCATTGAAAGATCATTTGAACACTAAGCAAATGCCACAAAACAACTTCTGAACGCTGGAGAAGTTTCCAAACACCAGGAAACCCTCTCACCGGCAGGTCTATGGGGGGATTTGGAATCTCAGAGGGAAACATAGTGGGGAGGAAAAAATAAATAAAACCCACAGATTAGGCGCCTAACTGCAACTCCCAGTGGAGAAGTAGCCCAGAGGCCCGCATCTGCCACCAGCAAGTGGGGGCTGAACAGGGAGGCGCCAGCTGCACTGCTTAGGGTAAGGACCGGGCCTGAACGCCTGAGGAAAATCTGAGGGAGCTAACGTGAGATAGCAACCCAAACTGTGGGATAGACAGAGAGAAGGAAAAAAAATAAAGAGGAGAGAGAGAGAGAACTTTTCTGCAAAAAGCTCTAACCTAAGGCACTGCTGAGCCGCTCACAGAACAAAAGACTGAGCGAATACCAGATGAGAGCTAGCCAGCTCCAGACCGGCCCATCTCCCACTGAAGGCAGGGAGGCAAGCAGGTGCCAGCCAGAGCCAGGGAGGGGCAATCTGGTCCCAGAGACAGCATCCTGTACCAAACTTCAAGCAGGCTCCCAAATGTTAACCAAGTCTTTCTGGGATCCTGGACAGTTGACATCCACCAGGAAGGTCGCAGCCAGAGATCAGCTCGCCAGAGGAAACACACAGCACACCTGAGATGGTGCTCCCGCTGCGCACCCAGGAAACTGAGCGGCTGCGACAGAGGAGATGATAAGATGCACTGCCTCACCTGGGAAGAGTGCATTCACCAAGTACCTGGTCGCCTAAGCTGCTCAGACCTGTGAAGGGCACAAAACACAGGCCCAACTGAGTCTGTGCCTTTGTGGAGTCTTTGTGGAGCCTTGCCTTCACCAAGAAACTGAGCCTGAGTGCCTTAGACCTGGGAAGTGCATGCAACCCAGGGCCCTCTTCAGACAGTTCCCCTGCAGAGCAACCTGGAGCCTGAGCAGTGTAGACCAGGAAAGCACATACATCATGAGTGAGGGCAAACCCAGTATGGCCCAGACACTGCAAGCACTCCCCACACATGCCAGTGATATTTGTTTGCAGTGTTCCTCCCTCCCACAGCACAACTGAACAAGTGAGCCTTAGTAAGTGACCACCTCCACCCCCTTGTGTCAGGGCAGAAATTAGACACTGAAGAGACTTGTAAACAGAAGAAGCCAAAATAAACAGAGGAAACCGCTTTGGAAGTGACAGGTGCAACAGATTAAAACCCTGTAGTTAGCACCACCCACATTGGAAACAGCCTATAGACCTCGAGAAGAAGTATAAGCTGGAACAAGGAACTATCTGAAACTGAACTGACCCCACCTTGCCCGCAACAGCTCCAGAGAAATTCCTAAATATATTCTACTATTGCCATTTTTTAATTAAAATTTTTTTTTACTTTTAAGTCCTTCATTACTCCTTTAATTTTCACTTTTATAACCTACTATTACCTTGCAAAAAAAAAGACCCTGTTTTTAAAGCAAATTTCATATACACATTTTCATAATATTTATGATTTTGGTTTTTTTTTAATATTGTATTTTTGAGAGGCTAACCACTACTCTAGATTTTTAATCTTTGCTTTTTGGTATTTGCTATCAATTTTGTACCTTTAAGAATCCAATCTTCAGTATCTATTTTTGCTTAGGAGTGTGATTACTGGCTTGATTGGCCTCTCCCCCTTTTGACTCTCCTTTTTCTCCCCCAGGTCACCTCTATCTCCTCCCTACCCCTTCTCTTCTCTACCCAACGCTGTGAATCTCTTTGGGTATTCTGGGCTGTGGAGAACACTTAGGGAACTGATTACTGGCTAGATCAGTCCCTCTCCTTTTCATTTCCCCTCTTCTCCTCTTGGTCATCTCTATCTCCCTCCTCCTTCTTTTCTCATGTAACTCTGCAAACCTCTCTGGGTGTCCCTCACTATGGAGAATCTCTTCTCCATTAACCTAGATGTTTTATCATTGGTGTGGTATGGATGGAGAAGTCTTGAGGCTACTGTAAGAATAAGACTGAAAACCAGAGGCAGGAGGCTTAAATCCAAAAGTTGAGAACATCAGAAAACTCCTGACTCTAGGAAACATTAACTGATAAGAGCTCATCCAAAAGCCTCCATACCTACACTGAAACCAAGCTCCACTCAAGAGCCAACAAGTTCCAGAGCATAACTTACCATGCTAATTCTCTAGCAATTCAGGAACATAGCCCTTAGCATTAATATACAGGCTGCCCAAAGTCACACCAAACCCACAGACACCTCAAAACTCACTACTGGACACTTTATTGCACTCCAGAGGGAAGAGATCCAGCTTCACCCACCAGAACACCGATGCAGGCTTCCCTAACCAGGAAACCTTGACAAGCCACTCATGCAAACCCACTCACAGGGAGGAAGATAACTCCACAGTAAAGAGGAACCACAAAGTTCCAGCACACAGAAACGCCACCCCAAACATAGCAATCTAAACAAGATGAAAAGACAGAGAAATATTTAGCAGGTAAAGGAACATGATAAATGCCCACCAAACCAACAAAAGAGGAGGAGATGGGGAGTCTACCTGAAAAAGAATTCAGAATAATGATAGTAAAAATGATCCAAAATCTTGAAAACAAAATGGAGTTACAGATAGTCTGGAGACAAGGATTGATAAGATGCAGGAAATGTTTAACACGGACCTATAAGAAATAAAAAGAGTCAATCAATAATGAATAATGCACTAACTGAGATCAAAAACACTCTGGAGGGAACCAACAGTACAATAACAGAGGCAGAAGAGAGAATAAGTGAGGTGGAAGATAGAATGGTGGAAATAAATGAAGCAGAGAGGGGAAAAGAGTTAAAAGAAATGAGGACAACCTCAGAGACCTCTGGGACAATGTCAAATGCCCCAACATTCGAATCATAGGAGTCCCAGAAGAAGAAGACAAAAAGAAAGGCCATGAGAAAATACTTGAGGAGATAATAGTTGGAAGTTTCCCTAAAATGGGGAAGGAAATAGCCACCCATGTCCAAGAAACCCAGAGAGTCCCAAACAGGATAATCCCAAGGCAAAACACCCCAAGATACATATTAATCAAATTAATGGAGATCAGACACAAAGAACAAATATTAAAAGCAGCAAGGGAAAAACAACAAATAACACACAAAGGGATTCCCATAAGGATGACAGCTGATCTCTCAATAGAATCTCTTCAGGCCAGAAGGGAATGGAAGGACATACTTAAAGTGATGAAAGAGAAAAACCTACAACCCAGATTACTGTACCCAGCAAGGATCTCATTCAAATATGAAGGAGAAATCAAAAGCTTTACAGACAAGCAAAAGCTGAGACAATTCAGCACCACCAAAGCAGCTCTTCAACAAATGCTAAAAGATCTTCTCTAGACAGGAAACACAGGAAAGGTGTATAAACTTGAACCCAAAACAACAGGTAAATGGCAATGGTATCATACTTATCAACAGTTACCTTAAATGTTAAATAGGTTCAATGCCCCAACCAAAAGACAAGGACAGGATGAATGGATACATAAACAAGACCCCTATATATGCTGCCTACAAGTGTCCCATCTCAAAACAAGGGACATATACAGACTTAAAGTGAAGGGCTGGAAAAATATATTTCGTGTAAATGGAGACCAAAAGAAAGTAGGAGTAGCCATACTCATATCAGATAAAATAGACTTTGAAATACAGGCCGTGAAAAGAGACAAAGGACACTACATAATGATCAAAGGGTCGATCCAAGAAGAAGATATAACAATTATAAACATATATACACCCAAAATAGGAGCACTGCAATATCAAATGTTAACAAGAATGAAAGGGAAATTAACACTAACACAATAATAGTGGGAGACATCTCACACCTGTTGATAGATCAACTAAACAGAAAATTGTCAAGGAAACACAAACTTTAAATGATACAATGGACCAGTTAGACATAACTGATATCTACAGGACATTTCACCACAAAACAATGAATTTCACCTTTTTCCCAAGTGCACATAGAACCTTCTCCAGGATAGATCACATCCTAGGCCATAAATCTAGCCTTGGTATATTCAAAAAAACTGAAATCTTTCCAAGCATCTTTTCTGATCACAATGTGGTAAGAGTAGATGTCAACTACAAGGGGGAAAACTATTAAAAATACAAACAAATGGAGGCTAAACAACATGCTTCTGAATAACCAAGAAATCACAGAATAAATCAAAGTATGCAGAGAAATGAATGAAAATGAAAACACAACAACCCAAAGCCTATGGGACTCAGTAAAAGCAGTTCTAAGGGGAAGGTTCATAGCAATACAAGCTTACCCCAAGAAACAAGAGAAAAGTCAAATAAATAACCTAACTCTACTCCTAAAGCAACTAGAAAAGGAAGAAATGAAGAACCCTAGGATTAGTAGAAGGAAAGAAATCATAAAAATTAGGGCAGAAATAAATGAAAAAGCAACAAAAGAAACCATAGCAAAAATCAACAAAATCAAAGCTGGTTCTTTGAGAAGATAGATCAATTAGACAAACTGTTAGCCAGACTCAAAAAGAAAAAAAGGGGAGAAGAATCAAATCAACAAAATTAGAAGTGAAAATGGAGAAATCACAACAGACAACAAAGAAATACAAAGGATCATATGAGACTACTATCAGCAACTATATGTCAATAAAATGGACAAGTTGGAAGAAATGGACAAATTCTTAGAAAAATATAACTTTCTAAAACTGAACCAGGAAGAAACAGAAAATCTTAACAGACCCATCACAAGCACAGAAATTTAAACTGTAATCAAAAATCTTCCAGCAAACAAAAGCCCAGAACCAGATGCTTCACAGCTGAATTCTACCAATAATTTAGAGAAGAGCTAACACGTATCCTACTCAAACTCTTCCAGAAAATTGCAGAGTAAGGTTAACTTCCAAATTCATTCTCTGAGGCCATCATCACCCTAATACCAAAACCAGACAAAGATGCTACAAAAAAGAAAACTATAGGCCAATATCACCTGATGCAAAAATCCTTGACAAAATTCTAGCAAACAGAACTCAACAACATATTAAAAAGGTCATACATCATGACCGAGTGGGCTTTATCCCAGGGATGCAAGGATTCTTTAATATCCACAAATCAATCAATGTGATACACCACATTAACAAATTGAAAGATAAAAAACCATATGATTATTTCAATAAATGCAGAGAAAGCCTTTGACAAAATTCAACATTCATTTATGATAAAAAAAAAACCCTCCAGAAAACAGGAATAAAAGGAACATACCTCAACATAATAAAAGCCATGTATGATAAATCCAAAGCAAACATTATCCTCAATGGTGAAAACTGAAAGCATTTCCCGTAAAGTCAGGAACAAGACAAGGGTGCCCACTCTCACCACTACTATTCAACATAGTTTTGAAAGTTTTAGCCACAGCAATCAGGGAAGAAAAAGAAACAAAAGGAATCCAGATTGGGGAAAAAAAAGAAGTAAAACTCTCACTGTTTGCAGATGACATGATCCTCTATATAGAAAACCCTAAAGACTCCATAAGAAAATTACTAGAGCTAATCAGTTATTATAGTAAAGTTGCAGGATATAAAATTAACACACAGAAATCCCTTGCATTCCTATACACTAAGAAAACAGAAAGAGAAATTAAGGAAATAATTCCATTCATCATTGTAACAAAAAGAATAAAATACTTAGGAATAAATTTACCTGAAGAAACAAAAGACCTATATATAGAAAACTATAAAACACTGGTGAAAGAAATCAGAGAGGACACAAATAGATGGGGAAATATACCATGTTCATGGATCAGAAGACTCAATATAGTGAAAATGAGTATACTACCCAAAGCAATCTATAGATTCAATGCAATCCCTATCAAGCTACCAATGATATTTTTCAGAGAATTAGAACAAATAATTTCACAATTTGTATGGAAATACAAAAAAACGTGAATAGCCAAAGCAATCTTGAGAAAGAAAAATGGAACTGGAGGAATCAACATGTCGACTTCAGACTATACTACAAAGCTACAGTCATCAAGACAGTATGGTACTGGCACAAAGACAGAAATATAGATCAATGAAACAAAATAGAAAGCCCAGAGATAAATCCATGCACCTATGGACACCTTATCTTTGACAAAAGAGGCAAGAATATGCAATGGAGAAAAGACAATCTCTTTAACAAGCAGTGCTGGGAAAACTGGTCAACCACTTGTAAAACAATGAAACTAGAACACTTTCTAACACCATACACAAAAATACACTCAAAATGGATTAAAGATCTAAACATAAGACCAGAAATGAAAAAACTCCTAGAGGAAAACATACGCAAAACACTCTTTGACATAAATCACAGCAGGATCTTCTATGACCCACCTCCCAGAGTAATGTAAATAAAAGCAAAAATAAACAAAGGGACCTAATTAAACTTCAAAGTTTTTGCACAATGAAGGAAACTATAAGCAAGGTGAAAAGAAATCCTTCAGAAGGGGAGAAAATAACAGCAAATGAAGCAATGGACAAAGAATTAATCTAAAAATATACAAGCAGCTCCTGCAGCTCAATTCCGGAAAAATAAATGACCCAATCAAAAAGTGGGCCAAAGAGCTAAACAGACATTTGTCCAAAGAAGACATACAGATGGCTAACAAACACATGAAAAGATGCTCAACATCATTCATTATCAGAGAAATGCAAATTAAAACCACAATGAGGTACAATCTCATGCCAGTCAGAATGGTTGCTATCAAAAAGTCTACAAACAATAAACGCTGGAGAGAGTGTGGAGAAAAAGGAATCCTCTTACACTGTTGGTGGGAATGCAAACTAGTACAGCCACTATGGAGAACAGTGTGGAGATTCCTTAAAAAACCGGAACTAGAACTGCCGTATGACCCAGAAATCCCACTGCTGGTCATACACACTGACAAAACCAGAATTTAAAGAGACACATGTACCCCATTGTTTATCCCAATACTGTTTACAATAGCCAGGACATGGAAGCAACCTAGATGCCCATTGGCAGACAAATGGAGAAGAAAGCTATGGTACATATACACAATGGAATATTACTCAGCCATTAAAAAGAATGCATTTGAATCAGTTCTAATGAGGTGGATGAAACTGGAGCATATTATACAGAGTGAAGTAAGCCATAAAGAAAATCACCAATACAGTACACTAACGCATTTATATGGAATTTAGAAAGATGGTAATGATACCCCTGTATGTGAGACAGCAAAAGAGACACAGTTGTATAGAACAGTCTTTTGGATTCTGTGGGAGAAGGAGAGGGTGGGATGATTTGAGAGGGTAGCATTGAAACGTGTATATTATCAAATATGAAGTGGATCCCCGGTCCAGGTTCAATGCATGAGACAGGGTGTTCAGGGCTGGTGCACTGGGATGACCCTGGGGGATGGGATGAGGAGGGAGATGGGAGGGGGGGTTCTGGATGGGGAACACATGTGCCCTCGTGGTCAATTCATGTCGATGTATGGCAAAAATCACTACAATACCGTAAAGTGATTAGCCTCCAATTATAATAAATAAATTATTTTTTAAAAAATACTGTTGAGAGAAAGAATGAAAGACAAAATGAATAAAGTGGATGAACTGAGGTCCCAGCCCAGCACTTGCTCTGAAACCCCTGCTGCTGGTATTGAAGAAAGTGACACCATAGTCACCCAACTACTGAAAGAACTTTTCAGGCTTTCAGAAATTGCAAGTTTCTTTATTCAAAATGACAACCTGACAGCACAATTCTGAGAAAAAAAGAAGTCGTAGCAAAACATAGGATTTGATAGACTTTGAGTTAAATACAGCACAGCACAGCACCCCCAGAGCACTCATTTGGTTAATTGTGGGTGGAATTATTTGAGCAAAACACTTTATGCCTACAAGCAACTGCAGGGGCAGGCAAAGAAGATTGTAAGAATCTTTACCAAAATCCAGTCCCTGCAGTTCTCCCAGAAGTTGGCACTGGTTCTCTTTCCTTGTGGTTCCTTCAGTCCTTGTTTTAATGGCGGAAACACTATGACAGCTGTGAAGCTTCTTTGGCGAATGTATCCACTCAGGCAGACTCCCTGTATCTTTTCCTCCTCAGCAGAGGCAAAAACAAAAAGGCTGAACGTGTGTCTCTGAGTTTATTATTTCAGGAACTTCATAGATCAGGGGCCAGAACTTCAGGAATCCTCTATCCATTGTAGCATTCATTCATGCATTTATTCATTCATTTTATTTATTTTTATCTTCAATGACTGTCTTAGAAAGCAAAGATGAGCACAGTCCTTGCCTTCACAGAGCTTATAACTAACTGGGTAGGCAATCATTAAGTTGTAATTGTGATCAAGGTTATAAATAAAAGGTAGAGAGTGTTAAGATTGGGAGATGCTAACTTTAGCATAAAAATCAGAGAAGAGTTCCCTGGGGAAACTGATTTTGAACTGAATTTGAGACAATGAATAGAAACTAACTATGGATACCAGACTAGGGTGGAAAAATCTGGAAAGTATTTCAAACAAAGGGACCTATAAAACCCTGGCATGTGTTGGAGAATTGAAAAGCTCATGTGGTTGGAGCTTAAGAACCTAAGGAGAACATGTAAGAGATAAAGTTCAAAAGCAGGTATATCCATTAGGATATTTTAGGTCATATTGAGGAGTTAAAAGCTTTATCTGAGGAGTAATGAAATATCAGCGAGCTATTGCTGCATAAGCTCCAATACTTTGGCCACCTGATGTGAAAAGCTGGCTCATTAGAAAAGGCCCTGATGCTGGGAAAAATTGAAGGCAAAAAGGGATAACAAAGGAAGTTATGGTTGGATGGCATCACCAACACAATGGACATGAGTTTGAACAAGCTCCAGGAGACGGTGAGGAACAGGGAAGCCTAGTGTGCTGCAGTCCGTGGAGTCACAAAGAGTGGGACATGACTGAGTGACTGAAAAATAACAGCACTGCTGCATAACAAATTACCCCACATCTCACTGACTTAAAACAATGATCAATTATAAGTCATGTGTTACAGGTCAGGTAGGAGTAACTGATCTAAGCTGTGCTCAGTTACTGTGGCTGTGCTCCTTTGATCTTACTGTGCTCAGCTGATTTTCACTATGCTCTCTCCAATGCTTGCAGGTCAGCTACAGGCTCCTTTCCAGAATGGCTGGGCTGGAGCACTTTATCTGGGGAAGTCTCCTACCCAAGGACCACCTAGGCAATTCCTAGGAGCACAAGAGAGCAGGCGGCAGCATCCCAGGCTGCACTGTCACTCCCATGTCAAGTTATGGGCAAGGCAATGCAGGTGGTACAGCTCAGATTCGAGAGGTAAGAAAATAGGCTCTTTATTAAGAGGAACTGAGCAGTCACTTGGCAAAAGATGTGAACACAGAGAGAGATGAAGAATGCAAGAGGTCATGAATGTCATAAAGGTAATAAACTACAAGTGAGAAGCTAACAAAAGTTTGTAAACAGGAAATTGACTTTTTTATCCAATGGGATTCTCCACAGAACCAAAAATCTATTCCTAGGAGGGCCTCAAAATGGTTCTATAATATATCCAGACACTTACCTATCATCCTAAACTCTGTACCCACTCCAAACTTGTAAAATCTTAATTCCTCCATTTTAGGCTTTCCAAACCATCTCCTCTCCTCTGTCACTACTGCTATTCTCCTTGGTGTCTACCCCTGTCATCTCTTCCCTGATTTATCTTAGTTCAGTTCAGTCACTCAGTCATGTCTGACTCTCCGCGACCCCATGGACCATAGCACACCAGACCTCCCTGTCCATCACCAACTCCTGGAGTCTACCCAAACTCGTGTCCATTGAGTTGGTGATGCCATGCAACCATCTCATCCTCTGTCATCCCCTTCTCCTCACACATTCAATCTTTCCCAGCATCAGGGTCTTTTCCAATGAGTCAGTCCTTCACAGCAGGTGGCCAAAGTATTGGAGTTTCAGCTTCAACATCAGCCTTTCCAATGAACAGTCAAGACTGATTTCCCTTAGGTTGGACTGGTTGCAGTCCAAGGGACTCTCAAAAATCTTCTCCAACACCACAGTGCAAAAGCATTAATTCTTCAACACTCAGCTTTCTTTATAGTCCAACTCTCACATCCATACATGACTACTGGGAAAACCATAGCTTTGTTGGCAAAGTAATGTCTCTGCCTTTTAATATACTGTCTAGGTTGGTCATAACTTTCCTTCCAATGGGTAAGTGCCTTTTAATTTCACTGCTGCAGTCACCATATGCAGTGATTTTGGAGCCCCCCCAAAATAAAGTCTGCCACTGTTTCCACTGTTTCCCAATCTATTTGCCAAGCAGTGATGGGACCAGATGCAATGATCTTAGTTTTCTGAATGTTGAGCTTTAAGCCAACTTTTTCACTCTCCTCTTTTACTTTCATCAAGAGGCTCTTTAGTTCTTCTTCACTTTCTGCCATAAGGGTGGTGTCATTTGCATATCTGAGGTTATTGATATTTCTCCCAGCAATCTTGATTCCAGTTTGTGATTCCTCCAGCCCAGTGTTTCTCATGATATACTCTGCATATAAGTTAAATAAGCAGGGTGACAATATACAGCCTTGACGTACTCTTTTTCCTATTCGGAATCAGTCTGTTGTTCCATGTCCAGATCTAACTGTTGCTTCCTGATCTGCATACAGATTTCTCAAGAGACAGGTAAGGGGATCTGGTATTCCCATCATTTTCAGAATTTTCCACAGTTTATTGTGATCCACACAGTCAAAGGCTTTGACATAGTCAATAGAGCAGAAATAGATGTTTTTCTAGAACTCTCTTTTTCAATGATCCAGTTGGCAATTTGATCATCTGCCTTTTCTAAAACCAGCTTGAACATCTGGAAATTCACAGTTCACGTATTGCTGAAGCCTGGCTTGAAGAATTTTGAGTATTACTTTACTAGCGTGTGAGATGAGTGCAATTGTGCAGTAGTTTGAACATTCTTTGGCATTGCCTTCCTTTGGGATTAGAATGAAAACTGACCTTTTCCATTCCTGTGGCCACTGCTGAGTTTTCCAAATTTTCTGGCATATTGAGTGCATCATCTTTTAGGATTTGAAATCACTCAACTGGAATTCCATCATCTTTACTAGCTTTGTTAGAAGTGATGCTTCCTAAGGCCCTCTTGACTTCACATTCCAGGATGTCTGGCTCTAGGTGAGTGATCACACACCATTGTAATCATCTGGGTCATGTAGATCTTTTTTGTCTAGTTCTTCTGTATATTTTTGCCACCTCTTCTTAATATCTTCTGCTTCTGTTAAGTCCATACCATTTCTGTCCTTTATTGTGCCCATCTTTGCATGAAATGTTCCCTTGGTATCTGAATTTTCTTGAAGAGATCTCCAGTCTTTCCCATTCTATTGTTTTCCTCTATTTCTTTTCACTGATCACTGAGGAAGGCTTTCTTATCTCTCCTTGTTATTCTTTGGAACTCTGCATTCAAATATCTTTCCTTTTCTCCTTTGTTTTTCACTTCTCTTTTCACAGCTATTTGTAAGGCCTCTACTAATAATACCCCATTTAGTATCTCCTCCTCCAACTTACCTTCCACATCCCCTCCACCCTCAGATCAGCCTTTGACCATATCTCTTCCACAAGGTAAGATTCCTCCTTGGAGTGGCATTCAAGGTCCTGCTTAAGATGGTTCTGTGTTCCTTTCCAGACCTTTATTCCTCATTCTCTCTCCTTTAAGCACTGTCATTCAGATATAACTGACTCACTGTCTCCCTCAGCTGCATTCAACCTGGCTTGCCTCTGCATTTTTATTTCTGTTATTTCTGTCTAGAATTTCTTTTTCCCTTATTGCTCATCTGGAAAACCATTCATCCCTCACAACCTAATTTAATGACCATCACCTGCTTATATCTGCCTACCTTCCAGGCACCTATTACAGTGTATGCAACGTTCTGTTTGCAGTCCTATCTCCTCTTACAGAGCTGGAGTTATCCATCACCCTTAGCCATGTGTAACATAAATCAGATGTGAGAAGAAAAGTTTAAAATTATTTTTACAAAACGCTTATTTTGACTGGTGGGCTTTAAAATGGTTTGTATTTCTTATGCATATTTTGTAATATGTTAATGTAGAAGTACAAAATATAATTTAGAAATCATAAATAAAAATTATTATTGAAGATGCATGCTCAAAGTGTTTTCTACAAATTGGTGTATCCAAGAAAAAATTTTGGAGAGCGTACTTCTAGACAATATACTCCTTGATAATAATAGATGTGACCTTGATGTCAAAATCAGACTTGAACTTGCTAAGTTCTAATTCACAGCCCAAAGTGCTAAATCCCCCAGGAGCTTTTCCTTGCAAAGCTGAGCAAAACTGTCAGCTAAAAAGTAGAAGGGCCATCCCTCAGGCCCTGACAAACAAGCAACTATTGAGGAAGATTTTATGGAATGCTGTAGTTTTTCTGGACTCCTGGTAACAAACCAAAAATTGTTTCAGGGTACGTAGGAAAGGTATGCCTGCTGCTTTTATGGGATGGATCAAAGGTTTGTATCCCTTTGAATCAAAATAAATCATGCCTAAGGAGGAATTCTAGGGAAAGGCTAACACAGGTAATTCTTCTCTTTATGATATATTCTGGAATAGTTGTTTGTATAGGGGAATGCCACTATATCTACATTTCTGGCATAAACACAGCACAGTTTAGAGAGTGTGGATTTACACTGTTTGTCAATAAACAGTCCTCATTCAAGAGATTTTTGCCACTTCTGGGTCAGTAGCTTGATCTTTGTCTACGGCCAGAAATAAAAGTGATTGCTTAAATGTCCTTGTTACTAGAACAAAATGACTTTCACTACATTTGAAAACAAGCACTGGCTGCTCCAAAAACAGATTATTTTTAACAATAATAGGTGAGCTTTTCCAAATACACACTGTGTCCTGGGCAGTCTGCTACCTACTTAATCCTTATAATAATCTTACATCCTCAGTGTTTTCAATATTCCCATTTTATAGATGAGAAAACTCAGAGCTTGCCTAAGGAGTTGCAGTTAGTCACTTGTGGAACAAAGATTAGTGCCCACGTCTGTCTTCAACTACAGTGAAAGCTTTTAACTATCTCGCTAAACCAAGTCTAAAAATAAATCAATTAATCCAAACGAAGGGGCTGAAGAACATTAAGAATTTTTCCCTGTTCTCAAATTCTAAAATTACTTGGAAAAAAATGTTCTGAAATATTATGTAATGTATTCTGAAGTCAAAGAACCATGTCTTTGTTTAACAGCCACTGTTCTGGAACCTCCATACCTTAGCACCCCATCTATCCATCCAAATACTCAAGGTTGCCCATACAGATTACATGCCACTAAGACAAAAACAAAAGTACAAAATCTATGGTTATACCAAAAGACTGTTGTGTCCCTGCCATCAAAGCACGTGTGACTTTCTGCTGTTTTCCCCTTGCCAGATGTAGAAATGAATGTCTTAATCCCAGGAAATTTTTATAATTGCTGAAGATGACTTTTGAAGCTTTTTTCAGAAACATGGGCTCATTTTTAGAAGAGAAAAAATAAAAAAGACTGCATAATGGCTGAGTGGAAATTCACAAGCAGATAGTCAGGCAAGCACACATTGGATACACATTCCTACTGTAGAAAAGAGGAATGCATTTCAGCTTAAATACTAGTTTTGCTATGTTTCTAGATGAGAGATAATTTTTAAGGAGTTTGACTTTTTAAACAAATTGTGTATCAAATAAATATTTCTAGAGATCTCATCATTAAAAAGAACAAAGATAAAATGCTTTGGTAGAATGTCTAAATTAAAAAGAATGGCATGAACAAAGGTTGTTCACTAATAAGAGGGAAATGAAAAAATAACTAATGAAAATCTTGAGCACGGGTATATTTCTCTTCAATTTGCAGATTCTGCCTAGATCCTGGCCATCTCCTTCTCCATAACCATTCAGTTCTTTATTTATTTATTTATTTTTCTTTACATTATTGTGTTGATTTTGCCACACATTGACATGAATCCACCATGGGTATACATGTGTTCCCCTTCCAGAACCCCCGTCCCACCTCCCTCCCGATTCCATCCCTCTGGTGTTGTGCCCAGATTATAGATTCCCCCAAAGACCACCTCAGGAGCCTATTCTGCTGTAAACACACAAGGCTCTTTTATTCAAGCTCGAGCAGGGGCTTCCACCTGCACCAATGCAGTGGCTTAGGTAGGAGAGCCCCTAGTAACAGTAGATAGGCATTTTTATAGTTTGTGGGGCAGGGTGAGGGTTTTCAAAATTTATAAAACAGCAATTGTTGGACTTTTCGTGTGTTAGTTTCTGATAGGTACATTTAACCACAAACAACCTCCTAATTGGTGTATTTTTGGCACTCCCCAGTGTGTGGTGATTGGTCGTGTCTAGGGTAGTGATATGGGGTAAGGGGCTGGACTATTTTATGGTTATTCTAGGAACTTGGGAGTTGCTCTTTACTACAAGATGGCGGCTGGCTCCTTTTTTTTTTTTTTTAAGATGGAGTCACCTAGGCTCTACATTCCCCTTTTCTCTAGTCCCAAAGGAGGCCCAATCATGGGCCTTCAGTGAGTTCTAAGTCATCATTTTTATTGGTCAGGGGAGCATACCTCCCATATTGGGATTGGAGAATCATGAGCTGGACCGTACTAAATTGATCTCAAATAAAGGCAATCAGTTTGTTTAGTATGCAAGGTACAAAGGTTAGAAGTATAAGCAGAATTACCAGGGGCCCTAACAAAGCCGATATTAATGTGGTAAGCCAGGGAGAGGAGTTAAACCAAGACTCGAACCAGCCTTGGGCCTGTTCTCACTCCCTTTATCTCTGGGGCAATCTGACTTTGGCCAGGGATTTTCTCACCACCCCAGAGTGATCAACATAAAAACAACATTCTTGCCCCAGGGTGGCACAAAAACCTCCTTGTTGTAAGAATACTAGGTCTAGTCCCCTTTTATTCTGCAAAACTACTTCAGCCAGTGAGCTGAGGGAATCTTGCAGATGGGAGATGGAGCTCTCAAGCCTCTCAAGATCTAAATCAATAGCTGCTCAGAGGTTATTGTAATGCTTGTCCTGGAGGACTAAGGAGGAAATGCCCTTCCCCACGCCTGCTACCCCCAGTCCCAGCAGTACAGTTACCGTGAGAGCTGTGATTGGTTCCCGCCTGGATCTAGTAAAGTCTCCTAGGCTCCAATAGATGTCATCATCTGAGTGGTAAAATAGCCTAGGGATCAATTGTACTAAGACACAGAAGTCTTTAGTGTTAGTGAGTACGCTTCCATGCATGCAAGGGGTGAGTCCCGAATTATATGCCCACCACCCTTCGGAAGGGGGAATCAAATACTTGGAGGAATTAACTAATGTAGTGGTGTTACAGAAATGTTGGTATGCTGAGGGGACTTCTATGCATAGACCCTAGCCTGTGACCAGCTGTAAGGTCAGTTTGGCATTTCCTTTTTGTTGCCACCTACAGGCCTGTTGCTCATCGGCTTCACTGTAATTTTTTGAGAAGGCCACTCCTTCATAGTAAGGGGGTTTGATGTCATAGCAGAGCCAACAGCTTTCGGTCAGGTCAGGCCTAGAAGAGTTTAGAACGTGGAAAGTCTGGACTATCATGTCAAACAGAGAATCCCTTTGGGCCCCCTCGGTTCCTGTCACAGGTGTGTGGGAGCCGCCCGTACCAAGAAGTCTTGTCTCTGTCACCCGGGTGGGGGTGCTAGTCGGCCGGGGGAGTGATGTGGGTTTCTCACCTAAGGCCAGGATTTTGTTGGGGACTAACCCTTCAGAGGGTCCCGTTTGTACCGCCTCTATTTTTAGCCTGAGGGTGAACAGTAGTCCATTATCATATCCTGATTGGTGCAGCCTGAGGCCCCATGAGCGTCCAGCTTCCCAGCTGGGGAAGCTTTCGGCAGCACTAGTGAATGACAATCATATAGGATTACAAAGAAACCCCAAGCAAGGGCCCTGGGTAGCTGATCCCTTCTCATGTCCCCCTGTTAATCCTGCACTTTCAGGGATTCTTTTTACAGATATTAGGTCATTTTTAACAGGGGAGTTCCAGGGTATAATACCCGTCGACTCACATCCCCACTCAGCATAATAGAATGTCTGTTCCCCCACAACGATTTGTCTGGGCCAGGTCACGACCTCCCCCTGGGCAAATATAGAAAGGGGTTTCTCGCAGGGCAGCCCACTGGATAGGATGGCCACACCCGGGAGACAATGAGGTCGGGCCCTGTATATTACACACGTTGATCCCTGGGCCACACTCGGGTTTGCCCATCTGTTTTACCTCCCAGTCTCGGATGTCCCAAGCCCCCGCAGCGGGGAGGCACAAGTCAAAATCCAAATAGGGCCACCAGGTATTCTGAGGCTGAATCGAAGAAGTGGCATTGATGATCTCTCCAGTCAATGGTCATCCAGGTTAAGTACATAGGCTGATGAGGAGAAGCTGCAGCTGTGACGATGGGCAGGAGCAGGAGGCTTTAGGGGATTGGATGTCGCCGAAGCTTGATTCTGAGTGGGTTGTCCTGGTTTGATGTTGCTCTCCATTGAGGCAAGTAGTCTTCTCTTAAGGCGAGAGGATCGGCTGGTCTCGCCTGTGTATAATGGACCCACGGAGCGATACCGTCTACTTTGAGTGCGGTGGGCATTGTCAGGACGAGGTAAGGTCCTTTCCAGCGGGGTTCTAGAGTTTCTTGCTGATGGCGGCGGACATACACCCAGTCTCCGGGGCGGTATCGATGGGGTTCAGGGGGCGGTCCAGACTGGTATAAGGCTTTAAGCCTATTCCAGTCGTCCCTATGTGTGTTTTGTAAGGATCGAAGGGAAGAAATCAGTTTGTGGTCATCAAATTCAGACAGTACTTCTGCTTTTAGACTAGGTATACTGGGAGGGGGGACTCCGAACATGATCTCAAATGGGGTTAGTCCTAGCTTGTAAGGGGAATTGCGTACCCGATATAGGGCGAAGGGGAGGAGAGTCACCCAGTCACCGCCAGTCTCTAAGGTTAATTTAGTTAGGGTCTCTTTTAGGGTCCTATTTATTCTTTCTACCTGACCTGAGCTCTGAGGCCTGTAGGCACAGTGTAATTTCCAATCAGCCCCTAGGACCTCAGAGATCCCTTGACTCACCTTGGAGACAAAAGCAGGTCTGTTGTCAGATCCTACCTGTACTGGGAATCCGAGCTGGGGCAGAATGTCTTCCAAAAGTTTCTTGGCTACCACTGTGGCAGTTTCACTTTTGGTTAGGAAGGTTTCAGTCCATCCTGAAAAGGTGTCTATAAACACTAGCAAGTACTTATAGCCATATCGCCCTGGTCTTACCTCAGTGAAATCCTCTTTCCAGTAGGCTCCAGGCCTTTCTCCGTGTTCTCTCGCACCTGGGTTGGGGGCATATCGGGTGGCGTTGGTAACCTGACACACCGTGCATCCAGCCACTATAGTTTCAGTTTTGGTTCTGGCATTTTTGATTTTAACCTTCGCGTGCCTCATTAGGTCTTGCATTTTTCTGGCCCCCAGGTGGGTTGACCGGTGCATCTTATTTAATACTTGGTCTCCCAATTTTTCAGGTAGTATTAAGGAACAGTCTGCAGCCCTCCACCATCCCTCCAGGCACTGAGCCATAGGTAGTCTTTTTATCCATTCTAAATCTTCTTTGGAATATGTTGGTTCAGCCTACAAAGTTGGATTTCCAGGGTCTGGCAGCTTTACAGCCGCTACTGGTACTGAGGAAAGGGCGACCTCACGGGCAGTTTTGTCAGCCATATTATTTCCTTTTGACATTAGGGCGTCGGACTTTTGGTGCCCAGGGCAGTGAATGATGGCCAACTTTTTAGGTAGCCATAGGGCTGCCAGGAGTGCCAGTATTTCATCTTTATTTTTGACAGTTTTCCCTTCGGCCGTTAGCAATCCCCTTTCTCTATAAATAGCTCCATGTAATCTGGGCTGTGCAAAGGCATATCGGCTGTCAGTGATCAAGTTTAATTTTTTTCTTCACCCAGGCTGAGGGCTTTAGTTAAGGCAATCAGTTCAGCTTTTTGGGCTGAAGTGCCAGCTGCCAGGGCTCAGCCCAGATTATTTCTGTTTCTGTGGTAACTGCAGCCCCCGCCTACCTTAGGCCGTCCCGTACGAAGCTGCTCCCGTCCGTGTACCAGGTGGCTCCTGCATCTGGTGATGGCTGGTCTTTCAGGTCAGCTCGGACTCCGTGTACCTGAGCCAATATCTCCGTGCAGTCGTGCAGCGGCATCTCTAAGTCCGGGTCACGCAGGAGGGTGGCCGGGTTTAGGGATGCAGGTGCTTGGAAGGTAACCCTGGCAGGATTTAGGAGAAGTCCTCGGTAATGTGTCAGCTGGGCGTTACTGAGCCATCGATCTGGAGGTTGTTTTAAAATGCCTTCAACGGCATAGGGGGTGGTTACAAACAATTCTTGTCCCGTAGCCAACTTCCCCGCATCTTTAACCATCAGTGCAACGGCTGCTATCATGCGCAAACAAGGGGGCCAGCCTGCCGCTACCGGGTCTACACGTTTGGACAGGTATGCCACTGGCGGTTTCCATGGTCCAAAATATTGTACTAGCACTCCTTTAGCAATACCCCTGCTTTCATCTATGTATAAGTAGAAGGGTTTAGTGACATCAGGCAGGCGCAGACAATAGGGCAGTTTTTATAGCTTGAAAAGCCTGTTCCAGAGTCTCAGTCCATAAAAAGGGGGTCTTTTCTTTGGTGGCTTCATATAGGGGTCTAGCCAATTCTGCGAAGCCGGGAATCCATAATCGGCAAAAGCCCGCCGACCCCAGAAACTCTCTAACCTGGTGGGGTGTCTTCAGTGAGGGAATTTTTAGCACTGTCTCTTTTCTGGCTTCCGGTAGCAACTGTTGCCCCTCTTTAAGTACATATCCCAAATAATTTACCTTTGGTCTGCAGATCTGGGCCTTTTTAGCTGATGCTCGATATCCCAGCTCTCCCAAGGCCTGGAGCAAATCCCGGGTGCCGTCAAGACAGGCTTGTTCATCTCCCGCGGCAAGCAAGAGGTCATCTACGTATTGTAATAGAGTCAGATAGGGGTGTTGTCGATGGAACTCACCTAGGTCTTCATGGAGGGCCTCATCAAAAATCGTAGGGGAGTTCTTGAAACCTTGCGGCAGGCTAGTCCAGGTTAGCTGTCCATTGATGCCCTGTTCAGGGTTGGACCATTTGAAGGTGAAAATTTCGTGACTCTTAGGGGCCAGAGGGAGACTAAAGAAAGCATCTTTTAAGTCCAACACTGTATACCATTGGTGGTCTGGAGGTAAGGAGCTCAATAAAGTATAGGGATTGGGCACGGTGGGGTGTATATCCATGACCCTCTTGTTTACCTCCCTTAAATCCTGCACTGGCCTGTAGTCGTGCGAGTTTGGCTTTTTTACAGGAAGTAGGGGGGTATTCCAAGGTGATTGGCAAGACCAAAGGATCCCCAGCACCAACAGTTTACGTATGTGGGGCCGAATCCCCTGTTTGGCTTCCAGGGGCATAGGGTACTGTCGAACTTGAACAGCTTCAGTTCCCGGCTTTAATTCCACATAAATGGGCAGCCTGTGTTATGCCAGTCCCATCCCCCCATTTCAGCCCATGCTGTGGGGAATTCGGATAGCCAATTTTCTAGGTCCCAAGGGGGCAAGGGGGGGCCTTGATGCAACCGGTATCCGTCCTCTAAGCAGAGAGTGAGTACTTGGATCGGCCTGCCAGTCTGGTCTATAACTCTGGTGCTCTCAGGGTCAAAATGGATCTGTGCCCCAATTTTGGTTAGTAAGTCCCGCCCCAGCAGGGGATAAGGGCACTCTGGTATGACCATGAAAGAGTGGGATACCCGGCCCACCCCAAGGTCCACTGTTCTTTGGGTAGTCCATGAGTACTGTTTCATACCAGTGGCCCCCTGGACCCATGAGGTTTTATCCAGAAGTTTTCCTTGGGGCTTGAGCAGGACTGAATGTTGAGCTCCAGTGTCCACCAGAAAGCTGATGGGAGTCCTCTCCACTTTTAGGGTTACCCTGGGCTCGGGGAGGGGGTCCGAACCCTGTCTCCTCTAATTGCTCAGTTCATCCACTGCCAAGATAGGACCTTTCACCCGTGGTTTCTTATTTTTAGGGCAATCTCAGGCCCAATGTCCTTCTTCCTTACAATAGGCACATTGATTCCTTCCCAATCTGGGCCGATTTTGGGGTTTCTCCTTACCTCCCTCGGTCGCTCTCCGCCACAGCCAACATTCTCGTTCACTCAGGTCAGGAGTCATGGCTGCTAACAAGATGCAGGCCATGTTCCACGTTTGTTTATCAGTTGCCTTAGCCTGTTTTTCTTCTGGGGTCTCTCGAGTGTTATAGACCCTTTCAGCCACGGTTACTAAATCCTGGATACTTTTTTCTCCCAACCTATCTAGTTTCTGTAGTTTCCTTTTAATATCAGGGCTGCCTGGTTAACAAAGTGTATTATTAGGGCAGCCTGGGTGCCTTCGGCCTCAGGATCCATAGGGATATATTGCCGGAAGGCCTCCATTAGTCTTTCTAGAAAGGCTGCAGGACTTTCATCCTTGCCCTGTTGTACATTTCCTACTTTAGCCAAATTAGTGGGCTTTCGAGCAGCCATTTTGAGACCCCCAACAGAGTCTGGCAGTAGACCCGGAACCTCTCCTTACCTTGAGCCATGTTAAAGTCCCAGTCAGGGCGGGAAAGCGGAAATGAGGCGTTGATGACATCTATATTATTAGTGGGTTCTCCGTTGGCGCCCCGCGCTAGCCTTCGGGCTTCTGCCTGGATTCTTTCCCTTTCTTCAGTGGTGAAAAGAATCTGAAGTAACTGTTGGCAATCATCCCAAGTGGGCTGGTGAGTAAAGAGGACAGTTTCTAAGAGGTTAATAAGGTCCCTAGGATTATCAGAAAATTTGGCATTCTGGGACCTCCAATTGTAGAGGTCACTCGTGGAGAAGGGCCGATAATAGAGAGGTTGGTTTTCCACTGCATCGGGGGGTCCTGCTGCCCTTAAGGGAAGGACTGTGGAGTCTGCTGGCCCCGGAGGGGAAGTGGCCCATCGAGCCCTGGTATTTTGGGTGGGCCCCCCTCCTCCCAAGGCCCCAGCCACCTCCGCCTGGTGAACCTGTTGAGGGAGTTGGTAAGGCGGGGGAAAGAGTTCTTCCATCCCCCCTGTAAAATTGGGTTAGGCGGTGCTGTTGGTTTGATGTCTCTTCTGGTCTTCAATTCTTCCGTCAACAGAACTTGTTTGGTTGGTGGTCCCTGTATGGGTAAAATGATTTAACCCAGGGTGGATGGTGCAATACAATATCTTCCCAGACTATGATGTAAGGTATCTGATCTGGGTGTCCAACTCTGGGGCAAAAGATGATCTCTAGGACACTTCAGACTGTGTTCAAATCAAAGGTTCCTTCTGGAGGCCAATCAAAGTTAAAGGTAGGCCATTCAGACCTGCAAAAAGTAATTAGTCTGCCTTTTCTAACTTCTACACTCAAGTCATGGGCATGAGTTCGTACTTCCTTAAAATGGTCAGTCATGAGGGACAGAGGAGTCGAATGAGATTGACACTGTCCCATCTCAGTCAGTTGAGAGTAAATTAACACAGAAAGGATGGACGACCACACAGACAAACAGAGAGACAGAACAAATAATCCCCAAGGGGTCTGAAGACGAAACCAAACGTAGGACGACGGTGTAATCCCATGACGCGGTAGCGATCCGGAACATCCTCAGAAACAAGGGACACTTCGTCCCCACCGATGGACCCTGTGATGGAATCACGGGGTCCTCCCCACCAATGGAGCCCGTAGTGCAACCACGGGCATCCTCAGAAACAAAGGGGCACTCCTTCTCCACCAATACCAGTGGAGCCTGTAATGCAACCACGGGCGTCCTCAGCCCCACCAATGGAGCCAGGGACGTCTCCCTTGGCTCCTGGTCAGAGGTCCACCAGTGCGTCCACAAGGACCAAATACTGACTTCCAAACTTCCAAAGAGGGCCCTGAAACTGAAAGACAGAACAAAACGACAGACATAAGGCTTACCAGTCTCCATCGACCCTCCGGAACAGGAGTCCTAGGAGTTGTGGGGGATCCTGGATGAGCCCCCAAATGTTGTGCCCAGATTATAGATCCCCCAAAGACCACCTCAGGAGCCAATTCCGCTGTAAACACACGAGGGTCTTTTATTCAAGCTCGAGCAGGGCTTCCACCTGCACCAATGCAGTGGCTTAGGTAGGAGAGCCCCTAGTAACAGCAGATAGGCGTTTTTATAGTTTGTGGGGTGGGGTGATGGGTTTTTGAAATTTATAAAACAGCGATTGGTGGACTTTTCAAGCGTTCATTTCTGATAAGTATATTTAACCACAAACAACCTCCTAATTGGTGTATTTTTGGCACTCCCGGTGTGTGGTGATTGGTCCTGTCTAGGGTAGTGACATGGGGTAAGGGGCTGGACTATTTTATGGTTATTCTAGGAACTTGGGAGTTGCTCTTTACTACAAGATGGCGGCTCCTTTTTTTTCTTTTTTTTTTTAAGACGGAGCCACCTAGGCGCTACACTGGGACTAGCTCCTCCCTCTGCTCTCTCTCCCCCTCCATCCGACAGGAGGAAGTTCCACCACAGGAACTTCCTGAGACCCATCCTTAATACTATCTTTCTTTTTTCTACCCCTTGTCTTCTTTTTTTCAATGTATTTTTTACTGAAGTATAGTTGATTTACAATGTTGTGTTATTTTCAAGTGTACAGCAAAGTGATTCATATATTTGTGTATATATATATGTATAAGAATGTATATATATATAAGAATATGTGTATATATATATATATATGAATATATATTTATCAGATTCTTTATCAGATTCTTTTCCTATGTAGGTTATTACAAAATACTGACTATAGTTCCTTGTGCTATACAGTAGGTCCTGGTTGGTTATCTATTTTATATATAGCAGTGTGTGTATATTACCCCTAAATTCCTAATTTATCTCTCCCCTTCCACCTTTCTCCTTTGATAACAATAAGTTTGTTTTCTATGTCTGTGAGTCTGTTACTCAGCCATAAAGAAGAATGAAATAATGCCATCTGCAGCAATATGGATAGACTTAAAGATTGTCATACTGAGTGAAGTAAGTCACACAGAGAAAGACAAATATCATATGACATTCCTTCTATGTGAAATCTTTAAAAAAAAAAAAGATACAAATGAACTTATTTACCCCCTCTCTTTTGCAGGGACCCTTATCACTGCCTGTGTTCCAATTTTCATTTCCACATATTTAGTACTGTCACACTCTAGCTGGCATCTCTCTTCCAGGCTCCAGCCTCATTTTCCTAATTGTCCACTAAAACTGTTTACTTTAAAGTATTCAGCAAATTCATTCAGTCATTTAAGAAGTGAATGTTTGAGAGCTGTTCATGTGACTGACATTGTGGAGATGCTGGTGAATGAAACAGCCCTTGTGGAGGTCCCTGCCTTTGTGGATATTAAATATTAGGGGCAAAAGGTAGACCAAAGAGTAAATTAAAGCTAAATCGATAGTTGGATGGTGATAAGTGTTTCTCAGAGAAGGGAAATAGGGAATTTTGAGGGGAGAGTGATGACTTTAAAAATGGTCATCAGTGTGGGCCTTACTGAGAAGGTGCTTTCTGAATTAAGACTGAAGGAGCAAGATTAAGAATTCAGGTTTGAAATTCTCACATTTTTTTTCTTAATTAATCCCTCTCTGCATCTCCCCTATGGTAACTATAAGTTTGTTTCCTATGTTTGTGAGTCTATTTCTGTTTTGTAAACAAGTTTATGTGTATCTTTTTTGTAGATTCCACCTATATGTGATATATATGGTATTTTTCTTTCTCTGTCTGACTTCACTCAGTATGACAATCTCCAGCTGCATCTCTGTTAATGTAAATGACATTATCTCCTCCTTTTCATGGCTAAGTATTATTCCATTGTATATACGTCTCCCATCGTCTTTATCCATTCCTCTGAGGTAGCTTCCATATTGGACACTTAGGTTGCTTTCATGTCTTGGCTATTGTAAACAGTGCTGCTATGGAATTAGAGTGCACTTATCTATTCAAATACTGTTTTCTCTAGATAAATGCGCAGGAGTAGGATTGCAGGGATTTTATGGTAGCTTTACTTCTAGATTTTCAAGGTCTGAGAGTCTTGCAAGAAGTGCAGGAGGAAATTTTTTTAAAAAGGAGGCAGTGGATGTGTATCAAGCATCCATACCAAGGAGCTCTGAGACTAGCTCTCACCAGCACCTCAAGCTCAACATGCCAGAACCTAAACTTGTCACCTGCAGAGGCAGCACAACTTTTTTCATTCAGTGAATCCTTCTGTCATCATCACCAAACACAAGACCTGGCTCAGGCCAGCTACTCACTGTGCTTTTTAGAAGAACAAATGAACAGCTACTCTATGTTCTAGACGAACAAGGATAAATAAAAGATTCCCCCCACTGTAAGAGCAAACACTTTGAGTGTAAAGACAGCATCTTAGTTTTGGTTCCCCCAGACGCAGGCCCTGGTTTAAGGATTTGGGTACATGTCATTAATTTGGAAGGTAAAGGGAAATACTGGTAGGGGAGTAAGAAAGTGAGACTAGAATAGGAAAGCATACAATTAGAATGTATTGTGGAGCCAGCTAGCACTTATCAAGCCAGGGAAACTCCAGGAGGCCAGACAGACACAGCTCAGATCCTGCCCCAAGCCAGGCAAGCTAAGGTATTACACATCAACTCCTATCAAGCTTTGTCTGAGGGCTAATCCTGGAGGGTATTATTTCCTGAGCCCCAGTAACAAGAGAAGGCCCCCAGGCAGCTGCAAGATGCACATTGAAAGGATAAGGGGCAACAACTACTGCAAATACAGTGGAATATTTATGACACCTAAGATGACCTCTACAGAAGTGTGGAAAAGCAAATACAGTGTAATGTGGTAAGTCAGTAACAGGGCTCAGCTGATATGAATCAGTCCCCACCACGTGACTTGGCTCAGCATGAATATAAATGGACATTTGTTAAATAAGTGTACAGAGTACAACAAGAAATAGACCTGAGACAGCACCTATTTCCCAAAATGCATTTGCCACAGAAACTGGCTAGCATTTTACCTCTTTCTTAGGAAAACTACATTTCCCAGGCTCCTTAGCAGTTAGGTGAGGTCATGTGATTGAGTTCTGACCAATGGGATGTGGTCAAAAGGGATGTCATCACCTCCAGGCCTGGTCCACTAGACCCTCTCAAGCACAATCCTTCCTGCTTTCTCATCTTCTGTCTTCATGAGATACTCTGAGGGCCTAAAAGATGGAAGGATTGGGGGTCCTTGAATTTGCTACTTGGAGAACTACCTTGAGGAACAGTTTTATCAGGGGACAATTCATGTTGGCCATTTGTTGAAAAAGAAGTGAACTTATATTGAATGAGGCCACTGAGATTTTGGAACTGTTTGGTGGAGCAGCCACCCTACCCTAACACAGCAGGTATTCAGTGTATATCTGTGAATACATGGCTGAATGAATGCTAATTGGAAGGGATGGTTTATTTCACTCTGCTCGAAGTTGGCAATGCTAGCAGGAAGCTTGAGGAAAGTGGGGTTTTGACAATAGCTGAAGGGAAAGATGAAATGACATGAATAACCAATTTCATTCCACTCCCGGGGTCGCCCAAGGCCAAGCCTGCTATCACCCTATAAGAAAGGCCTGTATTATTTAAATTTCCCCTGCAGAAATATGAGCCCGTTTTGCTCTATCTTATCCCTAACAAAAGTGGAAAAGGTTTGGCTTCCTGCCTACATAAAATTACCTCTCATACACTCCATGGTTATTGTTAAGTCACCCTCTCAGCACTCCTAAGTTCTCATTTCATTTCATAAGTTAATATGGGAAGCAGTTTTGCAATTTCAGCCCTTTGGAAAATTCTCTTTGCAAGAGAATCAGTGGCTGAGGTTAAATTTACATGAAGTGAGTGATTTTTTCCAGAGTTGGTTGGCTGATCTTTCTCTTCTTCCTTAACTCCTCCTTGAAGGAAGGAGGCTGAGGCACATGACAGCCTAGTGATTTTCAAATGGAAATACAGAGCTTAGAATAATAGAAGTATTAGACACTAGCGTTGTGCTTGTCACTTTACACTCTTGGTCTTACTTGATTCTAACAACAATCCTATGAATAAATCTTATTATTCCCATTTAACAGATGGGAAAACTGAGGCAGAAATACATAGATGAAGTCACGGACAAAAGGTCACAAAGCTGATATGTTGTGGGAACAATACTTTGAACCCAGTGCTATTCATTTTCACTATAACATGCTGTTTTGGTGCCACGAGCAGGTTATTTATTATTATGGTGTTCCCTCTTTCCTCCAAAAGAGATAAAGTCCTAACCCCAGTACCTCAGCATATGAGCTTATTTAGAAATAGCATCGTCTGCAGATAATCAAGTTCGGATCAAGTTAAGATTTGAGGAAAGGTGCTAACCCAATATGGTTGGTATCACAAATAGAGGGAATTTGGACAGATATGTACACAGGGAAGATCACATGAAGACAGAATGAAAGACATCTATAACCAAGGGAATCCATAGGTGACTAGAAGCTCGGAGAGAAGGATGGAAAAGATTCTCTGTCACAGCGCTCAGAAAGGAACAGCCCCGATTTCAAACTTCTAACCTCCAGAACCGTGAGGCAACAAGTTTATGTTGTTAAAGCCCCCAGTCTGTGGTCTTTGGTTGCAGCAACCCCAGGCCAATCATCCGGTTAACGAGTCTAGCTCGGAATCTCAATGTTCTCATCTGCACAGAAGGGAGATGAGCAACGCCTCGTTTAGAAAGCTTCTGGGTCTGTTGAATGAGATAATGATACACATGCTGCGCCAAGAAGGATGCAGTGTACAAAGTGCACTCAAAGGGCTCAGTAAATAGCAGCAGTAATTATTAACAGTGAAAGTGAAAGTCACTCAGTCATGTCCTACTCTTTGCAACTCCATGGACAGTAGTCCGCCAGGCTTCTCTGTCCATGGGATTTCCTAGGCAAGAATACTAGAGTGGGTACGCATTCCCTTCTTCTGGGGATCTTCCCAACCTAGGGATCAAACCTGAGTCTCCTGCATTGAAGGCAGATTCTTTACTGTCTGAGCCACCAGGGAAGCCCAAATATTGTGTACGAAAAACTCTCCCTATGACATTGCAGAAAAGCCACCAGTGGTTTTGTCCCTACTCCTTAGTCACTCATGACTGAACAACCAACTTCATTAATTATTTAACAAAATGAGTAGAAAGTCATTTATCTCACTTGTTTGCATGAGGAATAAAAGAAAGCATCTAAGATAAAGTTATTACTGAGGTGTCTATTTCTGTTCAGCTGCAAAAAGACATGATTATTTGCCCACCTGGTCTTATTTCTTGCTGATGAAATGTTTATGAAGCTGTGACCCATGTGTCCTGTCTCTAAGCAGGGTTTTAGTCTGACAGACACAGTTCAACAACCAAAAGCCATTTTCAGTAGAACCAAGTCCTTTAAACGTGTTTCTCTGGCACAGTGCAGCAGCACCTTTCAAAGGTCCCTCTCTGTTCCCACATTCTGCAGCCCGCTCCTTAGCTTCCAGCTCCCAGTTTCTCCAAAATCACCGCCTTCTGCCCTATTCCACTCTATTCTGTCTCCCTAGTGTCTCTTCCTCCCCTTCCATACTCCGTGTTCCTGTCCCTACTCTGACCATGAATGATAGAAGTTAAATCATGAGGCAAAGATAAAAGAAGGCAGGGTACCACCACTCTCCCCAGTGGCAGGGGAAGATGAAACACTGAGAGCACTTGTGGCTTCATCATTCTTTGTCCCATTTCAAGGAGTGCCTCCCCCTCAAGCCATGCAATGATGTAGGGCTGATTTGATGAAAGGACAATGTCAAAAGTAGAGTCAATATGATCTGAATTTAAATCCTATATCTGGAAAATGATAGCTGGGCATGGTACTTAACTTCTCTGAACCTCTGAATGCTTATCTGCAAAATGAGGCTACAAATGCACATTTTACTGAGGATTAGATGAGATCCTAAATCTGAATCACTTGGCCAGAGTAGACACATGCTTGCTGTTAATAATAGCCACCAATTTATGAAACAAGCTTGACTCAGACGATGACAGCAACATACAAATTTAGTTTTACTGCTGGTGTCCCTTTTTTATTTTTAAAAATTTATTTATTTTTTAATTGAAGGATAAATGCTTTACAGACTTGTGTTCATTTCAGTTCATTCACTCACTCATGTCTGACTCTTTGTGGCCCCATGAACCGCAGCATGCCAGGCCTCCCTATCTGTCACCAACTGCCAGAGTCTGCCCAAACCCATGTTCATGGAGTCGGTAATGCCATCCAAACATCACATCCTCTGTCATCCCCTTCTCCTCATGCCCTCAATCTTTCTCATCTTCAGGGTCTTCTCAGATGAGTCAGCTTTTCATATCAGGTGGCCAAATTATTGGAGTTTCAGCTTCAGCATCAGTCTTTCCAAAGAATATTCAGGACTGATCTCCTTTAGAGTGGACTGGTTTGATCTCCTTGCAGTCCAAGGGACTCTCAAGAGTCTTCTCCAACACCACAGTTCAAAAGCATCAATTCTTCAGTGCTCAGCTTTCTTTATAGTCCAATTCTCACATCCATACATGACTACTGGAAAAAACCATAACCTTGATCTTTGTTGACAAAGTAATGTCTCTGCCTTTTAATATGCTGTCTAGGTTGGTCATAACTTTCCTTCCAAGGAGTAAGTGCATTTTAATTTCACTGCTGTAGTCGCCATCTGTAGTGATTTTGGAGCCTAAAAAAATAAAGTCAGCCACTATTTCCTCATCTATTTGCCATGAGGCAATGGGACTGAATGCCATGATCTTAGTTTTCTGAATGTTGAGCTTTAAGCCAACTTTTTCACTCTCCTCTTTTACTTTCATCAAGAGGCTCTTTAGTTCTTCTTCACTGTCTGCCATAAAGGTGGGGTCATCTGAAAATCTGAGGTTATTGACATTTCTCCCAGCAATCTTGATTCTAGTTTGTGCTTCCTCCATCCCAGCATTTCTCATGATGTACTCCGCATATAAGTTAAATAAACAGAGTGACAATATACAGCCTTGACATACTCCTTTTCCTATTTGGAACCAGTCTGTTGTTCCATGTCCAGTTCTAACTGTTACTTCCTGACCTGCATGCAGATTCCTCAAGAGGCAGGTCAGGTAGTCTGGTATTCCCATCTCCTTCAGAATTTTCCAGTTTATTGTGATCCACACAGTCAAAGGCTTTGGTGTAGTCCATAAAGCAGAAGTAGATGTTTTTCTGGAACACTCTTGCTCTTTCCGATGATCCAGCACATGTTGGCAATTTGATCTCTGGTTCCTCTGCCTTTTCTTAAACCAGCTTGAACATCTGGAAGTTCATGGTTCACGTATTGCTGAAGCCTGGCTTGGAGAATGTTGAGCATTTCTTTACTAGCGTGTGAGATGAGTGCAATTGTGCAGTAGTTTGAGCATTCTTTGGTATTGCCTTTCTTTGGGATTAGAATGAAAACTGATGTTTTCCAGTCCTATGGCCACTGCTGAGTTTTCCAAATTTGCTGACATATTGAGTGCAGCACTTTCACAGCATCATCTTTAAGGATTTGAAATAGCTCAACTGGAATTCCATCACCTCCACTAGCTTTGTTAGAAGTGATGCTTCCTAAGGCCCACTTGACTTCACATTCCAGGATGTCTGGCTCTAGGTGAGTGATCACACCGTCATGATTATCTGGGTCGTGAAGACCTTTTTTGTACAGTTCTGTGTATTGTTGCCACCTCTTCTGAACATCTTCTGCTTCTGTTAGGTCCATACCATTTCTGTTCTTTATTGAGGCCATCTTTGCATGAAATGTTCCCTTGGGGTCCCTAATTTTCTCGAAGAGATCTATAGTTTTTCCCATTCTATTGTTTTCCTCTATTGCCTTGCATTGATCGCTGAGGAAGGCTTTCTTATCTCTCCTTGCTATTCTTTGGAACTCTACATTCAAATGGGCATATCTTTCCTTTTCTCCTTTGCTTTTCACTTCTCTTCTTTCCACAGCTATTTGTAAGGCCCCCTCAGATAGCCATTTTACTTTTTTGCATTTCTTTTTCTTGGGGATGGTCTTGATTCATGTCTCCTGTATAATGTCACGAACCTCCATCCATAGTTCATCAGGCACTCTGTCTATCAGATCTATTCCCTTAAATCTATTTTCTCACTTCCACTGTATAGTCATAAGGGATTTGATTTAGGTCTTACCTGAATGGTCAAGGGGTTTTCCCTACTTTCTTCAATTTAAGTCTGAATTTGACAATAAGGAGTTCATGATCTGAGCCACAGTCAGCTCCTGGTCTTGTTTTTGCTGACTGTATAGAGCTTCTCCATCCTTGGCTGCAAAAAATACAATCAATCTGATTTTGGTGCTGTCCATCTGGTGATGTCCATGCGTAGAGTCTTCTCTTGTGTTGTTGGAAGAGGGTGTTTGCTATGACCAGTGTGTTCTCTTGGCAGAACTTTATTAACCTTTGCCCTGCTTCATTCTATACTCCAAGGCCAAATTTGCCTGTTACTCCAGGTGTTTCTTGACTTCCTACTTTCGCATTCCAGTCCCCTAAAATGAAAAGGACATCTTTTGGGGGTGTTAGTTCTAGAAGGTCTTGTAGGTCTTCATAGAACCATTCAACTTCAGCTTGTTCAGCGTTACTGGTCAGGGCACAGACTTGGATTACCACGATATTGAATGGTTTGCCTTGGAAACGAACAGAGATCATTCTGTCATTTTTGAGATTACACTCAAGTACTGCATTTCAGACTCTTTTGTTGACTATGATGGCTACTCCATTTCTTCTAAGGGATTCCTGCCCACAGTAGTAGATATAATGGTCATCTGAGCTAAAGTCACCCATTCCAGTCCATCTTAGTTCGCTGATTCCTAGAATGTCAACGTTCACTCTTGCCATCTCCTATTTGACCACTTCCAATTTGCCTTGATTCATGGACCTAACATTCCAGGTTCCTATGCAATATTGCTCTTTGCAGCATTGGACCTTGCTTCTATCACCACTCACATCCACAAATGGATGCTGTTTTTGCTTGTTGAAGGCTCCATCCCTTCATTCTTTTTGGAATTATCTCTCCACTGATCTCCAGTAGCATATTGGGCACATACCAACCTGGGGAGTTCATCTTTCCGTGTCCTATCTTTTTGCCTTTTTGTACTGTTCATGGGATTCTCAAGGCAAGAATACTGAAGTGGTTTGCCATTCCCTCCCCAGTGGACCCCATTCTGTCAGACCTCTCCACCATGACCTGTCCATCTTAGGCGGCCCCACACGGCATGGCTTAGTTTCACTGAGTTAGACAAGGCTGTGGTACGTGTGATCAGATTGGCTAGTTGTCTGTGATTGTGGTTTCAGTCTGTCTGCCCTCTGATGCCCTCTCTCAGTGCCTACCATCTTACTTGGGATTCTCTTACCGTAGACATGGGTACTCTTCACGGTTGCTCCAGCAAAGCACAGCCGCTGCTCCTTACCCTGGACGTGGGGTGGCTCCTCTCAGCCGCTCCTTCACCACCACAGCTTCCATTCATCCATCGATCCTGCAGAATTGTGTTGTTTTCTGCCAAACATCAACTTAAATCAGCCATAGGTATACATATGTCCCCTCACTCTTGGACCTTCCTCCCACCTTCTGCCCCATCCTACCCCTCTAGGTTATTAGAGTCCCTGTTTGAGTTCCTTGAGTCATATACCAAATTCCCACTGGCTATCTGTTTTACATATGGTAATGTAAGTTTCAATGTTACTCTTTCCATATATCCCATCCTCTTCTTGATTCAGAGGATAACGGCGGAATGAAAATTTAGTTTTATTGGTGGCATCCCTTTAAATGCGTCTTTTAAGGTAAGTTCTCTTCCTTCCCCTGGAAAAAATTCAGGATGGGCACCAAGATTTTTTCTGGTCATTCTTAATAATAAAATTCTTTCAATCAATCCAGTTGCCCAAGCAACCTGATTACAGTGGTTTAAATGTCTACTCCAGTGCAAGGATCATAATTTTTCCCTCTTATCTGGCAGGCCAGCTACCTACAGGGGGAATAACGACTTAGATAGCCTTTCTCCTGCCTGCTCTATGCGTCCATCCCTCTCCAGTCATGCTGATCTAGGCTCTGCTCCACAAGGGCTGGAGCTAGTGGAGGAGGAAGGAGGAAGATATGCTTGATTTACTTAGAAAACGAATGCTTTGACTGGGGTTGCAAATAGATTCTTAGATGGCAATTCTTCAAAAATCCTCCCACTCTCATTGCTGGGAACAGCAACCTCATTGTCCAAAGACCTCTCATGACCTTGCCTTTCCTAGAGATAAAACCAAGAAACCAAAGCATGGCCTTCAAGAATCCAATAGGTGGCCCCATACTACACTTCTAGGCTTGCCTCCTGCCATTCTTCCAGCTCCCATTACGTGGTCTCCATTGCAGCCTCATGAAACTTCCAGCTCTTCCCAGAACAGATCAGGCTCTTTTATACACTTCAGGCTACGTATTTGTAAAGGCAAATCCCTCCTCCTAGAACCCATGTCTCTTTCCTATACCTAGCAAAGGGCAGCCTTTCTGTGATCAATTGAAACACTGTATGACAGGGTTTCCCTGGTGGCTCAGTGAATCCTCATGACAATGCCGGAGACATGGGTTCGATCCCTCATCCAGGAAGATCCCATATGCCACGTGGCAAAAGCCACCATAACTATTGAGACTGTGCTCTAAAGCCCAAGAACCACAGCTGCTAAGCCCAAGTGCCATAAAAATGAATCCCATGTGCCCTAGAGCCCATACTCTGCAGCAAGAGAAGCCACTACAACGAGAAGTCTGTGCACCATCAAAGCCCACGTAGCAACGAAGACCCAGAATAGCCAAAAATAAATAAATAAGGAATATTAAAACACTGTTTGACAAAGGAGCCCTTTCACCTAAGTGAGGCAATACATAAATTAATCAACAGTGTTAGGGCAGCCAGCTAGACATTTGAGGAAAAAACTTGATGCAAAATTTCTACCTCAGTATCTAATTGTGGAGTGTTGTTTTTCTTTGATGACTAGTGAAGCTGAATATATTTTTCATGTATTCATTGTTGGGTTTTCATTTTTGTGGCTTGCTTCCTTTTCAAATCAAACTTGACTATTGATTGATTTCTTATTGATTGGTAAGAGGATTTGGAATACTGAGGACATTAGTTCTGTATCTGTTATGTACGGTGCAGACCCCTGCCCCACCTCCATCTGTGCACTTTTATTTTAATTTTGCTCATGGTATTGTTTAAGAAATTACAATCTTAAACTTTTATGTCACCATATCTATTAATCTTTTCCTCCATGACTTCTGATTTTGCTGTAATGCTTGGAAAGTCTTTATCCAACTCATGGTTAAATGAGTATTCTTCTAAATTCTCATCTTTAATTATTTGCTTTCCCCCCCAATTTTATGGAGACATAATTGATATATAATACTGTGTAAGTTTAAAGTGTACAATGTAATCATTTGATATATGTGTATATTTTGTTTTTTTAATGGACAAGTTATTTAATTAGGTTCTTTGCAAGAAGTTCAGAATACTACTTTGTGAGGATAAATTCCATTTGTGAGAGAAAATACAGAGCAGAGGTAGCCCTGGAGCTGAGGGACAGCTTTGATTCTTCACAGAATTTGTGAGTCCACAGCTTTCTGATCAACCTTGCGCTGCTCTGTGATCTCGTATTTCTCTCTGTGTGTGTCAAAGATCTCACCCTCCCAGTGTCTGGGCTTATGCAGCTTCTTCTTCTTGAAGTAAGCATCAGTGAGATATTCTGGGATTTTCACACCATTGATATCCATTTTGGTGGAACTGGCAATGACAAATTTCTGGTGTGTTCTACGCAGAGGAACTCGATTGAGGGACAGAGGCCCAGTCACAAGTAGCAAGTCACTGCCCAGCTGCTTCAGGAAAATGACCCTCTTGCCTCTGTGGCACCCAGTGAGGATGATCAGAATGGTCCCAGGGGTGATGCTGGCACGCAGCTTCCTCACATGCTTACTGAAGGTTTTTTTCCCATGACTCAACAGTTTCCAAGGCACATCTTCAGTAGGGTAATACCTAGGCATTTTGCAAAGTTTGACCACTCGGGTACCACCATTCTTCTCACCACCAACTGGTTTTGTGACAGTAGAAAGAACTTGAACCTTCTTTTTCTTTTCAACCTTGGATTTAGCTGCTGAATACTTTCTCTTGTACAGGGCCTTTCTGGAGTACATGGCTGATCGGGAGTACCTGCCAATTCCTCTGACCAGGACAGGATTTCGGCTGCAATGGGGCTTCCCCTTCTTAACTTTCTTCACCTTTTCCACGTTTGTAGCCTTGTTGCCAGCATCAGCCTTCTTGGCTTCAGGTTTTTTCTCCTTAGCATCTGGCTTCTCAGCCTTTTCACCTGCCATCTTGCAAAATGGGAAAAAGCAATATATATGTGTATATTTTGAAATGATAACCACAATAAGGTTAGCTAACATTCATTATCTCACATAGTTTTTTTTTTCATGTGATGAAAACTTTAAAGATCTACTTTCTTAGCCATTTTCAAATCTACAATAGAGTATTGATAACTGTAGTCACCATGGTGTATATTATATCCCCAGAACTTATTTATCTCATAGCTTGAAGTTTGTACTTTTTGGCTCCCTTCACTCATTTACCACATCTTTCATCCTCTGCCTTTGTCAATTATCAATTTGTTTTCTGTTTCTATGAATTCATTTTTTAAAGATTCTGCTTATAAGTGAGATCATGCATTCTATGTCTTTCTATTTCTTTCTCTGTCTGACTTATTTTACTCAGCATAATGCTCTCAAGGTCCAACCTTGTTGCATACGGCAGCATTTCCTTCTTTTTTATGGCTGAGTAATATACCTGTGTGTGTTATATTTTCTTTATCTATTCATCTGTTGATGGACACTTAGGTTGTTTCCATATCTTGGCTATTGTGAGTAATGCTGCAAGGAACATGGTGGTACAAATTACCTTCAAGATGGTGTTTCTAATATACCCAAAGGTAGGATGCCTTGATCAAATGGTAGTCCTGTTTTTTTTTATTGTTTTTTTATATTGTTTTTGCCATACAATGTCATGATATCACAATGGGTTTACATATGCTCCCCCTTCAGAACCCCCCTCCCTCCTCCCTCCCCCCCGGGAAATCTCGCTGCACCAGCCCCGAGCATCAATCCTGGGCTGGCGATTGATTAGACATATGATAATTAACTTGTTTCAATGCCCTTCTCCCATATCATCCCACCCTTACCCTCATCCACAAAGTCCTGTTTTTGAATTTTTGAAGAATTTTCATAGTGCTTTCCATAGTGGCTATACCATAATTATTTGCTTTTAATTATTTAATTCTTCAGAGATAAAAGGACCTAAGCAATACTAAACTTTGCCAAGAAAATCATCCCCACCATACACAGCAGCCCCAGCATGTCAGCAGAAGACCCCAGTAGCCAACAGGATAAAACAGACCAAATAATTGTACCCTAGTGACCTCCCTCATCATGGTCAAGTGGGAAATTATAAAACATGAACTCTCCTTCCTTCTTTCAATCATTCCTGCCCCCTGTCCCAGTCCCAGGAAGATTAGATCCAAAGATAGGAAGAGAATGGGAGGTCCCAGAGGCAGACTGTTTGCACTTAGCAACCCCACATAGCAACAGAAGACAAATCAAAAAAAAAAAAAAAACCAGACTATCCCCCCATCCTCATCTTGAGGTCCTCAAGTCACAGGCCTGGCATAAGTTGAAAGTGGGAGTTAATTTGGAATCAGACACGATGTAGAGTTTTTTAATGGACTGTAATATGTAACTACAATAACAGGGAAATTATGTCATCTGTTCAAAGTCTCTTCAAAGGATCTTCTCTCCATCGAGAGAGGGACTTTGAGCATGTTTCAAAGGTGACATCATTTAATTTGTATCCCTCCTTTAATTGACAACATTTTTTAAAAGGAGGGTACAAGTCTAGAGAGCTCCAGACTTCTCATGCACATCCAAAACTGTCCAGAGGAAAAGAGGGATTTTTACTTCTCCTCAGTCATTAAACCAAAATACCAGGCTTCACTCTGACTACTAACTTGATTAGGCCTGAAACAACCAGTGCGGCCAGGACAGAACTCGGTCCTGCTCCTCCTCCAGCTTGTCTCTGAGAGCAGGTGCAAGCACAGGGGCCGCTGCCGGGCTAGGGGTCCGCCGGTCAGTTGGCGTGTCTATTAAAGAGCAGAGACATTACTTTGCCAACAAAGCTCTGTCTAGTCAGAGCTATTGTTTTCCCATAGTCGTGTATGGATGTGAGAGTTGGACCATTAGAAGGCTGAGTGCCGAAGAATTGATGCTTTTGAACTGTGGTGTTGGAGAAGACTCTTGAGAGCCCCTTGGACTGCAAGGAGATCCAACCAGTCCATCCTAAAGGAGATCAGTCCTGGGTGTTCATTGGAAGGACTGATGGCTGAAGCTGAAACTCCAGTACTTTGGCCACTTGTTGGGAAGAACTGACTTATTGGAAAAGACCCTGATGCTGGGAATGATTGAAGGTGGGAGGAGAAGGGACGACAGAGGATGAGATGGTTGGATGGCATCACTGACTCGATGGACATGAGTTTGAGCAAGCTCTGGGTGTTGGTGATGGACAGGGAAGCCTGGTGTGCTGCAGTCCATGGGGTCGCAGAGTCAGACTCAACTGAGTGACTGAACTGAACTGAACTGAAAGTTGGTGCTGGTCGGTTGGTGTGTCTCTGAAAAGTCGGTGCCATTGAACCTCCTGCCATGGCTGAGTAACATCCATTCAGCAGCCCCTCTGGTGGTGCTGCCCTGGGGAACCGAGGGGCCTGTGAAGAGGACCCTGCCATGGCCTTCTTGGCATAGCAGGAGAGCAAGATTGTGGGCATCGAGAATCACGAGGCCTTCGCCACCCTGGAGGGTGGTGCCCTCGGACCCAAGGCAGGTGGTAGGGGGTGGTCCAGATGCTGATGATGGAGTGATGAAAGGTGAATACTACCAGGAGACTACTGGGCCGAGAGACTGGTATGCAGCTATTTCGCAATTGGATCTATTGTACTCAGAGACTGAAAGTATCCTGTAAAGGGAGAGATGAGCAAATGGAATGCTTGAAGCCCTTGATGCTAATTCTTGGTAGCAGGAAGAAGAGTGGAAAGAAACAGCAATCAAGGAGCCGGATGAATGGCATGCGGGGCAGGCTGGCAGCTCCAGAAGACAAAAGCCAACAACAGGGCAGCAGAAGACTTTGTACGTGACATTGAGGAGGTGTCCCCAGGCCCTGAGTGAAGACAGGTAGCCCGGCTGTGTGACTTTAACTCCAAATCTAGCAAGAAGGCCAAAGACATCTCCCACGTGCGTTGTCCTCATCTCCCTCAAGTGGGGCCCCTTGGTGCTCTGAAGAGCCACCCATCTACAATATCTTAATCCTACTCAGTGAAGCTCTTCATGGTAATTGGATTAAGGATGCTGAGTTGTTTTGGACCAAACCTTTTGTCTTTAGAGCTGATCATTGTTTGTGATTGCATGTTTCCTTCAACTGTGTTCTCGCTGGCATTCAAAGAGGAGGGGAGGTGGTGGCAGAAGACGGGAGGGAGGCCTCCCAAGGGCAGCCTCAACCTATGCTTTTGTGCATTATTTTGAGAATAAATTTGTTTCAAACAATTTAAAAAAAAATAAACAACTCTGATCTGATTGGCTTGAGCTGGGTTTCTACCATCTCTGAGCCAATCACTGAAATGAAGCAGATGTCTCTAGTCCAGATTCACCCCTGGAGAAAGTGAAAAAAGTGAAAGTTGCTCAGTCGTGTCCGACTCTTTTAGACCCCATGGACTATATAGCCCATGGAATTCTCCAGGCCAGAATACTGGAGTGGGTAGCCATTCCCTTCTACAGGAGATCTTCCCAACCCAGGGATCGAACCTAGGTTCCCCCACACTGCAGGTGGATCCTTTCCCAGCTGAGCCACCAGGGAAGCCCCTGGAGAAAGGGAGAGCTAATGGGGAATGGAAGAGACAATAAACAGAATTCCTCCCTACCTATCCCTCTGGTCAATGAGGTCTCTTGGCCCTCCCTATTTCATTTTCACTCAGTTTGAGGCCCGGAGCACAGTGTAATTCTAGCTGAAATCATGTTTAGGAAGCTGTTTATTTAATCAGCAGGGAGGCCAGCTATTACAAGCTAACAACCCAAAGAAACATTTTCTTTCCCCATTGAAATCCAATAACCCTGCCAAAGGAAGCTTTGATGGGTCCCTAGGCCTTTCTCCCCTGCTCAGCCCTGCTCTCTGCAGGCAGCAGGGTCCCACACTAAGTGATAACTCACATTTGTAAACTACTTTACAATTTGCAAAGGGCTTTCACATCCATTATGCCATTTAATCAACAAGGGGTGCTGGGGTGGATGCTGGTTTGGATGCTGCTCTCAGGATTTCATAAGCATGCTGTATTAGGAGTGGAAAGAAGGAATTATGCATGAGACTCTGTGAGGCTAGTATGGTGGGTGTAGTTGGAGGGCCACAAAGGGGCATTAGAGTTTCTGTCTCCCCTCCGCCTTTTGTTAACTGACTCCATTCCTTTAAAGTACTCACTATCCCCTACTGATTATGGTTTAGGTCTCAGTGATTTGTTACCCAAGATGTGTGCCCTGGCTGTAAAAATGGCCCCTGACCTAAGGAAGGCAAACTGGATGATCATTCTCCTGAGAATCTGAATTTGCATGAGAATCAGACAAAAAAAGGAGGGCATTCTGATGATGCTTGACGTTGCTTCTTCATTATCTAGTTTTCTCCATGAGCCTTCTATCCCTAAATTGGATGAATGGGATATTGTGAGTACAACAGGCATGGTACTGAAGAATCCCCAGATGTCCTCTCAAGGAAAAGCCTAGGGATAAAAAGCATACATTGGAGATAAGAATGGAAGAGAGACAGAACCAAGCAACAGAGACCTACAGATACTAAATAATAGTTGTTTTTCAGTTGCTCAGTTGAATCCAACTCTTTGCAACCCCTTGGACTGCAGAATGCCAGGCTTCCCTGTCCTTCATCATCTCCCAGAGTTTGCTCAAACTCATGTCCATTGAATCAGTGATGCCATTCAATCAATTTGTTATCTATCTTCCCCTTCTCATCCTGTCTTCAATCTTTCCAAGCATCAGTGTCTTTTCTAATGAGTCAGTTCTTCGCATCAGGTGGCCAAATTATTGGAGCTTCAGCTTTAGCATCAGTTTCCAATGAAAATGCAGGACTGATTTCCTTTAGGATTGACTGGTTGGATCTCTTGGCAGTCCAAGGGACTCTCAAGAGTCTTTTCCAACACCACAGTTCAAAAGCATCAATTCTTCAGCACTCAGCCTTCTTTATGGTCCAACTCTCACATCCATACATGACTACTGGGAAAACCATAGCTTTGACTAGACAGAACTTTGTTGGCAAAGTAATGTCTCTGCTCTTTAATACACTATCTGGGTTTGTCATAGCTTTTCTTCTAAGGAGCGAGCATCTTTTAACGTCATGGCTTCAGTCACCATTTACAGTGATTTTGGAGCCCAAGAAAATAAAGTCTGTTGCTGTTTCCATTGTTTCCCCATCTATTTGTCATGAAGTGGATGGGACCAGATGCCATGATCTTAGTTTTCTGAATATTGAGTTTTAAGCCAACTTTTTCACTCTCCTTTCACTTTCATCAAGAGGCTCTTTAGTTCTTCTTTGCTTTCTGCCATAAGGGTGGAGTCATCAAAGTATCTGAGGTTATTGATATAACCAGCAATCTTGATTCTAGTTTGTGCTTCCTCCAGCCCAGTGTTTCTCCTGATGTATTCTGCATATAAGTTAAATAAGCAGGGTGACAATAGACAGCCTTGACGTACTCCTTTCCTGATTTGGAACCAGTTCATGTACTTGGTGATCATTTGTACATCTTTAGGGGGAAATGTCTGTTTAAATCATTTGTCTCTTCTTTAACTGTGGTATTTGTTTTTTTATTGTTGAATTGTAAGAATTCTTTAAATAGTATGAGTGGCAGACCTTAATCAGATATATATGAAAATAATTTCTGCCATTAGTAGATTGTCTATACTGGAGTTGGTTGCCATGCCCTCCTCCAGGGGACCTTCCCAACACAGAGATCAAACCCAGGTCTCCTACATTGCAGTAGATTCTTTACCATCTGAGCCACCAGAGAAGCCCTCTTTGATACCAAAGTCTCCAATTTTGATGAGGTCCAATTCATTTATTTATTTGTTGCATATGCTTTGTGTCATATCTAATAAATGTTTGCCTAATCCAAGCTCACAGAATTTACATCTATGATTTCTTCTAAGAGATTAATTATAGCTCTTACATTTAGGTTTTTGGTCCATTTTAGTTAATTTTTATATACTTGAGGAAGAGGTCCAACTTCATGCTTTCTCATTTGGATAGAGTTGTCTCATCATTCTTTGTTGGGAAGACAAAGACAGTGGGGTTTTCTCTTCCCCATTGAATGATCTTCACACTCTTGTTGAAACCCAATTGGCCTTAAGTGTATGGGTTTATGTCTGAATTCTGTTTTCTTCTTCTGATCTGTATGTCTAGACTTTTTCCAGTGCCACACTCCTTGAATTACTGTAGCTTTTAGTATGTTTTAAAGTTAGAAAGAACTTAGTCTTACTCTTTTGAGAATGTTTTGGCTCTTTTGTTTCTATATGAATTTTAGGATCCGTTTATCCACTTCTGAAAAAAAAAGACTTGAAATTTTGAATCTGTAGATAAATTTGGAGCATATCACTATTTTGACAATATTAAATCTTTCAATTTATGAACATGGATGTCTTTGCATTTGTGTAGGTCTTTAACTCCTAACAGTGATATTTCATCATTTTCAATGCACAGACCTTGAACTTCTTTCGTTAAGTTCATTCCTAAAAATTGTATTCTTTTTGATGGTATTATAAATGGAATTGTATTCTTAATTTTATTTTTGGATTGTTCATTGTTAGTATATAGAAATAGTTTTACGTTTTAATGCTATTTGAGTGCTCAAACTCCAATACTTTGGCCACCTGATGCAAAGAGCTGACTCATTTGAAAAGACTGATGCTGGGAAAGATTGAGGGCAGGAGGAGAAGGGGACGACAGAGAATGAGATGGTTGGATGGCATCAGCCACTCGATGGCCATGGGTCTGGGTGGACTCCGGGAGTTGGTGATGGACAGGGAGTTCTGGTGTGCTGCAGTTCATGGGGTCGCAGAGAGTCGGACACGACTGAGTGACTGAACTGAACTGAGTGCTTTCAAGTTTCTTATAACTAATATGAATTACTTCCACATATTTATTTTGGAGCTGTTTTATTTATGTATTATTTTTATTAATATATATCTGAGTTACAGTATCATATTAGTTTCAAGCATACAATATCGTGATTTAATATTTTTGTAAATTATATTCCATTTAAAGTTATTATGAAATATTGGCTATATACATTGCACCCTATAATATATCCTTACAGTTATGTTATGTATAGTGTTTTGTTGGGCTTCTCTGGAGACTCAGATGGTAAAGAATCTGCCTGCAATGCAGGAGATCAGGGTTCAATTCCTGTGTCGAGAAAATTACCTGGAGAAGGAAATGGCTATGCATACCAGAATTCTTCTTGCCTAGAGAATTCCATGGACAGAGGAGCCTGGCAGGCTATAGTCCATGAGGTCACAGTTAGACGAAATGGAGCAACTAACAAGATAGTAGTTTATACCTCTTAATCCCCTACCCCTATCTTACCCATCTCCCATTCCTTCTCCCAACTAGTTCGTTCTCTATATCTGTGAGTCTATTTCTGTCTGCTTATATCCATCCCTTTGATTTAATTGTTAGATTCCTCATATAAGTAGAATATATAGAATAACATATTTGTCTTTTTTCTGTGTGAGTCATTTCACTAAGCATTATGCCTTCCAGGTCCATTCATGTTGCTGTATATACATACATACACACACACACACACACACACACATATATATATACAAACATACACACACACATACCCAGGAGTTGAATTACTGGATTACATATTACTTCTACTTTTGGCTTTTTGAGGAATCTCCATACTGTTTTACATAGTTGTTGAATCAATTTACACTCCCATCAACAGTATACAAGTGTTCCCTTTTCTCCATGTTCTCACCAACATTTGTTATTTGTTGTCTTTTTGATGATAGCTATTCTGACAGAGTGAGATGATATGTCATTGTGGCTTTGATTTGCACATCTCTGATAAATGGTAATGTTGAGCATCTTTTCAGGTGCCTGTTGGCCATCTATATATTCTTTGAGAAAATGTCTATTCATATTTTCTGCACACTTTTTAATTGGGTTGTTTTCTTTTTTTTTGATGTTAGATTGTATGAGCTGTTTATATATTTTAGATATAACTCTTTATTAATTATATCATTTGCAAATATTTTCTTCCATTCAGTAGGTTGTCTTTTCGTTTTGTCAGTGGTTTCTGTCTACATTTTCTTCTAGGCGTTTAATGGTTTCTGGTCTTACATTTAGGCCTTTAAGCCATTTTGAGTTTATTTTTTATTTGGAGTGAGAAATGTTCTAGTTTCATTCTTTTACATGCAGCTGTTCAGTTTTCCCAGCACCACTCCTTGAAAATACTGTTTTTCCCCATTGTGTATTCCTGTCTTCTTTATCATAGATTAATTGACCACAAGAGTCTGGGTCAATAGACCACAAGGGTTTATTTCTGGACTCTATTCTGTTCCATTGATCTTTATACTATTTTGATTATTGTACTTCTGTAGTACATTCTGAAGTCAGGGTATGTGATACTTCTAGCTCTGATCTTTTTCTTTAAGTTTACTTTGGCTCTTCAGGGTCTTTTGTGTGTCCATTCATGTTTTAGAATTATTTGTTTTAGTTCTATGAAAAAATGCCCTTGGTATTTTTATAGGAATTGCATTAAGTCTATAGATTGCCTTAGGGAGTATGGTCATTTTTTTTTAATTGAGAGGGTTTGGAAGATCCCTTAGAGGGCATGGCAACCCACTCCAGGTCCCCAAGAGGGGGGCATGGCAACCCACTCCAGGTCCCTTAGAGGAGAGCATGGCAACCCACTCCAGATCCCCTAGAGAAGGCATTGCAACCCAC